>CM060444.1:150951908-151551908 GCA_030545235.1 Helianthus tuberosus | reverse complement strand
AGGTAACCTCTGAAACGCGAATTTCGGGTAATTCGTAACTTCACTTAACCTTTTAATCTATTTAGTTTGATGCTTTCTTTGTAAAAACCTCAAATTCAAAACGGTTAGGGCAGTGGACCAGGCCAACTCGGAGCTAGGGGCGTGTTTATTCATTTCTTTTTTCCATTTTATGTAGGATGTGGTTAACAGTTTTATATTACGGATCCAAATAGGCGATGAAGTTCATTCAGAAATGAATTATGTGAAATGCATTTTAGTTTTTGTGGTCTTTGTTTTCATTAGTGGAATATCTTCATTTATTTCACTAGTTCTTGAATTTCAATTTCTATAGTTGTTTAATAGCATTGCTTTAATTTGTTACTTAGTATGAATTTTTATATACAATGGTTGTAGGGTTTCAGAAAAAGTGGTGGAATTTGCAAGTGAAGGGTTTCTTGAAGGTCAGATGCATCTCCTGAGGGTGATCCAAGCAGTAGTGTTGGTAATCAAGGGATGATGTGGACTACCATTTTGATGATGTGCCTTTTTAGGATGTTGCATACTTTAATATATTCATTTGTGTTTTAACATGTATGAAATCATAATATTTATGTCAACGGTGATAATGAAAATATTTTCTTTTAGCAACCCGTGTAACCCACGGGTACTTAGACTAGTTAATATTATACATACTTGTGTTTGTATTACTTTTTTAGTTGGTGAATTATTCTCTTGAGTTGTTTCAAACAATGATACTATATTTCACATTTTACATTTTACATTGAAGATAACATATTCATCTCTTTAGACTTCCATAATACATAATCAGTGTAATTATCATTGACATTATCTTTATTTAAACGTTGATTGTATAGAAACATTATTACTACAATAGTAATACTTGTAATAGATGATCAACAATAAAATTATTAAACTTAACTTATAATCATTATATTAACTTATGATCAACAATAAAATTATCAAACTTAACTTACAATCATTATCTTAGCTTGATATATGGCAGATTAGGTTTCTTTTATTTTATTGTTTAGTAAATAACTGAATTTAACTTTATTTTCAACTTCAAAAAATTATATGATTAAATACTTTTTGGTTTATTAGATATGAGAATTAAAACAAATAATTTTATACAAATTTATTCACAAAAATGAAAGATGCCTTACATTGTTTGAATATTGATTAACCGTTTCTTTTGCTTAACATGCATGTTTTTTTTTTTTTTTAAATGAAAAGTAAGAATTATAACAATAGGTAGAATGTATGTTGCACGCGTTAACATGATGTGATCACAAGGTGTTTTCTTTTAGGAGCTGATATTAGGGGGCTAGGGCACCCCTTCAAACAAAATTAAGCAGTGTTACAAAAAAATGGTTAAATAACCGTAACCGATTATTAACTTGAACTGTAACCAGTTAATAACCGATTAAGGAGTTCATAATTTGTGGTGTTTTTAAACTATAGGGTTGTAACCGGTTAAGGATATTTTAGAAGAAAGTGGTTTTTTAATCGGGTTCTAACCGATTTACCGGTTAACCTATAATAAAATCGAAAAAAATGAGAAAAAAAGGAAAAACCCAGTTAATTAATCGGAAAAAACCGGCTATTAACTGAACTGATTAAACTGAATAACTAGTTAAAGTAATAACTGATTAATGAAAAATGAGAAAATAACTGACGGTTAGATTAACCGAACCAGTTAGAAAAAATAACCTTTTTGTGCACATTCAAAAATCATTAATTGGCTCCATCTTTCACTCGTTTTTGTAAAAGTCAAGCCCACCCATTATGAATTTTTAGCGTCAGCCCAATTACCCTAGTTGAATTGTGATTGTGAACCCAAATTGAGAAACCCAAATACAAGGGCTGTTCAAGTTTAACTCCTAAATAAGATAAAGATACTAGTTAAAAACTTGTTTTAATATATCTTTTAGTCCTTATTATGCATGTATGAACAAGAACATTTCTAAAATATATGGAGTATATGATTCGGTGGAGAGAAATCGTGAATAGAATATTTACTAGACTTGTGATTATAAGAATTTAAGCTTGATCGAACAATATATTCGAGATTCTTTTCAAATTATATACTTAATTCTTGTTTATAAAATTTCATCAAATTAAAATATTCCCATTAGGTGACTATTTTTAATTTATTAACACTTTAAAGTTACGTAGTGTTCATTTCACATAATAGAGTTGATATTGAATGGAGTTGGAATGTAGATTCCCATTCCTTATATTGTTTGTTTCCACAAAAGAAGGTTTTGGAATTGAATTTAAATTGTCTCACCTACCTCCTTCAATTTGTATATAATGTAGTTATGTCATTTTATATATTTTACATTCCAATTTCATTGATAATTGAGATTTCAAAGTATTTCTTTAAAATCCAATTTTAATTTCATTTCCAATTTCATTATATTTTACCAAACGAAACGAACACTATCTAATTATCTAATAAACTCAAGAATTAATAACTAATCCAATACCAATGTGACAACCCAAAGAGCAACAATTAGGATTAATCAATATATTTATTTAAGTCACATCCTCTTGAGTTTGTTTAACACCCTAGATGAAGATATCACACGTAGTTGAATTCAATATCAACTAAATAAAATCATATCATAGACAATCTAAAAAACACAACCCAATAACCAAATTTTAAAACCAACATATAATTTCAACCAATTTTTACATAAAAGGCAGCTGAAACAAAAATATGTATGAACCAATCTAAACAAAACCTTGGATTGCCCACCAGGAGTCCAGATACAAATCAAACAGAAACGAATCACAATTATAGGGTGTTTATAACCAAATACCTAAAATCGGTTGTAGCAGACTGTTAATCGTGAAACACATCAAATCAACAACTCTAGGCACCAAATTTAGTAACATAAACTTGCACCAACAAAGATTCCTGAAAACTGAACACCTTTCGGTGTATATTCATCGAACACAATGCATGAAACAGAAGGATACAATCAAACTAGAACACCTAAACGACGAGGTGACAGTGGCCACGGTGTGTGTGAATGGGCAATGTTGGGTGGCGTGTCGAGCGGCGATGGCCCGCGCATGCAGCGGGGTGGCATGTGGTGACGGACAATCGACTATGGCTGGCGATGGTGGTGGTGGCCGACGACGATAGGGTTGGCCGCGATGAGTGGTGTGGCATAGGAAGAGAGAGAGAATTAGAGTTTTCAAGTTTCTTTGATTCTTTGGTTCTCTATATGAAAACTGAATCCCTGACCCCCTATTTAGTGCATGTTTGGCTAAGCTTTTCAAACTAACTTATTGGCTTATTGACTTATCAAAAAGCCAATAAGCTCCTTATAGTGTTTGGCAAATGGAAAAGTGCTTTTGAAAATGACTTTTTGATATGAATGAAAAGGAGTTTTTGAAAAGTTAAGAGATTGTAACTTCTTGATTAGCTTATAGCTTTTCAAACAACAAATTACCAATATACCCCTTATTTTTTAAAACCCCTTATAATTGTATCTGTGCCCTACAACAACAAACAACGTTCATCTCTCTGTGTTCTACCGTAAACACACAGCAGCCGCCACAACCAGTTCCATCTCCACCTCCGGCTTCCTTTTCCGGCGGCTCCACCTCCGTCCATTCTCCACTTCAACACCACAGCAGGTATGTTTCAATTCACAGCGATTGCCCATGTTTATCAATCTGGTTCCCTTTTTTCGTTTCATTTATACGGAATGCTGAATCACCACCATATCTGTTAAAGCCGTTTCAATTGGATCTGTTTGTTGTTAAAGCTGTATTGTTTGCTATTTCAAATTGGACCTGTTTCAAATTGCATGTTAAACCTGTTTCAACTTGGATCTGTTTGTTGTTCGATTAATAAGGTATGGATCTATTAATGCATCTGTTTAAAATGGCATGCTAAATTTGTTAATGTTTCAAATCAGATTTGGATCTGTTGATTGTTACTGTATCCATATGTAAGTGTAAAAACAAATTCATGAATCTGTTTGCTGTATCAGTTTGATTAATCAGATTTGGATCCATATGTTCATGTGTATATGATATCGACAGTGTACTGGATCCGTATGCAAGTGTAAAAACAAAATTAATGCATCTTTTTGTTGTATCGTTGTTGTATCGGTTCGATTAATCAGATTTGGATCCATATGTTTATGCGTATGTATCAGATAATGGATGCTTACCACACAAATGTTGTTGATTGTGAAACGTCAACTAAAAAGAATAAACCAAAATTCTTGTGGAATAATGATGCGTTTATGGACTTTGTCGAAGCTTGCTTGTTTGAAACTAGAAAAAGGGAATAAACCGTGTGGTCACTTTAATAAGATTGGGTGGGAGAATATAGAAAAAACCATGAACGAAAAAACCGGCAAAGTCTTTGATAGAAAACAACTTAAAAACAAATGGGACTCCATGAAAAAAGATTGGAAGCTTTATGACCGCTTAATAAGGCTTGAAACTGGGATCGGTGGGACGAGAAGCTTAATCGAGGCATCGGATGAGTGGTGGGAGGAGAAAATAAAGGTAAGTTATTAATTAAGCTGGAAATCTTTTGTGATTGCAACTTGAAAATCCATTAATTAACCGTCTTTACTCGTAGGTAAATAAAGACTTTGCCAAATTTAAGGATGCAAATTTGAAAATATTCGAGTCGCATTATGCTCCTTCATTTCGGGATTATGTTGCCGTTGGGGATCAGACTCAGACGCCGCTACAATTTTTAAACGACAACAATCCGAACGATGTTCGACTCGAGGAAACTATAATGATGAGTGCTTAGGATGAGTGCTGATATCATCAAGCCAGCCGCAAACTATAATGATGATGTACCTACACACATGGTTGTAGAAATCGGCCTAGGCGGCCGATTAATCGGCGCCTAGGCGCTAGGCGGTCATCTACTTCCTAATTTTGAGCTAGGCGGTCAATTAATCGGTCATGGTAAAAAATCGGTCAAAATCGGTCCTAGGCGGTCAAAATCGGTCCTAGGCGGTCAAAAATCGGATTAATCGGACAATATTAGTCGGTCAAAATCGATCAAAATCGGTCCTAGGCGGTCAAAATTGGTCAAAATCGGTCAAAATCGAACCATACTATCTGAAACTTGAAGTATTTATGTGAATTTTGAAGTATTATTTTTATATTATTGGGTATATATATATAATTTTGAAAAAATACATATAAAAATCCCATTCCGATTAATCCCGATTAATCCCTAGGCTGTACCTCACCGCCCGACTAGCGCCTAGCGCCTTCTACAACATTGCCTGCACATATATTAAACAATCCTCGGTATTATCCAATGTTCGAGGTATTATCTAATGCTCGATGTATCTAATGCTACAATTACTTTAATAAATGATTTAAATATGATATCGTTTTGTATTTGTAGAACTGCATTGGCGTTATAGACGGGACACACGTGAGGGCATCGGTTCCATTGAACGAACAACCGAAGTACATTGGTCGAAAGGGATACGCTACACAAAATATAATGGCTGTGTGTGATTTTAACATGTGTTTTACATTTGTGTGGGCCGGATGGGAGGGGACTGCACATGACACGAGAATTTTCAATGAAGCGTTAGAGAGACCGGAACTTCAATTTCCACATCCCACGGGTGGTTAGTATAATTTTAGTAATGATATTTTTATGCTTTTAATACTTATTTAAAACGAATAACAACTGTTTTTTTTTTGCAGATAAATATTATGTTGTTGATGCCGGATACCCAAATACTAGAGGGTATCTTGCTCCATACAAAGGTACGAACATTCGTTATCATATACCGGATTTTCGACGTGCACAAACTAGTGTTATGCGTGCTCCTCGCGGACCAAAAGAAACATTTAACTATTACCACACATCATTGCGAAATATCATTGAACGCACTTTTGGAGTGTGGAAAGCGAGGTGGGCGTTATTGAGAGATATGCATGTTAATTTCACGTACGAACACCAAGTGAGTATTGTGATAGCGTCGATGGCGATCCATAACTATATTAGAAAGGCCGGTGAGTTTGATAAAGCATTTGATAGGGCACAACAAGAATCGTACAGTCCTAGAGGAGGTGGTACTAGCGATGAAGTTCGCGAAGAAGTTCAGGCTACACGTCGTACAAATGATGATGATATGTATATGGCAGCGATCCGAGATATCATTGCGCAAGATATAATGACATTGCGGAGATGAACATGACATCATTTCAATTGTATGGATGAATGTACTATGAGAACTATGGTGGTATTATTGTGTTTTAACTTTTGTAAAAGACATATTTTTTATTTTGTAGGTTTTTTTTTTATTAAATTAAACTTTTTATTAAGAGAAGAGAAACAAAAAAGCTAAGCCAAACACTTTTTTTAAAAAGCAACTTATTGACTTATGAAAGAATGTCCATTTTAGTCATTTTACATCAATAAGCTAAGCCAAACACTTTTTAAAAAACAACTTATTGACTTTTCCCACCCCATAAGCTAATCCAAACATTTTTTTTAAAAACTCCTTTTCAAAAAGTCCTTTTCCCAAAAGTTCTTTTTCCAAAAGTCCTTTTCAACTCTAATAAGCTTAGCCAAACATGCCCATAATATGGCTTGTTGAATGCTGGTGTAATGTTTTGTATTTTTCAAGCCTTTTCCATTTTATTTTTAATTTGTATTCTATCTTTAATACTTTGTGATTCAAGAATTGATCGTAATAGAAACTATATTTTATACCATCCTTGTTTAATCATACTGATATCAAACAATCCTTCAACAACTGAAATAATAGATTAGGAAGAATCAAATATTTTATACCATCCTAATGCCTCAATCATATACTTACTTGGATTAGTCGGTAAGGACCGAGAATGTATTGTCTTGTCAAGTTCTAGATTTGTAGGAACCGTACGGGCTATTCATACAAGAAATGAAAGATGAGCATTTAGTAAAGATATGATATTTGTATGCTCGTTATAGGCTCAAAACTCACAATTTTGTGGGAAAAGGGTAACAAATGTGAATATATATATATATATATATATATATAGGGAGAGGATCATGAGAAAACTACATATATATGAGAAAACTAGAAAACTAACTAAAAACCACTAAAAAGGAGGGGAGAGACTTTTAATGAAGGAGGGGAGACTTTTAATGAAGGAGGGGTAAAATTGGAAAAAAATATATATAACTTTTCAAACATTTCCCATTTCTCCATACGTTATCATTTTAAAACAAAAATGGCACCATAAGATCACAAATTTTTGTATCTTTCATTCAAGTATTTTCGAGCATATTTTTTTATGACATAAAAAAAGATTTATGGTGTCGTCTTGTTTTCAATACTATTATTATAGTAGTGCACATGTGCAATATAACATGTACTACAATGTGCATTCCATGCTTAAAATTAGTTTTTTGAGTCTAGTTTAGCTTTTAGGGTTAGTTTTTTTGGAGGTTTAGGATTAGGATTAGGTTTTTGGGTGGGAGGTTTAAGTTTTTTTTCGGGTTTATGTTTAGGGTTTAGTTTTAGGTTTTCGGGAGGGTGGGGGGTTTTGGAGGTTTAGGTTTAGGATTAGGATTAGGTTTTTGGGTGTGGGGGGGGGGGGGGGGGGTTTAGGTTTTTGGGGGGTGGGGGTGGGGGGTTTAGGTTTTTTTCGGGTTTATGTTTAGGGTTTAGTTTTAGGTTTTCGGGAGGGTGGGGGGTGGGGGGGGTTTAGGTTTGGGGGGGGGGGGTAGGCTTTTGGTGGGAGGGTGAATTTAGGTTTGGGGGGGGGGGGGGTAGGGGGTAGGTTAAGTGGTTTAGGCTTTCAGTATTAGTGCACATGTGCAGTACAACCAAAATTTTTTTTTTTAAATTTTTTTCCATACATAAAAAGTAGCGATTTTCTATAAAAAATTGTAAAAAAAAAAATTGGTATGTTTTTTAGGTTTTTTTAGTTAGTTTTTTGGTTTTCTCATTTAAACTAGTTTTCTCATGATCCATCCCCTATATATATATATACACAATCAAATTTTAAAAATTTGTCATGCCCTTTTTTATGAATTTTTCTTGTATGGTTCATTTTTTATCACGGCGTTATCGGTTGTAAATTTGTAAAAACTTGAACTTTTTAGAACTTGATTTCTTAACTTAAACTATAAACAAGACAAAACAAAATAAAAAGAAAATTTTGAAAAAAATTTGGGGTGTTTTAGCGGTTCCAAGTAGAGTTTTGTGTAAGACTTGTTTTTAGGACAAACAATACTCAAGTTATTTAGGTTCCCCCTACACTTAAATCACATTGTCCTCAATGTGTCCAAATAGATTAAATTGATTAAATGTGTAAAACATGTGTTAAAAGCAACAAAATTTTCAGAAAACAGGCATTTGACACGGCCCCGTGTGTGGGAGCCATGACCCTGTGTCAAAAGTGCCAGTAACGAATTTTTCCAGAAGACAAACACGGGGGCGTGCCTATGAGGCTGATGCGTGTCGAGTGTGATATATTTTTATGTATATTTTAAGCCCTTTTTAACACTTTAGTCAAGTTTTAAATTTATAAAACACGATATTCTACTAACACGAAACACACATATGGGCAAGTGCACCCATCGTGAGCGTAGTATAGCGTTGGTAAGATACCGAGGTCGTCCAAGGACACAAGGGCTTTTAGTACAGGTTTATCCTCAACGTCTAATCAAATCAAAAGTTTTAGAAAAGGTTTTTAACACGAAAAATAAAAACTAAAATGCTGAAAAATAAAAATAAAAATAAATAAAACAGATAGACAAGATGAATCACTTGGATCCGACTCGCCTTTAATGTAACCTTTGATGATTTCCGCACTTTTGCACTTTTTAAGAGATTATCTTAGTTATAGTAGTAGGCCCCTCTTTTGAAGGTGACGTTACCCTCAACCCAGTGGTTTGAGTCAGCAAGGATACAATCCCAAAGGGTCGGAATATTGGAAGATATTTTTATTAACTTATTAATGCGTAATGTGGTAGGCCCCTCTTTTAAAGGTGACGTTACCCTCGGCTAAGTGGTTTGAGTCAGCAGGGATACAATCTCAAGTAGCTGGGTTAATGTATTAATAGTAGTTTACATATGAGGGGATCAAGCCATTCGCACCCCCGCCATCCAATACCAGTGGGTATTGAAGGAGGTCCTAGTAAGCTTGACCCAGGTCCTTGCAGGATCTATACACTGAACAAGGTAAGAACCTTACCAAACCATTCCCTTAACCCCCGACCAGGTAGCCAACATATCTCTATATAGACCGTAGAGATATGAATGGTGAAAATCTTTTATTTTATATAGACAATAAAATAATGCCAGGACACCACGGACAAATGATAAGGAAGTTTCACCTTCAACATAAGAAACTAGTTATTAAAGTTATTAATACAAAACCAAATAAAAAGTGCGAAAAGATTAAAAATAAAAAATATTACATTAAATGCTTGTCTTCACCAAGTGATGTAAGAGACTTAGGCAAACATGGCCTTTGATTGTCAAGAACTCTTACTATCAATCTTGGATCCTGAGACTACTACACACACTCTAGGTGGATGATGGATGATGGTGGTGGATGTGGGTGTTGTGATGGTGGTGGAGTGTGGGTGAAGTGGGAGAGAGGTGGTTTGCCAAGGGATGCCTTTGAAGTGAACCAAGCACCCCTATTTATAGCCTGCACAGAAGCCCGAACACTGCCCCGTGGCCATCTTCAATCTATTTCTTCATTAATTGCAATTTGTCTGCATTAGCTCCACACGCCCCCGTGTCCGCTTGGCACGGCCCCGTGTGTAGAAGCGTATCTGTACTATCAAAATTTGCAAGATTCTGTGAATCTAAGCGTTGACCACGGCCCATGTTGAGCTGGGCACGCCCCCGTGCTGGGAATAGAAGCTTCCATTGCTTTGTCTTTTCTGCAGACACCTGACCACGCCCCCGTGTTCACTGGGCACGGGGCTGTGGTCAGCCTCTTGTTTTTGCTTGGGAAGATGCTGTCGAGGGCCGGGTGTGACATATGTGCTTGTAAGCATTGTATAAACCTTAATCAGTTCAAGTATCAATAAAACAATGTTATTTGACCCCAATGTTTGTTTATTTATGTTTGACATTTTGCATGTTTTGATTTTTGTTCAATTTCAAACTCTATATCGTTTTCTGGAAAGTTATACGCAAACTGATGCGTAAACGCAATCAGTTTAACGTGAAAAACACTCTGGAACATCAATATATGCTTAACATACCTTAAATAACCTTTACACAACTTAGAAATAAGTTTTGAAGGCTTTGGTATGGCAAAATCAAGTTTATTCGATCGCAGGGACTATTTACGTTAAACTGCGAAAGTATGCCGATTCATATAGTAATGAACATTCTAGAACTTGATCATAAGATAAACATACTATAAATATCCTTTTCATAGCTTAGAAATAGGCTTTGAGGGGTTCGGTGTGCAAAAATAAACTTTTTTGGTCAAACAGGGACTAAAAGCGTCAAAAAGTGCATAACTTTGCATTTTCGCGCATAACTTACGTTCTGAATATATCCGGACATCCAAAAATTTTTATAATCATTAAAATATTTTATTTTAGTGATTGGCTTGATAAAATTCCATTAGTCGCGTAATTTGGATCGTTTTTCGTGTCCGTTCGTGTTTCGTCGTAATTAACCGAATAACGTGATCGTACGACCAAACGAACCGACATCCGTCATGTTTTCAAGCATGTTTCATGTCCCTTATGCTTTGGCATCATTGTAGAGCCTTGAAAATGGCTTAACGGGCCTTAAACGTGTCAAAATGGGCCTAAATAACATGCAGGGACTGAAACTGCAAATGTTCAATCTGTTGCTGAGTTACCCGGCGGTCGCGGGCCGCGTAAGATGTAGGCTCAGTCTACGCGGGGCGCGAGAGCCCATTAGATCAGCAAAATCATGTTTCCAGCAATATCCAGCTGTTCACTTGTTGTGCACATGGTTTCTTTGAATCTATGGGCTTGTTTTGGGCACCCATGGTATTATAAAAAAGTGGGTACACATGTAAGGCTCAGATTGAAGCTCGTTTATCGAGGAACGATCCTAACGGTGGTCCGAAATCTATAAATACCCAACCCAATTTCATTCCAAACCCACACCTTTTGATTCAATCTGCTCTAAGTTGGGGTTTATACTCCATACCTTAGTTATTTGAATCAAAACTCCATTACTTGGACCTCTTGTAAGTTTCTTTCATTCTTTTATGCGTTTTTAAGCACGAAAGTCAAATAGTGTTTGACTTTCTGCTTTGACCGGTCAATGGTCAACACGAAGTTCGTTTGAACTTCGCAACGTGAGCGTAATCACGATGGTCATAGTCCTTTGTGACTATACCTACTGATTTCCACGTTATTTAGGCATAGTGACGAGTCATAGTTTCGGTCAAAATACGCGTTTATGCGTATTTTGCAACCAAACTATTCTTGGGTATCAAAACCCTTTGTTTTGATATCAAACTTGTTTTCAAACTTCGTTAAACATGTTTTAACATGTTTAACTCGTCACTTTTAGTTTAGTACTTATATAGGGTCGTAAAGTTAAGTGGTCTAAACAATCGCTTAGACTTTCTAACCCGACCCGTTTGGTCGATCATTAGGATCCGACCAAACATATTTTGTGACCATAGTTGTATAGGGAATAACCTTCCGAGGTTATACCTTACGGTCACTACGTTTAGTTAGTTGTATGATAGGTAGTTTATATGCCTTAGGAAAATGACCAAAATGCCCTTTTTACGCATAATTTCATTTTAAGCATATGTAACCTAAATTTTGGCATCTAAACTGATTAGGCAACATTATTAGACTTGTTAAGGCATATAACACTTGTCATAGGACTAGTTAGGCGGTCCGAACGCGTTTTACGCGGACGACGCGTTAAAGTAGCGTAAGCTACCTAAACGGGTCGTAATGGGTCGTAAGCACTTAGGTTAGGTTTCGATTTAGTATGTAGGCTTTATTAAACCATATTACATGAGTTCATATACTCATTTGGTTTACGAAACCTCATACTATCCGATCCTCCGTTTTAGGTCCGTTCATTAATATAGTTACCTACATTAGGTGCCGTTTGATTCCGTGATCCTCTAGCTTTGCTTGGTTGTTATTCAAAAACTTCTAAGCATCCTCAAGTGAGTACATAGACCCCTCTTTTACTGTTTTCAAACATTTTGGGGTGAAACACATGTGCCTACTTGTTACTTTCGTGCTTTTCATGTTTTTTATATCTTATGCTTGCTATGTTCATATAGTACATATATAGTACATGATTTCATCCATGTTTTTGCTATGTATGTTTTATTAACATGCTAGTACATTGATTTTATAAACACATTTGTTTCATATGTTCATTTTAGCATATGTACACATTGATTTACATCATATTCATGCTATGTATGTTCATTTTTGCATACTTAGTACATTGTTTTCATATAACATGCTTACATTTGGTATGACATTTGGTTTGCTTAACGGGACAAAAGTACGTTCATTAACATTAGCTACGCCGATCGGTTGTAAGTAGTGGTACCATAGGAATTCACAACTCCCATTTCTGGCTTCCTAGGTTTGTTTGGAAGTCGGAAATGACTGAATCCGATATACATAGTTTAGATAGACCTTTAATTTGTTTAAGGGTTTGTCGCCACAGTCGCAAGGCTTGAATGTATGCATTTTAACATTACCGCATAGATGTTTGTATGAGTAAAGCATGCATTGATTTTACAAAACATAACTTTTGATTTAAACTATGATTTATTTCAATACTTTGTTTTGTACATTTTACATATGGTTTGAATAGACATTTTTATTTGCCATACATGACATTTGATTATACATGAACATGATTTACATTTGGCATTTGACATTGTTTACACATAAACATTTTGACATTGGTTTGAACAAGACATTCTGGTGGTTTGTTTGGGTAAGTGATTTAAATAACGAGGAATGTGTAATATGATAAAAGCATGGTGGATACGCCACTGGTACTTCCTATATATAAGTGCTTTTATGATATTACATATCGTAACGTTATTTAAACCATTTCAGTTTAGACATATTACATTTTACACAGATAACACACTTTTACAAAAACATCGTTTTACAAATAACATAACTTATACAAATTCATTTTACTCGGTTATTTATTTAACCACACATCTTCCTTTTATATCATCTAATATCTTATTGATTTTCATATGATTTACAAAGGAAAACATTTTACAAGGTTCATGACTAACTTTTGTTAAACAATTCTTTAAACTTACAAGTCATGAATTCTAAATCAATAAACCTATGTATCTCACAGGCATTTTTATGCTGACGTACCTATTTTCACATGTGTTTTCAGGAGTTGTTGCATAGGATGATCAAGATACACTTAGGCGGACCTGTGCCTTAGTGACATAAAATGAAGCTAGACTAGTTTAAAGTTTGTTATGTACTCTTTGTTTCCTTTGTTTAAGACAATGTAACCTCTTTTGTTAATAAATAAAACTAAACTTTAATTGCCATGGTTGTGAAACAATAATTCTGTTGCTCGACTCCCCGATGTTTCCGCCGCGGTTTGTTGTTTTACAGGGTCGGGGTGTGACACCGGGCATGCCACGTTTATTCCTTTCCTTTGTAGTTATGTTAGATTTTGCTGCATATTTGTTCCTTTTGTTCATTTAAGCTCATTTGGTCCTGAAAATACAAAAGGAAGACAAAAGCACACTTTTTCCAACATTAGTACTAAAAAAGGGTTAGTTTTATGCCTCATTTGATGTAATTTATATGTTGCATTTTACACACATCAAATACCCCCACACCTGAATCTTTGCTTGTCCTCAAGCAAAACTCTTTATATGTGGCTTACACACCCAAATGGAATGGGTAGAAGAGAAGTTTTTGTGCTTGTCTTGAGTGTCGGGAATCCAAGATCTTTATTGGGTTTTATTTTTATACTATTTACAATCCGATTCATTATGATTTATTTTGAACGTTTCATAAGAGAACTTACTTATTTGGGCATAACATGCCTCTTTAAAATTCCATTTATATACAAGTTCACATACCTCACGGTGGATCACTCAACACTCGGCCGAAGATGTATTTTTGTGAAACACTCGAGACCGGCATGGAACTTACTTCCACCATAAGCTTGCCAAGCAATCAATCCTCCTCCTTTTTAACTATAAACCTTTGTAAATATCAAGAGGACTTTGGGGAATGGTTAGGCTTGGGTTAAAGGTAGGTGGTTTTGGGTTAGTGGTTAGTAAAAAGGGCTAAAAGCGTAAAAAGCGTCGGTCGTCGTAAAACTTTTTGTTTTTGTGACTTTTATTCAAACTAAACACTTTCAAACAAAGTTTCTTTGAGGAACTTGTTTGCTTATTGCTAGGCTTCTTCTTTTTTTTCCGATAAGGAATCGTCACAAGAAGACCGAGCTTTTTACTAAAATAAAGGGTTCAAAAGAAAAAAAAGGTTTTGGTGGGTAAAGTGTGTTTGTTTTGTGGGTTTAGAAATGAAAAGGTTTAGGCTCAAAGAGGTTAACTAGGGGGATTTTGGGTAGGTGAAAAAGAAAATGAAAAATAATGCTGTTGAAAAGAAAGAAGGTTAGTCCTAATGCCTCCATCATTTACTTACTTGGGTTTAAGTTGGTAAGGACCGGGAATGTATCATCGTGGCAAGTTCTAGAGACGTAAGAAACAAAGCGGCTATTCACACAATAAACGAAAAATGAGCATTTAGTTTAAAGATGTATGCTTGTATGCTCAATAAAGGCTCAAAACTCACTTTTTGTGGGAATGGGTTTATAATATGATCAAGTATATATAATCAAATTTTAACTAGATTTATCATGCCGTTTCATAATTTTCTTGTGTTGGTTCTTTTTATCACGATGCTATCGGTTGTAAACTTGTAAAAATCTAACATTTTTAGAACTTGTTATTCCCAAGTTAAACCAAGACAAGAAAAAAAAACGAAAAGTTTTTGAAAAAAATTTGGGGTGTTAGCGGTTCCAATAGAGTTTTGTGTAAGGCTTGTTATTAGGACTTGCAAAAATTCAAGGTTTAGCATCCCCCCCACACTTAAATTACACATTGTCCTCAATGTGTCCTAAAAATAAGTTTTTAGGTTGATTGAATGTGTAAAAAGGTGTTTAAAAACAAAATTTATGTTACTGGGTGTCTGGACATGGGCTCGTGTTGGGTGAGTACGACCCCGTGTTTAAAGTGCCAGTAACGGAAACTTACATAAGGCGAGCACGGGGGCGTGTTTGGTGAACACGGCCCCGTGTCGGGCAGGTTTTAAACAAACAGCAGGTTCTGGGCGATGGACACGGGGGCGTGCTGGCTGAACACGGCCCCGTGTTGACAAACTGCAATCCTTGCAAACAGGTTTTGTCTTTCGGTTAGGGTTTCCGGGCTTATGTAGCACTAACACTTAGTGCTTCCAAGCCTCCTAGGTACCTGATTTTGCTCAAATATACCACACCACACGAATAACAAACATCCTAACTTACCACAAGTTTATCATCCACATTACAAACTAAAAAAGAAAATGCAGGAAATTAAAAGTGTTAACGGAAAGTAAATTGTTCAACATTGGCTCGCAGGCCAGATAATTGTTTTTAGGATAAAGGGGGTTAACCTGTTAAGACTGCAACCGTGTCATCCTTCTTCCGACGCCTCCATCTCAGTCCATGTCATCATCCTCGTCATCATCTCCTCCTTGGTTTGCCATGTACTCCCGGATATTCCCGATGTCATCTTGAATGTCGGAGATGTTCCTCTCGATCACCCCGACTCGGGTGTACGTATTGCTGGCCATGTTGTAGGTATTGTGTGTGCACAAAAGATTTTCGTGTAAAAGATCATGAATACTTTGAAAATTAGGAAAACCACCACCTTGAGAGGATGACTGGCCTGGATCACCATGATGCTGATACTGGTAATGGGGAGGAGGACGGATTTGTGGGGCGTGAAGGATGAGAGCCTCCTGTGGGTTCCACACATGTCCCTGAACCGTTTGAAATCGAATAGTTCCGTCGCCCGCGTCATTGATGATTCCCATTGAGCGGCATATGACGAGATCCACCTTTCCCGACCATGGCCCCTTTTTAAAAGAACTTGGCATGCTTTGCACAAAGTTCTTGAAAAGGCGGTAGATCCACCCTCCAAAGAAAATAGGGGTCGGGGGATTGTCTAGTTGGTTCAGGTGCATGTTGCGTAGGAGCAGGTGTGGAACATCGAGGGGCACACGGTTGTGAATGCAGTGAAGGACCATCAGATCACGTAAGCCAACAACATCGGTACTGTCATGCCTCTGGCAGAGGGAGTTGCTAAGGACCCTATAGATGTAGCGGTATAAATGTAACAACTCTAATCAAAAGTCATAATTATTAAATTAATTAGTCCAAAAGGAAACCCTAATTGAGACACCCAAGTGATTCTGAATAAACCCTAAAATTTTCATAATTTTCAGAATCAGGATTAGGGCCCCTAAAACTCAGGGGGGGTTAAACCCTATGGACGATTATCCATCTAAAACGTTGGCAGCAAGTAAATTTCGAAAACTATCAACTCAGCTAAGCTAGTGCCAAACGTGGCAACCCTATAGCTAAAAATAGGTCTCACGCGGCCCGCCTCAGGTTAAGCGTATTCTTACGCGGGCCGCGTAAGGGTGAAATTTCACCTATAAATAGTGGGGTTTGGGACTGGAATCTGGGCACAGAAACGACGTAAAATTTCGAAATATTCACTGAGTTACGTTCGAATTACTATCACAGTTCCCAAATCAACGCTGCAAAACAGGGTATTAGCACAATCGCTGCTACGATTCATTTTCCGACGATCAATATATCCAATGAATGTTTAAGTGCCGCCCACATTAGGGTTATACTTTATCGTTCGTCATTAATTTGACGGATCATCGTTAATTCGATGGGTAAAGTATTATACTTTGTCATTCGTTGTTAATTCAACGGATCATCGTTAATTCGATGGATGAAGTATTGCATTTTGTCATTCATTGTGAGAATTTGATCTAGTGAATTATCGTAATTGCTGGATTGATTACTAACCCAGTTTTGTGTGCATTGTTATTTAAATTAGGTTAACAAGGCTAAATCATAGACTAGACTCTGTCCGTATTAAAACAACAATGTGAGTCATTCTCTTTTTATCAAATCTATTTACAAAACCCTATTTATTTCAAAGTTATAATTACAGGGATTAAGTTTATGTAATCACCATATTACAGCCGGTATGTGGGGTTTTGTATACATTACTTGATAATCTTCACCATTGGGGCAGCCAAGGGGTGATATGACCATAGTCACAGACACCATTGGACGAATGGGCCAATGGGTCGAGTGACAAAGTACTGTGGGTAATTGGCTTGATATCAGAAACATTGTAATCTTCCTTAATACTGTAAATTATAACAAATGTGTCATTTTAATAAATAGAATGATTCACTCAGTATTTCCCGCTGACAAAACCTTTTTCAAAACATGTTTCAGGTGATCTGCTGTAATTCAGGAAAAAGTGCTGGGGAGCATTTCAAGCTTGAAATAGTGGCTCATTATAAATAAAGAAATAAGTTTGTAAAATAAAGATTTTATAAAATCATACTTTTGTAAATTATCGGGGTTTTATCCCGAATTGTGAAATAAAATAATCGGGAAAAATTTTAGCTTTAAACGATCCTGTTAAATAAACTTCCGCTGTTAAACGTAATCAATTAAATACCGCAGTATTTCTGTCCCGCGGCTTCTGAAACGGGTCAAACCGGTTCGGGGGCCGTGACAGAAAAATGTGGTATCAGAGCCACTGAGTTAAGCTAATTAAGTATTTAAAAATACTTAATTTTTCCTGATTACTATTATGTGATTATTTGTGGTATTAACTGATTATTTGTTAATTACAGTATGGGTAAGAAAAAGCTAGCAAGTATCTATCTTAAATTAGATAGATCATCCAATGAGAAGGGAAGTTCATCCCGAACCAAATCCTCAAATCATGTTGAAATTCCTGAAGAAGGAATATTTGTGCGAAAGGCACAATATGAGGAAACACTTTCTCCTAAAAGGAGGGAAATGATTATTAAGAAAAGTAAAGAGAAAATCCGAGAAAAGAGGATTAAACAGGAAACCCAGGAATTAATTGATAAATCACCTTGGGAAGATAAGCTAGATGAAAAATGGGCAAATTTATATATGCTAGCCACAGTAGCAGAAAATATAAATCTCTAAAAAAATTTAGCACCCTACCCTCACAAATCTAGAAACTCTGTGTGATAAATAAAATTTGAAACCTAACTGTGTTTTTCAGTTATCTTTGTAATCAACTAGTACACAGTATGTAATAAATTACAAAGTTATTTGTAAATTTTAACTTAGTATTTTATGCATTTTGCATATATGCTATATCAGCATGAGTGGGATATCCGAAGATTTTCAGAACCTTAATCTTTACCCCGTAACTATCGAAGCTTCCAAAGAATATACTAGCTACTATCCCGATGTTGAACAACCAGTAGAATTCAAGGTTCCACCTTTGAGCAAGCCAAAACAAAAGAAAAGAACTTATGTAGGATGGAGGAAAATACGTAAGAAGAAGCCAGCTAGAAAACTGCCCAAAATAAACAATCCTTTGAAAAAGGGAAAAGGAATTATAAACGGAGAGAGTTCTAAACAACAGGAAATGGAAACTAGAGACAAGGAGGAGGATAAGAAGATAGAAATACAGATGGAGGAAATTACTAAAGAAGTAGTAATAGAAGTTGGGGCAAGGGTCTATACCAGCTCAGAGAGAAATCGGAGAGAGCTCCAATCCAACCCAGGAGAGAACTTTTCAAGATGAGATAGATTTCCTATTGGCAAGCTGTGAAACCATTCAGCCTGTCAATAATAATAATAATAATAATAATAATAATAATAATAATAATAATAATATTTTTAATTATTCTCTTGGAAACCAACTCCCTATGAATTGGGAACCAGCAATTCCAGATCCAATAGTCCACTCCCAACCCATAGGAATGGACGAATGGTGGACGAACGATTGGCAATTTCAAAATATTGTCAACGATCCTTACTCTTTTCTTCCACAATTCGATCCAGAACCATTACATAATCCACCCATGAGCAATGAAAACATGGCTGAACTTCGCCACTTTGGCGAAGAGTTGTTTGATGCTGGAACTAGAATCAGGGAAATAGGGGGACAAATTGCCTGGAAGTACGATGAGAGGGAACTGCGTTTTTAGAACGGCAAGTGACGAAAGATAGTAGAATGATAAAACGGTGTTTGTATAATAGTAATAATAAAGTTAATCTGTAAATAACCAATAAAACTCTGTATGATATCTGTGAGTAATGATGCATACTATGATAGATATATAAATAAAATCGAGAAATCGATTGTTTTGACTATATCTGTATTATATAATTTTTTTGATTGTTTGTATATAATTATTATTTATCAGTTACTAATAAAATTTATATATATACATTATCAGATGGCAAACAGTGATAATGAACCTATAAATGAAGTTAATCAGTCTGAGCAACATCCAGGAGATCAATATATGACTCGGCAAGATATCGAAAACATTGTTGCTCAAGGGATAGCTAATGCTATTCCAGCATTTGTTGCTGCTATAAAGAATCCGATCGAACCACAACAAATTGTTCCTAGTAAACAAATTACTGAAGATAACTTCAGTAATAGTATAAATGGAGGCAATAACCATAATAAGGAACCACATCAAGCTCCATTACCCAAGAAAATGAAAACTGCAACGCCTGGTTGCACTTTCAAAGAATTCCTTGCTTGTAAACCCACGGAATTTGCAGGCAATGAAGGAGCAACTGCATCACTGCGTTGGTTAGAGAAAACCGAAGCAGTCATTGCAATAAGTAAATGTGGTAAAGATGATCAGGTCATGTACGCATCCAATCTGTTCAAAGAAGGAGCACTCGAGTGGTGGAACACTGTGTTACAATCAAAAGGAAGAGTAATAGCTTATGCTATGACTTGGGAAGAATTTAAGGGTTTGGTGGAAAGAAAATTCTGTCCCGAGTATGAAAAGGAACAGATGGCGAATAAGTTTCTAAATCATCGGATGATGAATGTAGATTGTCGTGGGTATACCTCGACATTCTTTGAATATGCAAGAGTGGTACCAACACTGGCTTCGCCAGAACCGGTACTTATTTCTCGCTATATTTGGGGGCTAATTAGCGAAATCCGCAATATTGTCAAAGCTGCGAGACCTCGCACTATTGATGATGCGGTAGAATTAGCCAATACTCTAACCGATGAACTGGTGCGCACAAGAGATGAAGATAGGAAAAAGGAACTAGCTCAGAAGATTACCCAAGGATTTCGGGCGGGTAATAATAATAATTTCAAGAAAAGAGGAACAGGGCAATATTCAAATCCACCTTTCTGTAGAAATTGCAAAAGGAAGCATTACGGAAAATGTAATTTAACCTGCAACCTTTGCAAGGGTATAGGACACCGTGAAGAAAACTGCAGAAAGAAAACCGTAATCTGTTTTAACTGTGGAGAAGCGGGACATTATAAAACAGAATGTCCTAAATTGGTCAAACCAGTAGATAACAAACCTAAGGCGACGGAAGGAACTACTAAGAAGAATGCCAGGGCATTTCAGCTAACCACTCAAGAAGCAGAACTCATTCCAGATGTAATAGCGGGTACGTTCTTAGTCCACAATGTGTATGCAAAAGTATTATTTGACTCTGGTGCAAACCAAAGTTTTATAAATACTTCATTCTGCCAAGCTCTTAGTTTACCTTTAACCAATATTAGGCAGATTTTTACAGTTGAAACAGCAGACGGAAATTCAGTTAAAATAGATAAAGTGTTGCAAGAAGGAAACATAGAACTTTTAGGACATAAATTCTCTGCAAGACTATTGCCGATGAATTTAGCTGAATTTGATGTTGTATTAGGAATGGATTGGTTAATCGCCAACCATGCTAGAATCCTTTGTGATCAGAATTCCATAGAAATTCAATCACCTACCGAAGAAGTAATTAGGATTACAGGAGATAAACCACGAAAGCCCATGAAGTTCATATCAGTAATGAAAGTTGCTAATTATGAACGAAAACAAGGAATAGTGTATATGATTTCAGTAATCATTAGCACTAAGGGAAAAGATCTTAAGGAAATACCAGTAGTCTCAGAATATTCTGATATATTTCCAGAAGATTTACCAGGATTACCTCCAGATAGGGAAGTAGAATTTAGGATTCATCTAATTCCAGGAACTACACCGATAGCCAAGGCACCTTATCGGTTAGCACCCACAGAAATGTTAGAACTAAAACAGCAATTAGATGAATTACTAAGTAAAGGATTCATACAACCTAGCTCATCCCCGTGGGGAGCGCCAGTGTTGTTTGTGAAGAAAAAGGATGGGTCAATGAGAATGTGTATCGATTATAGAGAATTGAATAAGGTTACAATTAAGAATCGATATCCATTACCTAGGATTGATGATCTTTTTGATCAACTTCAGGGGGCTAGATATTTTTCTAAGATAGATTTACGCTCCGGATACCATCAATTGAAGGTACAAGAAGAAGACATACCTAAGACTGCTTTCAGAACTAGGTATGGTCATTACGAGTTTACAGTCATGCCCTTTGGATTAACAAATGCGCCTGCAGCATTTATGGACATGATGAATAGGATCTGTAAACCGTACTTGGATAAATTTGTAATTGTCTTTATAGACGATATACTTATTTATTCCAAAAGTCAGACAGAGCATTGTGAACATCTTCATGCACTCTTAACTTTGTTAAGAAAAGAAAAGTTGTATGCCAAATTCTCGAAATGCGAATTTTGGCTAAAGGAAGTACAATTTTTAGGTCACATGGTGAATCATGAAGGTATTCATGTAGATCCTGCTAAGATCGAGGCAATTACCAAATGGAAGGTTCCACAAACAGCAATGGAAATTAGAAGTTTTATAGGTTTAGCAGGGTATTATAGACGGTTTATTAAGGATTTTTCCATAATAGCCGTACCATTAACTAAGCTAACCTGTAAAGCTACTAAGTTTGAATGGGGACCCAAACAAGAAGAAGCCTTTAGAATTTTGAAACAGAAATTAACCCATGCACCAATCTTAGCCTTACCAGAAGGAACTGAAGATTTTGAAGTATATTGTGATGCTTCAAAATTAGGATTTGGATGTGTACTTATGCAACGCAAGAAGGTAATTGCGTACGCATCAAGGCAATTGAAAAAGCACGAAGAAAACTATACGACTCATGATTTAGAATTAGGAGCCGTAATTTTTGCCCTTAAGATTTGGAGACATTATCTGTACGGAAGTAAGTTTACTATCTATACAGATCATAAGAGTTTAAGATATATCTTTGGGCAAAAAGAGTTAAACATGAGGCAAAGGAGATGGATGGAAATCCTAAGTGACTACGACTGTGATATTCAATATCACGAAGGAAAGGCGAATGTAGTTGCAGATGCCTTAAGTCGTAAGTATTATGAGAAACAACGACGAGTTCGTGCTCTCAGATTAAATCTACAAATAGATTTAATGGAACAATTGAAGAATGTTCAAACTATAGCAATCAAGGATGATGCTGAAGGAATGAAAGGAAGAATCAAGGAATTAGAACAAAGAGCAGATGGAATTTGGAGATTCCACAAAAGTAGAATTTGGGTACCTAAGCAAGGAGACTTAAGACCTAAGATTTTAGAAGAAGCTCATAAATCTAGGTACACTATGCATCCAGGAAACAACAAAATGTATCAAGATTTAAGAAAGAACTTTTGGTGGATAGGAATGAAAAAGGACATAGCCAGCTATGTTTCTAAATGTCTTACTTGTTCACAAGTTAAGGCAGAACATCAGAAACCTTCAGGACTACTACAACAGTTAGAGATGCCAGTGTGGAAATGGGAACTTATAACAATGGATTTTGTTACTAAGTTACCCAAAACCAGAAAAGGTAATGATGCGATTTGGGTAATTGTGGATCGATTAACCAAATCAGCTCACTTTTTACCAATGAAAGAAACTTTTAGCATGGAAAGACTGGCTAAATTATATGTAGATGAAGTTGTATCCTTACATGGAGTTCCACTCTCCATTTTTTCGGATAGAGATAGTCGTTTTACTTCCCACTTCTGGAAAAGTTTCCAGCAAGCTATGGGAACTCGACTAAATTTAAGCACTGCATATCATCCCCAAACAGATGGGGAAAGTGAAAGAACGATCCAAACTCTAGAAGACATGCTCCGAGCATGTGTAATAGACTTTGGTGGAAGTTGGGATGATCACTTACCATTAATTGAATTCTCCTATAACAATAGTTATCACTCAAGCATTGAAACTGCTCCATTTGAGGCACTGTATGGAAGAAAGTGCAGAACTCCCGTTTGTTGGGCAGAAATAGGAGAAAGTCAATTGTCAGGTCCTGAAATAGTGCAAGAAACAACTGATAAGATTACTCAAATCAAAGAAAGGCTGAAAACGGCTCGAGATCGCCAGAAGAGTTATGTAGACAATAGATGCAAGCCGTTAGAATTCCAAGTTGGAGATAAAGTACTGTTGAAAGTTTCTCCTTGGAAAGGAGTAGTCAGATTTGGAAAGAAAGGAAAGCTAAGTCCCAGATACGTAGGACCATTTCCAGTGATCCAACGTATAGGATCAGTAGCTTATCGTTTACGACTACCAGAAGAATTATCTGGAGTACATGATGTATTTCATGTATCCAATCTCAAGAAATGCTTATCAGATGAATCACTGGTAGTACCTCTTCGAGATATAGAAGTAAACGAAAAGTTGAAATTTGTTGAGAAACCTCTTCAAATTGAAGATAGAAAGATCAAGTTTCTCAAACACAAACGACTAGTTTTAGTCAAAGTCAGATGGGATTCAAAGAGAGGAGCTGAATATACTTGGGAACTGGAATCAGAAATGAAGAAAAAGTATCCTCAATTATTCCAGTAAATCTCGAGGACGAGATTTTTATTAAGGTGGGGAGAATGTAACAACTCTAATCAAAAGTCATAATTATTAAATTAATTAGTCCAAAAGGAAACCCTAATTGAGACACCCAAGTGATTCTGAATAAACCCTAAAATTTTCATAATTTTCAGAATCAGGATTAGGGCCCCTAAAACTCAGGGGGGGTTAAACCCTATGGACGATTATCCATCTAAAACGTTGGCAGCAAGTAAATTTCGAAAACTATCAACTCAGCTAAGCTAGTGCCAAACGTGGCAACCCTATAGCTAAAAATAGGTCTCACGCGGCCCGCCTCAGGTTAAGCGTATTCTTACGCGGGCCGCGTAAGGGTGAAATTTCACCTATAAATAGTGGGGTTTGGGACTGGAATCTGGGCACAGAAACGACGTAAAATTTCGAAATATTCACTGAGTTACGTTCGAATTACTATCACAGTTCCCAAATCAACGCTGCAAAACAGGGTATTAGCACAATCGCTGCTACGATTCATTTTCCGACGATCAATATATCCAATGAATGTTTAAGTGCCGCCCACATTAGGGTTATACTTTATCGTTCGTCATTAATTTGACGGATCATCGTTAATTCGATGGGTAAAGTATTATACTTTGTCATTCGTTGTTAATTCAACGGATCATCGTTAATTCGATGGATGAAGTATTGCATTTTGTCATTCATTGTGAGAATTTGATCTAGTGAATTATCGTAATTGCTGGATTGATTACTAACCCAGTTTTGTGTGCATTGTTATTTAAATTAGGTTAACAAGGCTAAATCATAGACTAGACTCTGTCCGTATTAAAACAACAATGTGAGTCATTCTCTTTTTATCAAATCTATTTACAAAACCCTATTTATTTCAAAGTTATAATTACAGGGATTAAGTTTATGTAATCACCATATTACAGCCGGTATGTGGGGTTTTGTATACATTACTTGATAATCTTCACCATTGGGGCAGCCAAGGGGTGATATGACCATAGTCACAGACACCATTGGACGAATGGGCCAATGGGTCGAGTGACAAAGTACTGTGGGTAATTGGTTTGATATCAGAAACATTGTAATCTTCCTTAATACTGTAAATTATAACAAATGTGTCATTTTAATAAATAGAATGATTCACTCAGTATTTCCCGCTGACAAAACCTTTTTCAAAACATGTTTCAGGTGATCTGCTGTAATTCAGGAAAAAGTGCTGGGGAGCATTTCAAGCTTGAAATAGTGGCTCATTATAAATAAAGAAACAAGTTTGTAAAATAAAGATTTTATAAAATCATACTTTTGTAAATTATCGGGGTTTTATCCCGAATTGTGAAATAAAATAATCGGGAAAAATTTTAGCTTTAAACGATCCTGTTAAATAAACTTCCGCTGTTAAACTTAATCAATTAAATACCGCAGTATTTCTGTCCCGCGGCTTCTGAAACGGGTCAAACCGGTTCGGGGGCCGTGACAATAAAGGGTCCCACAACTGTGTGCTTTTGGTTTGGCTTGGGTTGTAGGCTCTTTCCCCAATCTGAGCCCATGCTGTTTGACGTTGGTTTTGCGGGATTTCACGGAGACCACCCGTGTTTTCGTCGTCTCCGACATCCTCTTCAGCATACAACCCAATGATTGACCCAAACTATGCAATTGAGATTGAAAGCACGTTCCCAACACAACGAAACTCAACTCCCTCCTCATCAAACGGGTTAGCTTTTCCCTTGAAGCGTTCAATCTGCCCTACTGCTTCCAGAGTGTCTAGGCAAACTTGTCTTGGGTTTTACTCGGGCCTTGTTTGAAGAACTTCAAATCGGGCTTGAGCTGCCCATTCATTCTGGTTGAAGCGCGTGAATTTCTTGGCCATCTGGAAGAAAACACCAAACAGTTAGCACGAAACAGTAAATTTTTCAAAGAAAACGGAAAACAACAAGCTGAACACGGCCCCGTGTCCATTAGACACACCCCGTGTTCACTTGATATTAGCTAAACACGCCCCTGTGTTCGCTGAGCACGACCCTGTGCTCAGGCTTCTGTTTCCCAAAAACTTCATTTTCGACCCGGTTTCGAAAACTTGAAAAATTTTGGTTCAGAGGGAGCGGTTTTCCCCGAAAATGAAACCCCAACTCAAAAAAAACCGTTTACCCCTTCAATTTCATCTTTTTCGGTTAAAAAACAAGGGTGTGGGGTTTTTGTGAGAAATCGGGCAAATCTTCTAACAATTCAAGTTGAATTACTTCCTATAACATGCAACTATACTACTACTAACAGATCTAGGCAAAAATTTGGGGTTTGGTTTGGTTCAAGTTGAAGAACCCTAGATTTTTCCCAAATTTTTGATGTTAAACTACATGCAAGTGATTAATCTAACTAACTATGATGATAGAATCATACCTTGACGTTGTTGAACGGTGGAAGAACGTGAAAATCTGTTGGAAATCACGGTGAAACCAGAGAGTTTTCGGGGAAACGGGTCGTGTCGAAGTGAGAAATGAAACAAAAAGGGGGGTTTTTATCCCGACAGTTACGTGAACACGGCCCCGTGGGCGGGTAAATTTTTTTTTTAGTGCTCGTGTGAGTGACCTGTTTCCCGAAACCTGGCTTTAGATATCTTACTTGATTTAGAAGTTTTCTCGTCATTCGCTATTTACAAGATATGATGTTGATGCTTAAACCTTCGTTTATTCCTCGGTCGCTTGTAGGATAGGGACTCCGTCGGGAATTTTTCATTGATTAGTTCATCCCTAGTTGCCTCCAAGGCTGGATCTTCCAAGTGGGAGAGATGATCTGCAGCGGTGTTTTCTGCTCCTCTTTTGTCTTTTATTTCAATGTCGAATTCTTGGAGGAGTAGAATCCATCTGATTAAACGCGGTTTAGCATCCGGTTTCTTAAAATGATATCGAATGGCTGCATGGTCTGTATAAACTATTGTTTTAGAAAGAACAAGATAAGAACGAAATTTATCAAAAGCAAATACTACAGCTAGTAATTCTTTTTCCGTTGTTGTGTAATTTTCTTGTGCATCATTAAGTGTTTTACTAGCGTAATATATTGGGTGAAAATGCTTATCTTTTATTTGTCCCAAGACGGCCCCAACTGCAAAGTCACTTGCATCACACATGATTTCGAAATGTAATTTCCAATCAGGCGCTATCATGATAGGTGCATTGACTAGAATTTCTTTTAGTGTTAGAAATGCTTGGTTACAATCCTTGTTAAAGATGAAAGGAGCATCTTTTTCAAGTAATTTGGTTAAAGGCCTTGATATTTTAGAAAAGTCTTTGATAAATCGTCTATAAAATCCGGCATGCCCTAGGAAACTTGTGATGGCTCTAATGGAGGATGGGGGTGGTAATTGAGAGATAGTGTCTATTTTGGCTCGATCAACCTCCATGCCTTCGCTTGAGATTTTATGACCGAGTACTATTCCCTCTGTTACCATGAAATGACATTTTTCCCAGTTAAGGGCGAGGTTAGTTTTCTCACATCGGGATAGCATTCGTTCAAGGTTATCGAGGCATTGGTCATATAAATCTCTAAAAATAGAAAAGTCATCCATGCGACATTGAAATGTTGCGGGGGCATTACATAGACCAAAAGGCATGCGTCGATAAGCAAAAGTTCCGTAGGGACATGTGAATGTTGTCTTTTCTTGGTCTTCGGGTGCTATCGGTATTTGAAAGTAACCTGAAAAACCATCTAAGAAACAATAAAATTTGTGACCGGATAATCTTTCTAACATTTGATCAATAAAAGGTAAAGGAAAATGATCTTTCCTTATTGCCTCATTTAATAGACGATAATCTATACAAACTCTCTATCATGTGACGGTTCTTGTTGGTATTAATTCATTTCTTTCATTAGTGATTACCGTCATACCTCCTTTCTTTGGAACTACCTGAACAGGACTTACCCAAGGACTATCAGAAATTGGGTAAATGAGTCCAGCGTCAAGTAATTTGATGATTTCATTTTTAACCACTTCTTGGGCGTTTGGATTTACTCTATGCTGTGGTTGTATTATCGATTTATAGTCATCATTCATTAAAATTTTGTGCGTGCACATGGAAGGGCTTATTCCTTTAATATCTACAAGCTTCCAAGCGATCGCGTCTTTGTGTTTTTTTCAAAAGTGTGACTAATTTTTCTTTTTCTACACTAGTTAATTTTGACGAAATAATTACAGGTAACTTACCATCTTTGTCGAGAAAAGCATATTCCAAACCTTTTGGAAGTTCTTTGAGCTCAAGGGGTGGGTCTTTAGGAGACTCCTCATTTGGTTGCTCATTTTGATCAAGAACCAAAAATGTTTGTTCTATGGCGACCTCTTCTTCAACAAAGTGGTCGATTTCTTCTCTTGTATCGGGCGGCTCATCTTTATCTTCAATTAGGGGGTCATTGTTGCCGAATGGATATTTCATTGAACGCTCAAGATCGACACTTCGTTTGAACGCCCCTAATTGAATGAGTAGATTGTTTTTCTTCCGATTTTTCAAAGCTTCAAAGGTTTTCACAAAAGGTCGTCCCAACACTAATGGAGTGTCATCAAGGATGACGAAGTTGGTTGGGATTACTATTTGATTTGTTTGAACTAATACATCCTCAACTATTCCCATTGATTTTATTGTTTTCCGATTAGATAGAAAAATGGGTATTTGAAGTGGAGAAAAATCACCAATACTTAATTTTTCGAAAATGTAGTTGGGCATTATATTAACACAAAGATCTTTATCAATTGTAATATTACTAATAAAAGAATTTTGAAGAAAACATGGAACCGGTGTAATGTTAATTTCAAATGGATCATCTTTTATTAGCGTAGTTTGATCATTTGTTAACTTAATGCTTACCATTTTGTCAATTTTTGTGTTAGTGTTTAACTCTTTTAAAAACTTAGCATGAGTGGGGTACTAAACAATGATTTTCGAAAGAAGGCGACAAGAGATTAATTTCTTGAAAATTAGACTCCTCTTGAATTTTATCGTTATGGGACTCACCTTTTTCGTTGTTCAACTCATGTGTCGGCTTTTCACTTACTTGTTCTTCCATTTTTACATTTTCAACTATCTCTTCTTCTTTACAAGTTAGTTCTTCCCTTGCGCGGGACTCCTTTTCCCTTGCGCGGGTTTCTTTTATACAGCGCTCGATAGTTTTAATGTGTTCTATTATCTTATCGGTTATGTGGGTGATAGAATTTGGATCTTGATCCTCGAAGCTTGAATTCGGAGGTTCGATCCTTGGTTCCTCATAATACTCATATGAAGTAGATGGTTCAGACCATTTTTCTTCATTGTAAGTATATGATGAATGAGGGTCGTAATTTGATTCTTCATAATACTCATATGAGGTGGGTTGTTCACGCCATGGTTCCTCATAATAAGCATACGAAGGTGAAGGCTCATACCTTGGTTCCTCAAAGTATGAGTATGAAGGCTCATACCTTGGTTCATCAAAATATGAATATGGGGGAGAAGGTTCATACCTTGGCTCTTCATAGGATGTGTATGAAGTGGATGGCTCGTACCTGGACTCCTCATAGTAGGTGTATGAAGTAGATGGTTCAAAAAGATCACAATATTGTACCGAATGAGGATTACCACAAATGGTACAATACTCTTCCCAATAATCATCCTCCTCATAGTGGTAGTCGTAACCTCCTGAGTATTGATCCATGAGAATCACTCAGCAGACCTGTAGCACCTCGAAAATTCACGTCCTATAATGTATTGACACGTGTCATAAGCTTTGAACGTGTGAAAGAATACTCTAGAAGGACTAAAGTTGACAAACATGGAAAATATGTGAATATAAGGGTTCAAAATGTCAACAATGGATAAATATACCCTACAATATCCCTACATGATGTTTATACCCTTAAACGAATGATTCATGGATCATACGAAGCTAATTGTGAAAGAAAGTGAGAGATTTCATACTACAGGGGTTAAATGTGTCAGCATGTTTAAAGTATACCTCTGAGTGACCTTTTAGCAAACCCGAAGCTTTGTAACGATCAATTATGCTCACTAGAATACATGATAAAAATTTCACCAAGTTTCGCTATCATATGAGAAAGTTATGACAATATTCGTATACAAGGGGTTAAAGGCGTCAACGTTGAAATTTATGACTTTTCGGGTAACCATAAAGTTACCCAAGGACTTAACAAAGTTTGGTTATGTCTTAAGGCCCTTAAAAGTCAAGTTAGAGGGCTCAAAGTGCAAGAAATCATGTTAAGATCAAGTGTAGAAGGATCAGGGACTAAAAGCGTCAAAAAGTGCATAAGTTTGCATTTTCGCGCATAACTTACGTTCTGAATACACCCGGACATCCAAAAATTTATGTAAGCACTAAAATATTTTATTTTAGTGTTTGGCATAAGAAAAATCCATTCGTCACGCAATTTGGATCGTTCTTCGCGCTTATGCGCATGTCATCGTAATTAAGCGAACATCGCGATCGTACGACCAAACGAACCGACATCCGGCATATTTTTGAGCATGTTTCATGTCCAAAATGTTTGGGAAACATTTTAGGGACTTAACGTTGGCTTAACGAGCCTTAAACAAGTCGGAAATGGCCTTAATACACAAGGGGGACTGAAATGAAAGCTTTGGAAAATGTTTGCTGATCAGAAGGACCTTAGCGTGACACCTAGCCCCCTTGGCGTCACGCGAGGCCCCTTCAGACCAGCAAAAGTTGTTTAATCAATTGTTGATAGCTTCTAAACACTCCAAAGGCCAATGCCACATGTTAATCCCTGATGTTGGGGGGCCAAACTTGGGTACCAAGGTGTGCAACAAGTGTAGGGGCAAGATCAAAGCACGGTATTCGAAGAACGATCCTAACGGTTGTCCATTTACTATAAATACCCAACCCATTCACTTACAAAACCCACAAATCAGATCTAAAGTGCTCTAAGTTGAAGCCTTTGCTTCATACCTGAGCTATTTGGATCGGGATTGCTTGCGGGGACCCTTTGTAAGTGTTCCTTCGTTCTTTTATTCGTTTTAGCATTAAAGTCAAACTTTGTTTGACTTTCTGCATTGACCAGTTTATGGTCAATGCGAAGTTCGTTTGAACTTCATAACGTGAGCGTAATCACAATGGTTATAGTCCCTAGTGACTATACCTACTGATTACCACGTTATCTAGGCTCAGTGACGAGTCGTAGTTTCGGCCAAAATGCGTATTCTTGCGTATTTTGTAACCAAACTAAGTTTTGATACCAAACCTGTTTTCTAAACTTAGTTAAGCATGTTTTAACATGCTTAGCTCGTCACTTTTAGTTTAGTGCTTATGTAGGGTCGTAAGGTAAGCGATCTAAACAATCGCTTATACTTTCGAACCCGACCCGTCTGGTCGATCATTAGGATCCGACCAAACACTTTAGGTGACCATAGTATATAGGGAATAACCTTCCGAGGTTATACCTTATGGTCACGACGTTTAGTTAGTTGTATGACAGGTAGTATATATGCCTTAGGTAAATGACCAAAATACCCCTTCGGGGCTTATATTGAGATTAAACTCGTTTTGGGCATATTGGAAGGTATCCTACTGATATCACAACATATTTAAGGCATATTAACTTAGGAAACCTATATATGACCCTTATGGTTACTCGTTACGCGCTTGTCGCGTTCGGATCGGCTTATGTGACTAGTTTGCATAAATTAGCCGAAACGGGTCAAACCATATCTTTTTGGTCTCAAAATCCAGAATGTGTTTAAGTTACCCATATTAAACAAGCATACAAGCTTGCCGGGTCGAAACCACATTCTAAACCGGTCTTCGCCTTATCATGCGTTTGAACCGTATCTTCCTCTTTAAAACTAACCGGTCTAAGCATAGGCTTAATTAAAGACCCGTTAGAAATCTAATAGGTTATTAAAAACCTTCGTTCCATATTAAGAGCCCCAGTAGAAGTACTTGTGCTTGCTGAATTGATATACGGCTGGGATTGAATTTATATTTAGCTCAGGTAAATACTCTTAACTTATTTTCCCTATACGGGCTTGGGATACGGTATTATAATAATACCGCTTGGTCGTGTATTGAATGTTTAATCGTATTGTGATTAAATTATTGAGGTAACCCACTTTAATCTGTATTGTTTGAAATAAAAGCCTTTAGGGGTTAATGACCATGTCCCGGATATCCTTGACATCATTGTATTATAAAATGGCCACGCCTTAAGCACGGGGTGTAGGCATACACTGAAAGTTGCTTAAAGGGAAATGATATCTCACTCTCTTGTGGGCTTATACTTGTGGCGTGTTTGTTAATCTTGACTCGGTTTCTACATCGAGCCCTGAACGTACAACGAACATGTAAATCTGTATACAAGATTATAAATATAATTGTCCCAAGTTATAAAAGATTAATTTTGCCTTGTGCATTTTAATCAAAGTGTCAAAATATTTTGTGCCTGGTGCATCTAAATCAATTTTCTTAAACTCTTTTCAAATGAGTCGGTTGAGTGTATTTACCAGTGTAAACTGACGTATTTTCCAAAAAGGTTAAGTGACAGGTACTGAACGTAATTGGCTGGAAGCTTAGGGCGTTAATAAGGAATCTTGCAAGTTCTAGGCGTCTAAAGTCTGTTGAACAATGTTTATGTTTTAAGATCCGCCTGTGGATCCCTTTACGTTCCGTTTGTAATACTTGGATATTACTTTATATTCGGATTGTAATATATTTATCTTTTGCTTCCGCTGTGCATTTATATATATATTGTGTTGTTTGACTATGATGATATCAACTACGTCACGATACTCCCCTACTGGGCCCACCGGTCAAACGTGGAAATATCGGGGTGTGACAGGTTGGTATCAGAGCCAACACTGAGTGAATTAAACGCTAGCCTTTTGTGTTTAATCTTAGTTACACAGTTGCACATTCTTGAGTCTAGACAAGAACATAGGACAAATTCTAATTCGTTTTATTTGTCCTTATTTGGTTCCTTTGTTATTTTCTGATTAGCCCTTGCATGGGCAAGTCATTTTCTGCTAGAAGTCCCGTTTAGGGCAACCATATACTTGTTTAAATTTAATGGAATGATTATATTTAAAAAATCATTCCTATATTATAAGATCTACCATTATAATAAAATGGCAATATCTAAAAAGGACAAGACCTAGCCATGTGTCACTTTAAGACAGGGCCAAGATGGTAGTTCCACAATTAGATTCAGATCCTTGTTAACATCTCAATTTAGGATTGTTCTGCGTTAAATATTTAAAGAATCTTAAAGGTAAAACCTAGCCTAAATGTCAGTGTAGACATGGCCAAGACGGTAAAGCTTATCTAAAAGATTCCAAAACCCTGTTAACATCTGTAAGTATGTTAACATTTTTGGTAAATTGTGAATCGTTAAAGTCACACAAGCCATCTTTAAAAAAAGGGGGTTAATCTAAATTCCCTTATTTGAAATAATCATCCATTAGTGATGAAGTGCCTACGGGCCAAACTTGTTGTCAGATAAGACAACGACCGTGGTGGTCTCTGACCCCCGTCTAAAGATGTTGGACTACGTCCAAGCATAATAGTTTGTATGATCAATGCGATCCTGACTAATATCATCAAATGAAGATGATCATATTATAAACATCCATAAGTGATGAAATGCCTACGGGCCATAATTATTGTCCTAAGGGACTAAAGACAGTAATAGTCTTTGACTCTCTGTCCAGAAAAGGTAATGAAATATGTTTAAACCTTAATGCCTCGATTCTCTGAAATCATGGCTTGTAAATTTAAAAACTGTCCTTGTGACTAGGCCTTTGCGCCACCTTAATATCCTTAATGTTTTATAACTAGGATAATTTATAATGAAAATGCTGATTAAATATAACTAACAAATTAACCAATATGGTTTATATTACCATGGTTGATGAATCGTCAAAAATGATGATTCCATAATAACCTCTGAATGAATCATCGTCGATATTTATGTAGCCATCAAACTACATGGCTGGATCGGATGAGGTCAACAGCCACCAGAGAGAGAATAATGATGCTACCAGAGTTAATATAACTGGTGCGGAACTGCAGGCATTAATAGATGATGCCGTTACACGAGCTCTCGACAGACAGTATGATGAATCTAGTGGTACACACTCTAAGAATCTATCTGTGGCTCGTAGTAAGCCCCCTTCTAAATCACATGAGTCAAAGGAAGACGATGTTCATAACTCGTCAAACCAGAAGAGTGTTCCGTCTAGACAGGTTGTGCTTCATCAAGAGGCACCAGTTAAGACCTACTCATATAAATATTTTGTCTCCTGCAAGCCCAGAGACTTTACAGGAGTAGAAGGAGCCATCGATTGCATGACATGGCTCGAGGAGATGGACACTGTTGTTGACATCAGCGGTTGTGCGGAACAAGACATTGTGAAGTTTGTTTCACAATCTTTTAAAGGAGAAGCTCTAGCTTGGTGGAGGTCACTGATCCAAGCTACGGGGAAGATCCCTTTATACAACATGACTTGGGATCAGTTCGTTGCTCTTATAAAAGAAAATTACTGTCCTCAACATGAAGTTGAGAAAATTGAGACTGAATTCTTGACATTAGTCATGGAGAACTTAGATTGTCAAGCATACCTTACAAGTTTCAATACCATGTCTCGATTGGTTCCTTACTTGATCACACCGGAACCAAAGCGAATAGCTCGCTTTATTGGGGGTCTAGCCCCAGAAATAAAAGTAAGTGTGAAAGCATTGAGACCTACTACATTCAGGTCAGTAGCAGATCTATCGCTATCTCTCACACTCGATGTGGTCAGGAACAAGGCTGCCAAAGCCTCTGAAGATGGAAAGCGTAAAAGGGAGGATGAAAATTCTCATCGCTCCGATAGGAAGGCAAAGAGGAAATCTGAGGATAAGAAGAGTTCCGGGTTTAAGGAAGACAGCCAGCAGTCGGGTGAGAAGACCAGGTGCAAAACCTGTCAGAAATACCACCTCGGGAAATGCAGATTTGAATCTCAGCCTCTACCTTGTGGGATTTGCAAGTCTAAGGAACATAAAACCTTGGATTGCAAGAAGTTGAAAGACGCAACCTGTTATGGTTGCAACGAGAAGGGGCATATCAGGACCAACTGCCCTAGGAACCAGAAGAAGCCCGAAGAGGCCAAGAAAACAAACGCATGAGTCTTCCAGACGAACACCCAGGAGATGCTGCAGAATGATAACTTTATAGCAGGTACCTTTCCTTGTCAAGCAGTTTATGCAGAAATTATTTGATGCTGGCACATATGATTCTATAATGAGCGATAAATGTCAAGAATTGTTGTCTCCACCTGATTAGGACTCCGGTCATTTAATGCGAGGTAGAAATTGGCCGATGATACTATAGAAAATGCTCCAACAAATCCTAGATTGATATTTTATATCTATTAGGAATCACTCTTTTCTGATATCCCAATGTCAAGCTTTCAAGCTATCCAAAATCATCAATATGATCAAGACAGATGTGACAATTGATCCCCTGTCAACAAGGTGATGGACTAGGTCCAACCCTTAAATGCCATTAATGGTCTTCTATGGCCTAGGCTAAGTATAATTGATATATATATATATATATATATATATATATATATATATATATATATATATATATATATATATACATATCTACAGGACATTCATAGAGAATGTTCGTACTATATTAGCCCGTATGGTATAACGATACCATGGTTAGTATATTAGGTCACCAGGATGACGAATAGCAGTTGTTGGATTGCAACTAAGAAATTGTTTTATTGGTGTTAGGAACCAATATCGAGTATGGCAAACTCAGATAAGACAGCCGATGATCGTGTTATGGATGATGCGGCCCATGTCAATGATGATACAATTGTGAACCTTAAAATATCCAAAGATGTCCTTCAAACTATGATAGACGCAGCTGTTGGAAAAGCTGTGAAGAAGGCCGTGAAAAAGATCAAGGAACCCCATGCTACTCGCTCCAAATTTTATCTAGGACCACATCTCCTTACTCATAAGGGGGATCTTGTTCATGCCTCAAATGCAAAAGATGAGCTAAAAAGAAAAAGGGAGGAAGATAACTCCCAGAGCTCTAAGAAGAAGAACAAACAAAAGTCCAACGAGAAACCTGTATGCAAGACATGCAAGAAGCGCCATTATGGGAAGTGCAGGTTCGAATCAAAATCCCAGTCGCAGCCTAGGGCTTGTGGGATCTGCAAATCTGGAGAGCATAAAACATTGGAATGCCAGAAGATAGGAGATGCGACTTGTTACAACTGTAACGAGAAAGGGCATATCAAATCCAATTTCCCAAAGTATGCGAAGAAGCTTAAAGGAGATAGGAAGACAAACGCTAAGGGCTCTCAGATGGAAGCAAAAGAGGTCATACAAGATGACAATATTATAACCGGTGCGTCCTTATCCATGATGTGTATTCAAGGGTATTGTTTGATGCAGGTGCATATAAGTCACTTGTGGAATAAAGTTTGTAAGTTATTAAATCTGCCTATTAGAACCTTAAGCATAAAATATGAAGTAGAATGAATGCTAAGAATTCTGTGTTAAAACGGATACCAATAAATCCTTCATAAATTGTAAGTATATTAGACTTTTAAAAATCTATCATAAGAACCCTAGATACTAAGTGTAAGGTAAAGCTTACAGATAGCAAATCATAGAAACTATTTATTCCGTTCCTGTCAGAAATCTTCAAGCATAAAATTCTAAAGTACCCCTTCTCCAGATAAATGCATTCAGATGTAATTGATATCTCTTTGATCCTTATTGATTACGAATACCAAATGGTATGACAAAAGCGCCATATGAGGATTGGTGTATCTTAATATGTTCCATAGATAGCTTCCATGCCTGATCAGTATGGAGGTTTAATGCATGGAACCACAAAGACATCCCAATGATCATATGGTACTAAACTCAGCTAATGGCATTCAAAGAAGATATCTAGAAAATAGAATTTTTCCAAATAAATGTTCCCTGGTAAAGGAATCTGTGGACTCATAGCATAAATGTGTCACTCATTTGACACCAGCAAGGATGGATGAACTGGAGCCTGAGATATGGAAATTCTCTGTAACCTCCTTGTATCTTTATTATCTTTTCCTAAGATTACCCTGTTTACCCCTGAGAGGCAGGTAGAGTTAAGGTTCATATCCCATTTAAGGCTGTATTATTATGAAATCTCCAAGACGGCTAGTACCATCATTGGAAGAATCGAAACCCTGATTAACTAAGTTTTAAAATAGAGGATTCATATAGTCTAACTCAATATTCCGAGAGTTTGATATTGTTAAATAAGAAAGACGGTTCATTTTGCTTATGCATTGATTACCGCAACCCTATCTAGGCAACAATTAAGGATTCACCATCAGCTGCCCAGGATCGTCGATTTGTTCGACTAACGACAAGGATTAGCTATTCCTTAAAAATTAATTAAGCGGTGGTTGGAATAACCATCTCATCTTAAGATAAGCTTTTCTATAATAGTTGATATATAAGCATCAAGGCTGCTCCTTTGGAGACCTTGTATTGGTGGAATGTTAAACATCTATTGTTAGGACAATAGACTAGTAAGTCCAATTATCAGGATCTGAAAGTTGCATTGGAGACAACAAATAAGATCATACAAATCCCTAATCATCTATAAGTTGGCAGTATTCGGCAGAAAATCAAGAATTAATGAAAGTAGCAACCCTCCTAAATTCTTGGTAAGGAATAAGGTTCAACAAAAGATATCACCCAGGAAGGGTGTGCCAAATTGTTAAATTATCAGGCTAGTTAAGCTCTGAATATATAGAATCATTCGGAGGAAATCGAATGTATCAAGATCAAGTAGCTCATAAGCTAAAACCTATTTAAGGAACTTGGCGGAGCTCGCAATACATTGCACACTAGTGACAGAAGGATGTGTTTCACCAATAAGTCAAGGAGCACTATCACATAATGATATGCAGATTTATGATGTGATGAACATCCTGTATCGATTAAGGATCGACAGGTTAATAAGCTCCAAAAGGATACATGCACCTAATATAGGGGTCACTTTGGGAGCTTAGAAGGACTCCAGGTATGTTATAGAAGTTAAGTCCATTATGCGACAATAGGTACTTCCAGCATTTTAACAACTATAGAGGTCGAGATTTCTTTTAAGGGGGTGAGGATGTAACACCTCGAAAATTCACGTCCTATAAAGTATTGACACGTTTCATAAGCTTTGAACGTGTGAAAGAATACTCTAGAAGGACTAAAGTTGACAAACATGGAAAATATGTGAATATAAGGGTTCAAAATGTCAACAATGGATAAATATACCCTACAATATCCCTACATGATGTTTATACCCTTAAACGAATGATTCATGGATCATACGAAGCTAATTGTGAAAGAAAATGAGAGATTTCAAACTACAGGGGTTAAATGTGTCAGCATGTTTAAAGTATACCTCTGAGTGACCTTTTAGCAAACCCGAAGCTTTGTAACGATCAATTATGCTCACTAGAATACATGATAAAAATTTCACCAATTTTCGCTATCATATGAGAAAGTTATGACAATATTCGTATACGAGGGGTTAAAAGCGTCAACGTTGAAATTTATGACTTTTCGGGTAACCATAAAGTTACCCAAGGACTTAAAAAAGTTTGGTTATGTCTTAAGGCCCTTAAAAGTCAAGTTATAGGGCTCAAAGTGCAAGAAATCATGTTAAGATCAAGTGTAGAAGGATCAGGGACTAAAAGCGTCAAAAAGTGCATAAGTTTGCATTTTCGCGCATAACTTACGTTCTGAATACACCCGGACATCCAAAAATTTATGTAAGCACTAAAATATTTTATTTTAGTGTTTGGCATAAGAAAAATCCATTCGTCACGCAATTTGGATCGTTCTTCGCGCTTATGCGCATGTCGTCGTAATTAAGCGAACATCGCGATCGTACGACCAAACGAACTGACATCCGGCATATTTTTGAGCATGTTTCATGTCCACAATGTTTGGGAAAAATTTTAGGGCCTTAAAGTTGGCTTAACGAGCCTTAAAGATGTCGAAAATGGCCTTAATACACAAGGGGGACTGAAATGGAAGCTTTGGAAAATGTTTGCTGATCAGAAGGACCTTAGCGTGACACCTAGCCCCCTTGGCATCACGCGAGGCCCCTTCAGACCAGCAAAAGTTGTTTAATCAATTGTTGATAGCTTCTAAACACTCCAAAGGCCAATGCCACATGTTAATCCCTGATGTTGGGGGGCCAAACTTGGGTACCAAGGTGTGCAACAAGTGTAGGGGCAAGATCAAAGCACGGTATTCGAAGAACGATCCTAACGGTTGTCCATTTACTATAAATACCCAACCCATTCACTTACAAAACCCACAAATCAGATCTAAAGTGCTCTAAGTTGAAGCCTTTGCTTCATACCTGAGCTATTTGGATCGGGATTGCTTGCGGGGACCCTTTGTAAGTGTTCCTTCGTTCTTTTATTCGTTTTAGCATTAAAGTCAAACTTTGTTTGACTTTCTGCATTGACCAGTTTATGGTCAATGCGAAGTTCGTTTGAACTTCATAACGTGAGCGTAATCACAATGGTTATAGTCCCTAGTGACTATACCTACTGATTACCACGTTATCTAGGCTCAGTGACGAGTCGTAGTTTCGGCCAAAACCGTTGTTTTGATACCAAACCTGTTTTCTAAACTTAGTTAAGCATGTTTTAACATGCTTAGCTCATCACTTTTAGTTTAGTGCTTATGTAGGGTCGTAAGGTAAGCGATCTAAACAATCGCTTATACTTTCGAACCCGACCCGTCTGGTCGATCATTTGGATCCGACCAAACACTTTAGGTGACCATAGTATATAGGGAATAACCTTCTGAGGTTATTCCTTATGGTCACGACGTTTAGTTAGTTGTATGACAGGTAGTATATATGCCTTAGGTAAATGACCAAAATACCCCTTCGGGGCTTATATTGAGATTAAACTCGTTTTGGGCATATTGGAAGGTATCCTACTGATATCACAACATATTTAAGGCATATTAACTTAGGAAACCTGTATATGACCCTTATGGTTACTCGTTACGCGCTTATCGCGTTCGGATCGGCTTATGTGACTAGTTTGCATAAATTAGCCGAAACGGGTCAAACCATATCTTTTTGGTCTCAAAATCTAGAATGTGTTTAAGTTACCCATATTAAACAAGCATACAAGCTTGCCGGGTCGAAACCACATTCTAAACCGGTCTTCGCCTTATCATGCGTTTGAACCGTATCTTCCTCTTTAAAACTAACCTGTCTAAGCATAGGCTTAATTAAAGACCCGTTAGAAATCTAATAGGTTATTAAAAACCTTCATTCCAGATTAAGAGCCCCAGTAGAAGTACTTGTGCTTGCTGAATTGATATACGGCTGGGATTGAATTTATATTTAGCTCAGGTAAATACTCTTAACTTATTTTCCCTATACGGGCTTGGGATACGGTATTATAATAATACCGCTTGGTCGGGTATTGAATGTTTAATCGTATTGTGATTAAATTATTGAGGTAACCCGCTTTAATCTGTATTGTTTGAAATAAAAGCCTTTAGGGGTTAATGACCATGTCCCGGATATCCTTGACATCATTGTATTTTAAAATGGCCACGCCTTAAGCACGGGGTGTAGGCATACACTGAAAGTTGCTTAAAGGGAAATGATATCTCACTCTCTTGTGGGCTTATACTTGTGGGAGTTTTATAAAAAAAACAGCGAGCACGACCCTGTGCTTAGACTCTGTATCTGGGAGTTTTATAAAAAATACGCAGCACGACCCCGTGTTCAGCGAGCACGGCCCCGTGTTCACTCTACTGTAATGCAAAAACTACCTAAAAATGTAAAAAATGTGCGCACAGTTTAAAAAAAAGGTTTTGAAAAACTGATTAGGCCGTCGATTTTAAGCTTTCTTAAAATCCTTGTGTCCCCGGCAACGGCGCCAAAAACTTGATGCGTGTCGAGTGTGATATGTTTTTATGTATATTTTAAGCCCTTTTTAACACTTTAGTCAAGTTTTAAATTTATAAAACACGATATTCTACTAACACTAAACACACATATGGGCAAGTGCTCCCATCATGAGCGTAGTATAGCATTGGTAAGATACCGAGGTCGTCCAAGGACACAAGAGCTTTTAGTACCGGTTTATCCTCAACGTCTAATCAATTCAAAAGTTTTAGAAAAGGTTTTTAACATGAAAAATAAAAACTAAAATGTTGAAAAATAAAAATAAAAATAAATAAAACAGATAGACAAGATGAATCACTTGGATCCGACTCGCCTTTAATGTAACCTTTGATGATTTCCGCACTTTTGCACTTTTTAAGAGATTATCTTAGTTATAGTAGGAGGCCCCTCTTTTGAAGGTGACGTTACCCTCAACCCAGTGGTTTGAGTCAGCGAGGATGCAATCCCAAAGGGTCGGAATATTGGAAGATAATTAATTAAGTTATTAATGCGTAATGTGGTAGGCCCCTCTTTTGAAGGTGACGTTACCCTCGGCTAAGTGGTTTGAGTCAGCAGGGATACAATCTCAAGTAGCTGGGTTAATGTATTAATAGTAGTTTACATATGAGGGGATCAAGCCATTCCACCCCCGCCATCCAATACCAGTGGGTATTGAAGGAGGTCCTAGTAAGCTTGACCCAGGTCCTTGCAGGATCTATACACTGAACAAGGTAAGAACCTTACCAAACCATTCCCTTAACCCCCGACCAGGTAGCCAACATATCTCTATATAGACCGTAGAGATATGAATGGTGAAAATATTTTATTTTATATAGACAGTAAAATAATGCCAAGACTGTCCCAACCCCCGCCCCTTATCTGTCCCGGGAACGGGCGGCCGCGAGACCAGTATTGGTGGTATCATTTGTTTATTATTTTGGCAGCGAAAATTTCATCAGGACCGTAGTTAGGAAATGTTTATCAGAGTAAAACCACCATATTTTATATTAATAACCACATGGGTAAAAACCCAAGTTTCTTATTACAACATGTTGATAGGGATAAACCCTATTTTATTGAATTTAAAACATCGTCTTTTTGGTAACTTTTATAGCCCCATTTTTCCAAGCAGTCAGTGCTCTCCAGCTGGCTTTCTTCTAATTTGGATTTTACATTTTCTTACCTGAAACGCGTTTTAAAAACATTTGTCAGTGGGAAATACTGGTGAGTGAATCCCAGTTTAATCAAGAAGAGTTTTATCAATTAACTGTATTGAGAGCTATCACATTGTTTATTTCTACACAATTACTCATTCAGTATTGTCAATCCTGACTGGTGGGTCATATTACACATTGGCTAACTCATTGTCCAATGGTAACGTGTTCCACATTTTGTATACAAAACCCCAACATACCGGCAGTAATTGAAGAACTACAAAGACTCAATCACTGCTTAATCACATTGTAAAATATTTAAGGTTTTGTAAAAAAGTAAAAAGGTTTGCAAAAAGATGATAAACTCACATTGTTGTCTTAGACTTCCTCTAAGGTTTCCTGGTGATTTATCTATAATTTACACAAATGTACATATATTAGTATAATAACCCTTTATTTATATTAACGATACCCTCCCCGAGACGGCATTCCAACGACTACGTCGGGCAGAACCCCGACAGCCGTTACGGAACCCTGGATCAATCGGGCAGCGTATCTAATACGTAACCGGGGTTATAATACTTACAACGGAGCAGAACTTCGTTAATTAGGGGGTATTATGCTCGGAAATTATATTATCTATTCAGAAATTAAGAGAGAGATCGAAGAATTGAGCGACGAAAACTGAAGGCCCGAGCTCCCACTTTATAGGGCCTGAAATTGGGTTTCTCGCGGCCCGCGTAGACCTAAGGGTCGTCTTACGCGGCCCGCGTAGTAGGGTATCTAGGCCGTAGTCTTGTCCGGTCACGAGTATAGGTCTAACACGTGCTGCCACGTGTCAACACCGGGTGATGCCTCGTTTTTGATCGCTCGCGGCCCGTGTAAGCAGTAGATAAAGGCTACGCGCCCCGCGAAAGCCTCAATTTTCTTGTTTTTATTTTATTTTTAATGATATTTCATATTTTGGGCTCGGTTTTCACATACGGGGTGTATTTTAAGACATATAGGGGTATTTTAAAATATATTAGGGTGTCAGAAAAATTCAGGAGGGTTGTTATAAAGACACCACGGATAAATGATAAGGAAATTTCACCTTCAACATAAAGAAACTAGTTATTAAAGTCATTAATACAAAACCAAATAAAAAGTGCGAAAAGATTAAAAATCAAAAGTATTACATTAGATGCTTGTCTTCACCAAGTGATATAAGAAACTTAGGCAAACATGTCCTTTGATTGTCAATAACTCTTACTATCAATCTTGGATCCCGAGACTACTATACACACTCTAGGTGGATGATGGATGATGGTGGTGGATGTGGGTGTTGTGATGATGGTGGAGTGTGGGTGAAGTGGGAGAGAGGTGGTTTGCCAAGGGATGCCTTTGAAGGGAACCAAGCACCCCTATTTATAGCCTGCACAGAAGCCCGGACACGGCCCCATGGCCATCTTCAATATCTTTCTTCATTAATTGCAATTTGTCTGCATTAGCTCCACACGCCCCCGTGTCTGCTGGGCACGGCCCCGTGTGCAGAAGCATATCTGTACTATTAAGATTTGCAAGATTCTGCGAATCTTAGCGTTGACCACGACCCGTGTTGAGCTGGGCACGCCCCCGTGCTGGGAATAGAAGCTTCCATTGCTTTGTCTTTTGTGCAGACACCTGACCACGCCCCCGTGTTCGCTGGGCACGGGCCAGTGGTCAGCCTTCTGATTTCTTGTTTTTGCTTGGGAAGATGCTGTCGAGGGCTGGGCATGCCACGTTTATTCCTTTCCTTTGTATTTATGTTAGATTTTGCTGCATATTTGTTCCCTTTTTTTTTTTTTTTTCATTTAAGCTCATTTGGTCCTGAAAATACAAAAGGAAGATAAAAGCACACTTTTTCCAATATTAGTACTAAAAAAGGGTTAGTTTTATGCCTCATTTGATGTAATTTATATGTTGCATTTTACACAGATCAGGGCACAACCCCTTGTTAAGGTTCCAGAATCAAAAATGTTACAGCAGACTTGGGGCACGGGGGCGTACTTACTAGACACGGCCCCATGTTGCACTTACTGATTTGATGATTTTCAGTCGGGAGTTGTCTGTTTTCATGCATGGGGTGTTGGGTCAACGTCCTTTGGCTATTATCATCACTTTTGCGCACTTTATTTTTACCACCACCAAAGTTACTTTTATTTCATCCATTAAAAAAAATACAAGGAGAAAGAAAAATTAAGTTCCTAAGCTAGATAGATAAAAACTTGATTCTTCCTAATTTATTTCTTATCTTTGATATGAAAACGAAATCTAGAACTTGACAAATATCATATCTATACTAAATGCTCATCTTTCATTTCTTGTGTGAATAGCCCGTACGGTTCCTACAAATCTAGAACTTGACAAGACAATACATTCCCGGTCCTTACCGACTAATCCAAGTCGTAGATCATCGGTCTTCAAATTCTTAAACCTTGTAATCGATCACCATCTTACTTTCTTAGTTTATTATTTATATTTTTTTAGACATATGAGTTGTCTATACAATTACATTCTATCTTGAATATGTCAATGATTCGACTTTAATCTAAAATCTCATCAATTTCTCGAAAGTCCTCGATCCGGCCTTGTTCGTTTCTTTTAATGCCAATAAGCTATATAACACGACGTGACAACTGAATGCCAAGTCATTTATGCACCTTCTAGTTAGTCTTTCCATCTAAAATCCTATCTTGAACATCTCAAGGTCTCGAGCTTTTAGGGTTTCAAATCATTTCACCTACTTCCAACCATGCCATAGTTAAATGTTACCTGAAAAACTTGCTTAAAAATGTCAACATATAGTTGGTGAGTTCACAAGCTTGTTCTACCAAAAAGAAATCATTTAAAAAGTTGTTGAGATTGTCATTAAAAGATATAATAGATATCTCTTTGAAAGTGAGTCATACTTGCAAGTAAAGGATCAACATATCATTGGTAGTGTGGCATACAAGCCAAGTGTGGCATACAAAGCCAATGAAGGATCAACATATCCTTAGTAGTGTGGCATACAAGCCAATGAAGGATCAATATATCCTTAGTAGTGTGGAAAAGCAATAACTCATGTAGTCATGTTTTAATGGAAAGAAAGTATTTAAATGTAATTTTATTTGTGTGTGACACATCCAAGATTGAATTTCCTTTTTTATCATATGGTCATAATCGACAAATTAGTACACTTACATTATGATTAATTCTTGAATTACAAATGATTTGCAAAACTTTGGGTTAAAAATCATGCTTTTGACCTACCAATTGAAGCTTTCAAGCTTGAAGCTTCAAGCTTCAATGGAGGTTGTTGAAGGAAGAAGATGAGGAAATGGCTATAAGTGGTCAAGATAAGAAGGTTTAAGGAAGCCTTTTCAAGAACATACATTTTTGGGTATGTGTGCAAGATCTGGAAGAATCTTGGTCTTTTTTGTCACACCCCAACCGATGGCGGAATCATCGGAGTGAGACGAACAAGATTGCTCAAAGACTTCATAACATTACGTGACAATAATTAAGTTCAAAACCGATTTCATTCATAGCCATAAATTGTCAAATACAACAAAAGAAGTACAAGTACAATATTGAAAAAGACAAATACAACAAGTTTAACATAGCATAATAACCAAATCTAGTATTTCGGTGTATTTCTAAGTCGTCCCTACTAGATTCGTCATGAGCATCATCATCAACCTGTAACATGTTAAAAATAGAGTTCAACGTAAAAGCATTGGCGAGTACACAAGTTTTTACATACATAGCATAAGTATATAAGAATTTACTCGAATCCAACATGACAAATTTGTATACAAGGTTAACTAGCATGCATAACTAAAAGTCAACCCCGAGTGTCCACGAGAATTATGTGCATCCCTCGCCACAAAAGTGAACGAGACTGTTTATGTATAATAAGCTTAACAATACCCCGACGGGCGGCGTGCTACTCCTATAGCATTATATATGTTAAGATGGGCTAGCTAAGTTAATGACAAGTAGCATGTATGTAATCTAGCATGAACCTAAGCATAAACAAATAGCATGTATAACAGATTGAGAGAATAACGTATGTTTGTATGTATTTGTGTATTTTGTAAGTTAACATGTTACAACCTAAATTGTGTAAAAATGAAAATGGGTCAAGTGTACTCACGGTTTTGCAAGCTTCCACTTGGTAAATCCGTGAAGAGTTGATTGTTAAGGATGGAACACCGAGTCACCCTACAAGGGTAAACGAAGGTGTGTAAGTTTCATGGATTAAGAATGAATGGAAGGATTCGGACTTGGAATTTAAAGTAGTAAAATTATGAATATATGAAAGTAATATCTAAGTTCTAAGAGTTTGTTTATGGCACAATATCAAGTGGTTTCATGGGTCCCAAATTTCCCATTGGAATCACAACAAGAACTCTAGAATCTTTGATATGATAGGTTAGGTTTATGATGATTAATCATAGCTTGATTAACATCACAACTCAGCCATGTTTTTATATAGTTACTTATAGTTTATGTAGTAATAATACATCCTAAAACTAAGTCCAAACAAGTATTATCATGTAGCATCATGTCACACCCCGAAATACCAAAGCTTGGCGTGACTGGACTGGTATCTTCATTGCACAGCGGAAGCAAATAAGCTAAGACTTCTAGAAAACAAACGCCGCTAAGTACTCGAATTTCCAATGGTTCTCCTGTTCCAACCGCGCCATAATTTGAAAAAGTAACCTGAGAAAGAAACATGCGAAAAATCAACATAAAGTTGAGCGAGTTCATAGTTTGTTTTGGAAAAGATTTTTAAACAATTTTTTTTGTTCACCGGTTTAAAAGTTGTTGAGAAAATATAGTAAAATCATTTTCTCGGCATGTTATATGAAAACTGTGTGTCTAGCCCACGAGAGTCTTTGTAAGCAGGACCATCCCGTCCTATTAATTATACATATTTTGAAAAACGTCACCAAAGTTCGTAAATCCATGTATTTATGAGTTTTCATCAAATGAATCTTAAAAACACTTGAAAGTTTGAGTGTTGTAAGTTGGTATGTAAAGCGTTTATGAATATGTTGATCATTAATGTGTAGCTAAGACATTAATATGTGTGACAACATAGGAACACTCAACCCGGTAGACGATTTAAGTGTCGATTAACCTCGACAGGGACACAACAACACTCTAAGTGGCCGCACAAGGACCGTGAGTGGGGCTCGCCCGTACCCATTAGATCTAACCTTTGTTCCGTGGTCCTTAAAAGGATTAATGGAACCTAAGTTAGCGCCTATTCGCACGTGATCTAAGAATTCATTCCCTAGCTTAACATACCCTAGTTAACATGTATTTCAAAAGAAAAGGGGGTCATAAACCCATTGGGTTGTCTCGTTGTTCGAACGCAGACCAACCCCGTCCCGTTGTAGTAACTTGGGCATTCCCGTCACTAGTAATGAAAAACATGCCCGTTTTGTAAAACCGGTATATTTAGTATAAATTGTTCGTAAACCATTCGAGTTTCCTTGATATCCATTCACAACATGGTTTAGAAATATGAGTTTTCGTTCATCGAAAAGTTATTTACTTTTGCAAAAACTTGCATGACTTTCCACCCCCGAAAACATTCATAAACATGTAAAACCGTAAAAAGTGGGGGCTATGAACTCACTTGGATTTCCATGTGCAAAGCTAGCTAAATACGACTTCGTGATGTTGTTTCCAAGACGTGACTCGCTAGCATGCATTCTATAATATCCCTAATCACAGAATATCTTATAAGTTTCTAAATATAAGCGGTAACTAACTACGTGTCACCGAGCTCTACCGAATCGTTAACCGAACGATTCGACGGTAAGTTGTTAACTTATTAAAAACAGTTATGTTATACTTGCTTAGTTCGTTTATTGTTGGTAATTAATAAGTCTTGAAAAGACTTAGTTCTCGAGAGGTTTAATATATATAAATATTTATATAAAAATATAAAAATATATCGTTATATTTGCGTTAGCCGTCTCGAGAAGTCGTATGTGTAGGTGACGAGTATTCATATGAAAATAATATTTTGCGACTCGTACATTGATACATAGAATGTCGTTTAGGCGTTTGAAATAAATATAAAAGTCATATTTATTTTATAAAAGAATCGTCGAGTAGTTATGTTTGAAAATAAATATATAACTATATTTATTTTTATAAAAGAATTCGTGTCATACGATATTTGAAATAAATATATATAATCTATATTTATTTTATAAAACGAAATCATGTTATTTGATATTTGAAATAAATATATAAACTATATTTATTTTATAAAATGAATTATGTTGTTTGGTATTTGAAATAAATATATAACTATATTTATTTTTATAAAACGAAATTGGTTTGTTTGTTGTTGGAAACAATATATGAAATCACATTTGTGTTATCGGCTCTTGAAAATAAATATAAAAGTTATTATATTTATTTTATAAAATAGTTCGTGTCAATCACGTTTTTTTTTGTAAGTTTTACAGTGTCGTTGAAATATTATGCATTTGTATTGGTTTTCATAAAAGTCGCTTGATGTCGTTAGTTGTCATTTTTCAATAAAACACGTTTGTTTTCGGATTTTCTCGAAAAACGGGCAGAGTTTCCTCTGTTTTTGGACTCCCCCGACAACACAAGTTGTCGTTATTTTTCAAAATTTAATCAAGATTCAAACAATATATCAAATTTACTAAATATTTCAAAAACGTAAACTATAATCAATTATATATATTAATTCAAACTACTTATGAACATTAATAGTATTTTATTATTAATTTCATTTAACAATGTATAGTTCGTAATTACGCCTTGTTTGCGGTATGCGCATATAATGTATATATGTGTGGGACATCGGGGGCAAAAGTGAAAGTACACTAATTTTAACGTTATTTTACTAATTTCGTGAAAATTATATATATTAATTCAAACTACTCATGAACAATAATAGTATTTTATTATTAATTTCATTTCACAATGTATAGCTCGTAATTACGTCCTGCTTGCGGTATGCGCATATATATGTGTGGGACATCGGGGGGCAAAAGTGAAAGTACACTAATTTTAACGTTATTTTACTAATTTCGTGAAAATAATGTTAAAAGTTGAGGACGGTAAATCATGCATCATGTGGTGGCATTGATAGCTGAAAGACAAAAGGGTACACGCACCAATCAGTCTTTGTCCTGATTTACTGAGTGTTATGTGCCTTATGACCAAGGCTTGATGCAAAACTACTATCGATTCGAGGGTCTCACTGGAAGCAGCCTCTCTATTCCTACGGGGTAGAGGTAAGGCTGTCTACATCTTACCCTCCTCAGACCCTACCTTTGCTTTGTTGTTGGTGGGATTTACTGAGTATGATGATGATGATGAATGTATAGTTCGTAAATTTCTTTTCTATCCTTTTTTTTAAATTATATGATACGAGATGAACGTATTACTCAATGTTATCATGTCACTATAAATATAATTTGATATTACTTAATGTTATCAGACAAAATTAAAGCACTCAGTTCACTAAAGTAGTAACGTAATTACAATGATATTGCTATCGTACTGTACTGAACAACATTGGTTTCGGTAAGACGATACCAAGATTCATTTTTATGGTTTTCGATTTCAATGATATTCCATTTATACAACTTTTTTTGCGTCGATAAATGAATATCGGTAACAGTAACGTCACGATTTGAACCAATCGATATCGTTCGATCATTGGTGTCGGTATTGGCGTTTGTTTTTATTATTTTTTGTCGATGTAAAGCACACGCTGATTTTTATATCGAGTGCATGTATCATATCGGTACCATAACGAATCAAACTAATATACGTCAAATGCTTGCGGTAACGTACCACCGCAACGCGTGGAGAAATACTCTAGTTTGAATTAGTTCGAGCTCGTTTGTCACGTAGGTATTAAAAATAAAAATATAACGTAAATATTAAACGCGCCGTTAATCTTTACCAAATCTTCGTGTCGAATCGTCGAGTCGCTTGACTGAGTTGACGAGGTTTGACCAAGTTGACTCGGTTTGACCGAGTCGACCTGAACCTAGAATCCCGAACCGAACAGATCTGCCGTTGACCCACACCGAACGCACACCCGAAACTTGAAATCTGAGTCTAACCGAACCGCCTCTGATTCTGACCTGAGCATACACTTGGTTGACCCAAAAGCTATAATCTAGCTTGAAACTATAATCTAACTCGAAGCAAACCGCACCAAAACACCCGACAAAACCCGCTGACTAGCTTGGACCGAAACGAACCGTGACCCGCAATCTGAACCGAGCGGAAACAATAACCCGAAGCTAACCTAAACTCAAACCTCGAACCTAAATTTGTCCAAAATGGAACCTGAACTAAAACAAACTGAGACCCGAGCCTTGAACCAAGATGAATCTAAAACCCGAACTGAAAATTGAAAGGAGTAAACTTGTTGAGTTGTTGCCTGAACCGAACCGAACGCATAAAATCCACCACTACCGCCGGTACCGTCGGCCGTCACCGCCGGTACCGTCAGCCATCACCGCCGCCATCGACGACGGCACCGGCTCCGCCGGTTCTCCCTCTCTCTTCCATCTCCTCTTCTACTCGGTCTCTCTCTCTTTCTCGTCTCCTCGCTCTCGTCGCCGGAGATCAAACTGCACAAAGATGGTGGTGCGGTTGTCGGTGAACACAAAGGAGGCCGGTACAGAGACGAGGGGGTGGGGTGTTTGGCTGGTGGGTATCGTCGGGAATCCAGGCGCCGGAGGCGGCCGGAGTTACTTCGGTCACCGGAGATGTGGGAGTGAGGGAGTGGAGATTTTTGTGGAGTGTGTGTGTTTGATTTGTTTGGTGAAGATGAGCTATATGTCTTATGTGTGTATATAAATATAGCGTAAAATTTAAGTTTTGGAGGTAACACGCGTGTCCGATGCTCCCGTTTTGTTGCCTGTGCGTTCCTGCAGTCGCGTTTTTCGTTCAAGTTTACGTTTTGTGGCATACGGAAGCACTATAAATTCCCGAAACTAAATTTATAAGCATAAAATATTCGTATAAAATTCGTATTTGTAGGCGTTGTCAGTATTTTGTTCGGTTTCAATTCGTTATCGTTTAACGTTTGCAGATCTTTCGCAAATCACCATTCGCGCACTGTAAAGCCGGTTAGACATTCCTAGGCACTCCAAAGGTCTAATTAAGTTTATTTACGTATTAAACACTATTTATTATCGTCCTAAATATCCATTTATCACGTAATTAAGGGCGTAAACTACCGGTTGTCACACATCATGTTTGTCAAACATGGAGGTTAGATACCTCATTATATGATTCACCACTACACACACCATCATGAAGATGGTGGGAGGGTCATGAATAACAAGAAAAGTAAATCTAATCTAACAAGTTATAATAGTGTTCAAATGAAGGAGTGGAACTTAGTTTGGAAAGCCAAAGCTTCCATTTGTTCACACTTCACAAGTCACAAGTTCATCATATGGAAGATGATGACTTGTGCTTGTTTTCATCATTCGATTATCAAGTTTAAATAGAAATAAAGTGAGTGTTTGAACTCATAACTTGGATGGTAATCACCCTAATACAAACCCACAATCATAGACTTGATATTGAGCTTGATGGGAAGAAGATTCCATCAAGTTATTAACATAAAAATGAACATATAAAAAGATGAACACAGAACAGAAAGTTTATGGCACTTTAGACCTCAAATATGGTGAGATTTCACCTTAGATTACCCAAGTAATCTTGTGAAAACCTTTCTAGAGGTTATCCAAGTGCTAAGAAACAAGAAATGAGCAGAAAAGAGTAAAGGAAGTGAGTTAGAACTGACTTAGAAAGCCTTGAACTTTCTGATGTACTTCTGGAAATTTAATGTATTTGAGAGTGTTTTGAGAGAGAGATTAGTGTTTGTAAAGTGAAAAATGAGTGAGGGAAGGTTATCACGATTCGAAATTCAGATGCGATTGAGATGATATAGAATACCATCAGATTTAGACACAAGACTCTCTTCAGTACCACATTGCATCTCATTGTAGAGGTTACCCTCGTTAACGGACGCGTATTGTAACATCCGTCAAAATGGATTCCCGAAATCCGACCCGTTGGAAATTCGAATCCTAACCTTGAACCAATGAAAATTTTTCGCGAATTAAATAGCCGTCGAAAGGTTTTTATATGGTTAATTATCTGTGTAATTAATTATTTATTTGTTAAAAAATCAATATAGTAATTATTTAATTAATTTAAAGGTTATTTAGATAACCTAGTTAGTTTTAGGAAATTAAACTTAAACCAAGTTAATCTAGCTATTTAATTAACTCCTTAAAGTTGAGGGACTATTTGTGTATATAATTGAATGTATAAAAAAAAGAAAAATCTAAACCCTAACTCCTTTTTAGTTCAGCTGCTATCTCCTATTTCCTTCTCATCTCCCTTCACTACAAATGGTTAACACACACAAACAAGACTCAGACAATTTATTTCTTCATCATATCACCAAGAAAAACCCTAATCTACTACACATAACACCCAACACCCCTCAGTCTCTCTCTCGAAGTTTTGGCAACTGGAGTTGCGTTTCCAGCGGCGATGTTCTCCTAGAACCACACACCTACACCTTGCGTCTCTCTCTGATTTGGTCTACCAGTGAGCCAATCACACTAGCCGCACACCAAACAACCCTCTCGGTTCTCCCTCTCTCACGACTGACCAACGGCGACGATTTCCCCCAACAAAGTACCTCCAACGATGATCACCGGCGGTGAGAGTGGAACTAGCAGTGACCGGCGATGTTACTGAAGACGATGATGATGCCGACGAGTGGCTGTGGTGGTGTCCATCGATGAATTTTGACGGTAAATCCCTCTCTGACTGTTTCTTTTCTTTTGGTATTGATGCTGATGATGATAATGGTTGATGATGGTCGGGTTCTGTTTGTCCGGCGACGGTGGTGCCGGTGATGGCGAATCCGGTGAACAGTTTAGGCTGGGTCGGTTCATTGTAGTTTGAGTTTTGTTTCAGTTCGGTTCATCTTGCTTCGGGTTTTAATCTCAGCTCAGATTCGTTTTCACCCGGGTTCACCAACGGTCTGTTTAGTTTTGGCTCGGGTCAGGCTTCGGTTCAGTCTCGGCTCACGTTCAGTTCGGGTCAGTTTCGGTCCGGTCAAACATGGTCAACAGTAGTCTTGGCTCGGTTCAGATTCGCGTTCGAATTCGGTTCGGTATATAATTTCTCTTATTTCTTTTGTTTCTTATTCGACCTTCTGTTGATATATACATGTTATGGGTGGTTTTCTGCTCATATATCCTGAATAATATTCTGACTATGTTTCTTTTGTTGTGACCAGGATACCGGATCAGGATATTGGTAACATCCTGATGCAATATCCTGGTAGTAACTAATTAACTCACGTGCAGATTAAATGGTGCAAGTCTCTAACGATCAAGTGGACTTCTTCTCCGCAAGACTCAGGAAAATCTGTTAGATTATGGACGTTGAAGCCGGGAGATGTGGACTACAACGTTCACATAAGGAATATTCGTTAAATCCTAGAATAATAGGATAGTTAGTTAGTTTCTTTGACTATAAAAAGGATTGATCAGATCAGATTAGAACACACAATCTCTCGTACACTCTTTCTCTCTAGCTGCAAACACTCACAACACACTCACACTTGTACCAAAATCGCATTGTAACACTTAGTTGATCCGCATCATATCCTGCACTGTATCCTGAAATTTGAAGTAATAAGAAGAACAAGGCAGCTGCGATTGTCAGCTCCCGAGGTTTTGTGCCGGCGATCTAGATTGATCAAGGGCTTTCCTCGTACATCCTGTGGCACCCTTTACATTTTTGCTCATTGTTTGATTGTAGATACTGCTCGATATCCTGAGCCGTATCCTGAAAACTGTTTTTACAAACAACTTAATCAGCATATTTTCGATACACATTTTTAGCACACTACCTCACTTAACTAATTTGATCACTTAATTGCTTCGGTAATTTTTGACCAAAACAATTTGGCGCCCACCATGGGGCAAGTGGTGCTATTTCTACTAAAAGCTTTTGCAAAATCATTACTTGGTTTTCTATTTTCAAAACTTTTTGCTACAACATTTTCAATGGCCTCAAGATAAAAAATGAGCTCTTCTACCGTATCTGCTACAACCTCTGCAACAATTGGTTCTGTGCTTCCACCACCTCCTCTAAGGACGCAAGCTTCTTCACAACCTCAGGATATTATCCCCACTCGGAACATTCAGGGATCTGGTCCTGTTTAGGCCTTTAATGAAGAAATTCTTACTTTTTTTGGTAGTGTACAGGAACAGATGAGGCAACAGCAGGAGACCAACCAAATGCTGATGAGAGAGATACAACTCTTGAAATCCAGCTCAAGCAGGCCCGCTGAGGATACAGTCACCCCCTTGCAATCCAGAGCTTTGAACTTCAGTTCTGTAGTGTTTACTGAAGATAACAGGGGGAATATTGTGCCTAGCCATTCTCAGAATCATACTCCTGAGATACCCTCTTCGGTCAGGGTGTCAACTGTGAGAAGTTCAGGATATGCTTCAGGATATGGCCAGAATCCTCAGACTGGTAACATATCTAATAATAATAATACTCTTGCTACTAATGGTATTGGATCTTTGCAGGATGCAGGTATGGCATCAGCATTTTCTAGGGAGCTTTAGAAATTGAAGGACATGATATCCAGTGTGCCTGGGGTGGTCCAGCCAATTCCAGAAGTATCCCAAGACAGCCACAAGATTTCTCAGTTTGCATATCCTATTTGTGATGCTGAAATCCCAAAAAGATTTCAGACCCCTAACATGAAGCTTTATGATGGAACTACGGAACCTGAAGAGCATATTGCCTAGTATCGGGAAAGGATGGAAATCAATCCTATCCCTCCAGATCTCAAGGAAGCATGCCTCTGCAAGGGTTTTGGTTCTACCTTAACAGGATCGGCCTTAAAATGGCTCTTAAACGTTCCTCCTCACTCAATTACATCATTTGCTCATTTAGTGAATTTATTTAATAGTCAATTTTCTTGCAGTAGAAGTTTTGAAAAACTAACCAGTGATCTCTACAGGATAAGTCAAGGACCATAGGAATCCTTGAGAGATTATGCTAACAAGTTTAGCCGGGAATCCATAGATATCCTGCATCTTGATGTTGCAACAGCTGTGCAGGCTTTCAAGATGGGATTGCAGAAAGATTCTCAATTTTACCAGGATCTTGTAATGAATCCCTGCAGGAACCTGGATGAAGCTTAGAACAGGGCTTTAAGATATATTCGACTGGAGGATGACAAAAAGATGCAAGAGAGGATGAATTCATCCACAACCTATGAGTCAACCAACAGGAAATCAGAATCCTCGTATAAAACATATCGCTCTAAGCCATATGGCAGGAATGACAACAAGAAAGTGAATGCTGTTAAAGTCGAGGATCCTGAGGAGTATCCTGAGTTGTCAGAATATTGTTTTTCGGTAAATATACCTGAACTGATGTATGTTATGCAGGGTTTAGGAGACAAGGCTAGGTGGCCCCGGAAGAATCAACAAAAAGCTGATTGGAAGGATAAGTCCAAATGGTGTTCCTTCCATGAGGATTTTGGACATGTTACAGAGGATTGCATTGCTCTGAGGAAAGAAATAAGCTATCTCTTGAGCAAGGGATATCTGAAGGACCTCCTGGGAAGAAAGAAGAATAAGGGTCAGGATACTAAGAAGGATCCTGAATGAGCAGCATCACCTCCTGCGGATGCCAAGATAATTAACTTCATTTCAGGAGGATCCGACATTTGTGGGACATCATATTCTGTGGAAAAAAGACACGCGAAGGAGGCCAAGGCAGAGAGGGGAGATAAGCCAACCAGGATGTCAACCCTCACAACTGATAAAGTGACCACGTTCGATAGTGATGACAGGGATATTGTCCAGGATCCTCACCATGATGCTTTGGTAATAACTTTATATGTTGCTAACCATTTTGTACGCAGGATACTGGTGGATAATTGCAGCTCCGTCAACATAATCCAGCTGGAGACATTGAAGAGGATGAATGTATCCCCTATGGATATTACTTCGAAATCCACTGTGCTCGTTAGATTCAGTGGAGAAGCCAGGAATACTGTGGGAGAAATAAAGTTGCCTGTGTGTTTTGGTCAAAAATTACCTAAGCAATTAAGTGATCAAATTAGTTTTGTGAGGTAGTGTGCTAGTAATACTTTGTGAAAAATATGTTGGTTTGTTAGTTTGCAAAAACAGTTATCAAGATACGACTCAGGATATCGAGCTGTATCTATAATCAAACAATGAGCAAAAATGTAAAGGTTGACACGTGATGTACGAGGAAAGCCCTTGATCAATCTAGATCTCCGGCATAAAACCTCGGGAGCTGACAATCGTCGGCTGCCTTGTTCTTCTTATTGCTTGAATAACCAGGATACAGTGCAGGATAATGCTCAGATCGCTACTAAGTGGTACAATGATTGTAAGTGATGAGTGTTAGTGCGTGATTGCTGCTAGAAAAGAGAGTGAATGAGTAGGTGAATTCGAGTGTGTGACCTATGGATCTGGCATCCCCTTTATATAGTTACAAGAATTAACTAATTATGCTAAAAATCCGGGATATTATGCTAAAAATCCGGGATACTGAGATTATTTCCTTTCTGAACGTTGGGGGGCTGTTTCAACTCGTTTTCCACGCTCATACCAACTATAACTCCGGGATTTAAGTTCTTATAACCGTTACAACATTAATAGCATTGACCAATCATCCATAACTCCCATAAAATACACCTTTCTTCAATGCTGACCGTTACAAGAGCTATTCTTCCGCCATCAACGTCCTTATCCTGACCAATTTGAGCGGGTCTTCAGGATGACTTGGTCCTCATGAACGTTAGTCCCTTGTAACCAACGTTTACAAGCAAATTGTTAGTAATAGTCAGGATACTGCCTCAGGATATTACTAATATCCTGATCCGGTATCCTGATCATATACAACTAATAAAAAATCAAGATACAAAGTCAGGATATGGGCTCAGAATTTCAACCATAACAATTGTCCCCAAAAATATAACTGTTGGATATCCTGATTCCAACGGGTATATTTTTTAGTCATTCCAACATGTCTGGTATGGATATATGTTTTCTTCGATCTTGAGAAGCTTGACAGCTATCCCAAGCCAGTCCTGGTGAAAAAGGAGCCATATGTTGCTGCTGCCGAAGGTTTCTCTTATGGTGACCTTGGCTTCATGGAATCTATCGAGCCCATGACCTCCTTCCCTAATAAGGTAAATATCCAGATCCTGTATCCCGTACACATATACTGAACCTGTATCCTGGTTAGTTTGTCTTTAATGATACCTGTATTTTGTAGGGTCTAAATCATCTGGTCGTCCTGCACTTAGAACAATTTTAATTTCCTGCAAGTAGAATATTTTGACAGTTGAAGGTGGAAGGATCCTGTGTTTTCAGGACGAAACCTTCAACTGTTTATGTAAATATGCTTTAAAAACTTAATTGTGTTCTTGGTGGATGGGTCTCTTTTTGAGATGAAACCAAGAATACAATCTTTTGGACCAATAATAATAATAAACTATCCTTTTGGCCTTATTTGTTGTTGTTATGTTTTTATTTTGAAAGGTATGTTTTGAATATCCTGATCAAATATCCTGGTCAGGATACTGATGAAATGTTCAATACTTTTGATATCAAAATGTTAGACAAAACTTGGTTGAACATGACTTTTTAGACAACTTAGATCATTTAGATAAGGTTTTCAAGACTTGAAAAATAATAAATCATACCAGAAACACTTAGGCAATAATTTCCAACCTCAACCTTTGAATCCTTTGCAATGTCCCCGGCATGGATGTCCCCTGTCTGTGCAGGATATTGCATCAATATATGACACACTTGAGTATCTCTTTACTTAGTGATTAAACTTCGTAACTTTTCACCAATAGAAGAACGTGTGTAAACACAATCTTAGTTTGTCATATCTTTGGAACTTGTCAAAAACTTTAGTTTTACTGGGGATAAAACCTTAGCATCCTGGGGATAAACCCTTAGCATACTGGGGATAAACCCTTGTTTTCGTGCGCTACAGGCGGGAGTGTATAAACTCCAAGACTTAGAAAGGTGAAAACCTTTAAACCTTAGAGAGTATGAAAATACCCTTTCGTGAGAGAGGGTGATCAATCCTCATATACCTTGAGGATCCAGGGTATAGCCAACAGTAACGAAATTGTCAGCCACTTTTACATGAACTGGTCCCGCCACCTTGAACTATCCCTGGATAACTTACGCTCCAGGCGGGGTGTTTAAACCCAATTCGTGAGAAAGGTGAATACCTTTAAATCTGTGAAGGGATCAGGATCCCTTAAACGTGAGAGAGGGGGCCAATCCTCTAATCTTTCGAAGTATCCTGAGATAGAACTCATATCATCCTGAGTTAGCAACGGGTTTAAAAGAATAAACAATATTAAATATATTAAAAGAGATAGAACTCATACCATCCTGAGTTAGAAATTAAATTCTAAACTCACTTAAAATAGAGCTTTAGATGTATAGCATTCCAGGATCTCGGTAGTATATCCCCTTCAATATTCTTAAGCCGGTATGCTCCTTTTCCGGATTTCCGATTCAATCTCATAAGGTCCTTCCCACTTAGGAGCTAACTTTCCATCAGCAGGATTAATAGTATTCTGAAAAGCCTTCCTTAGTACCCAATCTCCAACTTGAAACCTTCTAGTCCTTAGATTCTTGTTATATGCTCTGGATATCCTCTGTTGATATGCTGCCATTCTCAACTTTGCCGCATCCCTTGTCTCATCAATAGTATCCAATTCTTGACATAGGGCTTCAGGATTCTTCTCAGGATCCCGGAGGTTGGATCTTGCTGTAGGTATCACCATCTCTATCGGGATTACTGCCTCTGCTCCAAATACTAAGGAAAATGGGGTTTGCCCAGTAGCATTCTTCACGGTTGTTCTATCAGCCCATAGGACAAATGGTAGTTCTTCTGCCCATCTTCCCTTCTTAGCTCCAAGTCTTTTCTTCAAATTGTTGACAATTATCTTGTTTGAGGATTCTACTTGTCCATTTGCTTGAGGATGTACCGGTGTAGATGTGATCATTTTAATTCCCCAACTCTTGCAAAAGTTAGTAGTTCTTTTACTTATAAACTGAGAACCATTGTCACAAATTATCTCGGCCGGTACTCCAAACCTGGTCAGGATATTCCTCTTTATGAAGGATACCACTTCTTGATCTCTAACTTGGACAAAGGCTTCTGCTTCAACCCACTTGGAGAAATAATCCGTCATTGCCAACATGAAAACCTTTCCTCCTGGAGCCTTTGGAAGCTTTCCCACTATATCCATACCCCATTTCATAAACGGCCAAGGGGATACGATAGGATATAATGGTTCTGCAGGCTGATGCAGGATGTTGCCGTGTCTTTGACATGCATCGCATTTCTGAGCATACTCCACGGCATCCTTTCTCATGGTCGGCCAGTAATATCCTGTTCTCAACACCTTCGAGAACAGAGATCTGCCCCCAGTATGGTTGCCACAGTCTCCTTCGTGTATATCCTGAAGTACCTCCTTGGTTTCAGGATCTTCCAAGCACCTTAGGTACGGACCTGCAAGGGATTTCTTATACAAAATATTATTTATAATAGTAAAACGAGATACCTTCATCCTAAAAGACTTAGGATTTGCATCCTTTAGGATATCTCCTTCTTGAAGATACTTCACAATTGGAGTCATCCAGGATTCAGGATCCTTCTCAGGATATCCATCACCAGGATCCTGGATACATGCTACTTCTTTATCCCGAGATTTGAAATGTTCCATTGCAGGATACAAGATGTGCACTATTGGTATCTGAGTTCCCTCCGGTATCCTGACAGTAGATCCTAAGTTTGCTAGAGCGTCAGCTTCAGCATTCTTTTCTCTTGGTACCTGTTCAAGTATAAAAATTTCGAAATATCCTGCTAATTTTTTAACAATTTCAAGATATTCAGCTAACTTTTCGCCTTTTACTGCATAAGATCCATTGAAATGGTTAGTAATCAACAGGGAATCAACATATACTTGTAAATATCTAATATTCATATTTTTAGCTAATTCTAATCCTGCTATTAGAGCTTCATATTCTGCTTCATTATTAGTGGCAGGAAACTCACATCTAATAGCCTGGGGTAATATGTCCCCCATGTGGCGATTTTAGTAGTATACCCAAACCTACACCTCTTACATTAGATGCACCATCAGTATATAGTGTCCAAGATTCTATATTTTCTCCTAGTTATTGCACTTCTAGGTCTACTTCATTTTGAATATCACTACTGAAATCAGCCACAAAGTCAGCTAAGGCCTGAGACTTTATGGCATTTCTAGGTTCATATATTAAATCATAGGCACTTAATTTTACTGACCACTTAGCCATCCTACCTGACATCTCGGGTTTCCTAAGCACATTTTTAACAGGATAGTTGGTTTTAACATGAATCCTATGTGTTTCAAAATAATGTCTAAGTTTTGTTGATGCCATAACTAGGGCTAATATCATTTTTTCTAAGTGTGAATATCTAGTTTCAGCATCTAATAAACTTTTACTAACATAATAGATAGGATACTGCTGACCTTCGTGATCTTTTACCAGGACAGCACTTACTGCATTCCCTGATACTGCAAGATACAGGGATAATGGTTCACCATCCTCAGGTTTCATCAACAGGGGTGCAGTTGAGAGATACTGCTTCAATTCCTGCAAGGCTGCTTCATGCTTCTCTCCCCATTCGAATTTCTTATTCTTCTTCAGGATATCGTAGAATTCCTTGCATTTTTCCGAGGATCTTGATATAAACCTGTTCAAAGCCGCTACTCGTCCTGTTAATCTTTGTACATCTTTCATATTTGAAGGTGACTTGTGTTAGGGCATGAATTTTATGCTAAGGATCATCTATCCTGAGACTGGGCATGGATCACGGATCCTTAATGGATGATGCAGAGAGTCTGAGGATCCAGAGTCTGAGGATCACGAGTCTGAGGATCACGAGTCTGAGGATCCTTAATAGAACTTATGTTTTCTAACAATTGTCACGTTTTTAATGTTTAAATGCAGGTAATGGACGTAGTGGACTCATTCTTAGCTGGAATTTCGGGGAATATTCGTTTATATGGCACATGCTTGATGAAATATAACCGTTTTTGGAGAACATAGGCCATTTCCACCTTTTTAGGAGAGTTGGTTTCTTGATATTTTGCTATCTTTTAAGGGGAAAACAGCTCACTAGAGGCATAAGTCGTACACACCACAAAAACCACACACAACACTCGAATTCTCTGCAAACACTTAGCAAAAACACACACTTACACTAGCAATTCAATGTATTGAGCTTGTTTTCTTCTGAAGTTGTACAAGGATCACTATTGTTTCAGCAATATATTTGGTGATCGGTAGTTTCCATCACCCGAGGTTTTTTATGCCGGAGATCTTCTAAAGATCAAGGGCTTTTTCCTCGTATAAATCTCGCTGTTCATCGTTGATTTCATATACTTGTCGTTCATACAATTAACCAAGCATCATACCTCACAAAATCATATTTGGTTGCATTATCCTTGTGTAATTTTTGACCAAAACAGTTTGGCGCCCACCGTGGGGCAATTGGTGCTTCATTTCTGAGAAATTTTGTTCATTTCGGTTCATCACCTACAACCACATGGCTTCTCAAGGAAAAACTTCTTCAAGTTCCATGTCGGCGGTTACCTCATCACAGGGCATTCCACTGTTGCATCATCTTATCCCTGCATTCCAGAAGAATGCTGAGAATTCTCTGAAGAAGACAACCCCCGTTTTCACAAAACCAACTTTTGTTTCTTCCTCTACACTTACTAACAGTGATCTTTATGCTTTGATTTTGCAGATGAGAGGATACATGCAACAACAAGACCAAACTAATGGCGGGATCCTTCGTGAAATTGATAGAATCAGCAGAGGATCTCTCCCCTTTGATGTTGAGGTCGCTGAATTTCGACACTCCGGTCATAACTTCCCGGCACTTTGCAGCTCCAGATGTCCAATACCAGGGTGGATCAACAGGAATGCGTTCTGAATCATCGGCAATGTCTCATGCTCAAGGATCCTCTTTCCAGCCTTCAGGATCCTCATTTCAGCATCAGGGATTCCTCACCAGTTTAGGAGAATGCATGGGGACGCAGCCAATTCAAGGATCCTCTCAGGTTCAAGGATCCTCTCAGGTTCAAGGATCCTCTCAGGTTCAAGGATCCTCCTTCCAGGCTCAAGGATCCTCATCTCAGGTTTCCGGATCCATGGATTATCCTCCAAGACCTTCATTCACAGCACATCAAGGATCCAACAGCTTCCAGGATCAAGGATACTTAAGGAGTGTGCAACCCGGAAGTTCAGATGTTCATCTAGGAGACTTCATACCGATGCAGACTATTGCTTCTTCTGGTCCCTCAGTTATACCAGAATCCCGTCAATATGGATTCACATCTGGAATTCCAACCTTGAATCCATTAGGAGGTAAAACTTTGAATACTTCTTATAATGCTAACCATGGCTTCGTGCAGGATACAGGAATCAACCAAGCTATGGCTAAGGAATTGCAAAAACTCAAAGATATGATATCCAGCGTTCCAGGAGTGGTTAAGCCCATTCCTGAAATTCCAGATGGAAGCCACAAGGGAAAGAATGGAGATCAATCCCATTCCTGAGAGGTTAAAAGAAGCATATCTATGCAAGGGTTTTGGATCCACACTCACAAGATCTGCTCTTAAATGGCTGCTAAGTCTTCTCCCTTACTCTATTACTCCATTTGCTAATCTAGTTAATCTGTTTAATAGTCAATTTTCATGTAGTAGAAAATTTGAACGATTAACTAGTGATCTATACAGGGTAACACAAGGTCAAAATGAATCACTTAGAGATTACATCACTAAGTTTAGTAAAGAATCCTTAGATATCCCTAACCTGGATATAGCTACGGCTGTAGAAGCCTTTAAAATGGGTTTACTTAGGGATTCAATGTTCTATGATGATCTTGTCATGACCCCTTGCAGGAACTTAGATGAGGAAAGGAACAGGGCTCTTAGGTTCATCCGTTTAGAGGATGACAAAAGGATCCACGAGAGATTGTCAGGATCCTCAAAGCAAGACAAATAAGGATCCTATCTCAAGGATAACTGATCCAAGCAATACTCCAAGCATGACAACCAGAATGTGCATGCCGTGGAACAAGAGGAAGATGATGAGGATTATCCTCCTATTTCGGAATATTGTTTTTCTGCTGATAATAATGAACTAATCCTTATTATGCAGAGTTTAGGAGACAAGGCTAGGTGGCCAAGGAAGGACGACAAACCGCCTACTACCAAAGACAAATCGAAATGGTGTGCTTACCATGAGGATTCTGGTCATCTAACAGATGAATGCATAGCGTTAAGGACGGAGATAGGTAATCTTTTGAGCAAAGGATAGTTGAAGGAATTGCTTGGAAGGAAAAAGTCAAGGATCAAGGATTCTGAGAAAGTTCCTGGAAAAGCTCCTCCTCCACCAGCTGATGCTCAAATCATCCATTTCATCTCCAGAGGTTCTCAGCAGCTAAAAGACATGCAAAGGAAACAAAGATGGAGAATGGGGACAGACCTGTTCGAACTTCCATTCTTATACAGGAAAAAGTAATATCCTTTGATGAGGATAACCGTGTGGGCATTCAGGATCCTCATCACGACGGTTTAGTTATTACACTATTTATATCTAACCATTTTGTTCGCAGGATTCTCATTGATGGGAGAAGCTCAGTGAACATAATCCAGTTGGATGTCTTCAAAAGAATGAACATCCTTGAATCTGATATTGTCCCAAGATCATCTGTCCTTGTGGGATTCAGTGGAGAGACAAAGATTACATTGGGGGACATCAAACTTCCTATTTATATAGAGGGAGTGAATTCAGTTAAAAAATTCTATGTTATTGATTGCTTATCTTGTTGTGATGTTATCTTTGGCAGGCCATGGACACACGATTTGAAGGCAGTCCCCCTCAACATATCATCAATGTGTCAAGCTCCCAACTCTATGAGATATGGTGAAGATAGAAAGTGATCAGCAGGAGGCAAAGAACTGTTACACTTCTTCAATGAAGCCAGCCTCCAAGGAGCAAGACGTCATGGAGGCAAGAGAGCAAGACGTTAAGGATATTCTGTTGAACCCAGAGGATCCTGAATCCAAAATTTTTATAGGATCCGGGATCCTAGACAGTATTGAGCAGGATTTAGTATCCTTCTTGGAAAGAAGAAAATCTACCTTTGCTTGGAAACATGAAGATATGACAGGTATATCTAAGAATGTTATTACTCACAAACTTGGTATTGACAGGTCTTTCAAGCCAATACACCACAAAAGGAGAAAGTTTGCACTTGAAAGGAATGCCATTATCCAAGAAGAGGTAGACAAATTGCTCAAGGCAAGTTTGAGTGGACTGATAAGCATGAACCTGCACTCAAGGTTCTTAAGGATTATCTATCCTTAGCACCAGCCCTGATGAAACCAGAAAATGGAGAATCGTTATCCTTATACTTAGCTATTTCAGCTAAAGCAGTAAGTGTGATCCTAGTTAAGGATCATGAAGGCTCTCAACATCCGGTATACTATGTAAGTAAAATTCTACTTGATGCTGAGGCCAGGTATTCTCATTTCGAGAAATTAATTCTTGATTTAATTATGGCTTTTGCTAAACTTAGACATTATTTCGAAACTCACACTATTATTGTGAAAGCTAACTTTCCTATTAAGAATGTTCTCAGGAAACTTGAAATGTCAGGTAGAATGGAAAAGTGGATGGTCAAGCTTAGTGCATATGACACTAAGTATGAACCCAAGACTGCCATCAAGTCCCAAGCTTTAGCTAACTTTGTGGCTGATTTCAGTAGTGATCTACAAAGGGAAGCTGAATTAGAAGTTCAACAACTTGAGAAGACCAAGGATCCTTGGACACTCTTCACTGATGGAGCTTCAAATGTTAAACGAACTTGACAAAGCACACTACCAAAATCGCCACAGGGGGACATAATACCCCACTCCATAGCTTGTGAATTTCAAACTACCAACAATGAGGCTGAGTATGAAGCCTTGATAGCTGGTTTGCAAATTGCTAAGCATATGAGGATCAGGTATCTTGAGGTACATGTAGATTCATTATTAATCACTAATCACTTTAATGGATCCTATACTGTTAAAGGGAAAAGCTAACCAAATACTTAGAAATAGTCAAGAAATTGGCAGATTCTTTTGCTTTTTTCAGTCTATCACAGGTACCCAGGGAAGAAAATGTAGAAGCTGATGCTCTAGCTAATCTTGGATCATCACTGAAGATTCCAGAGGATGTGAAAATACTCATCATTCATGTCTTAGCCCCTGCAATTGAGGATCACGCAGCTATGAAGATAGTAGAGGATTCTGCAATCATACCTAGTGATGGTGCACAATCAAGTTCAGGATCCTGGATCATTCCGATCCTGAGATATATACAACATGGAGAGATTCCTACAGGAGAAAACCCCAGAGCTTTCAAAGTCAAGGTATCTTAATTCACCATACTAAATGACATGTTATACAAGATATCTCTTGCAGGTCCCTAGTTGCGGTGCATTGAGGATCCAGAAATTCAAGAAGTCTTAAAGGATTTTCATGAAGGAGATTGTGGAAACCACACTGGGGGCAGAGTACTGTTCTCAAGGATCCTTAGAACAGGATACTATTGGCCTGCTATGAAGAACAATGTTGTGGATTATGCCAAGAAATGTGATCCTTGTCAAAGACACAGCAATATCCTTCATCGACAAAGAATGGCTGGAGCATACAACAAGAATGTCAGGTCCCTACTTAATTGAAACTGAAGCAGGAAAGGGGGCATATCGTTTGTTGACAATGGATGGTGACCTCTTACCAAGAGCTTGAAATGCTGTTCATCTCAAAAAGTACTTTATGTAAGAAGGATCAGGGATCCTTAGCCATACCAGTATTCTGATTAAGGATCTGGGATCCTCAAAGGATATATGATTCTACATTTGGTAACACATTACTTTCATCTTCATTCATCTTATACTTATTACTTATCATAAGGCAAAGATGTTAAACATTAACATCTATTTTCATAAAGTTTAAGCTTTTGCAGAGTTGTTATCATTTTACAGAAGATCAAAGTGGTTGGCCAACTCTCCAAAGTTTATTTGGGCTTGTCCCCAGTTATTTGGGCTTGTTCCCAGTTTTGGGCTTGTCCCCAGTTTGGGCCTGTCCCCAGTTTCGCCAGTAGCACACGATGATCCTGGTGCAGTTCATGGCAATGGGACCAGCACTCGCTTTAGGGGCTGATAATTTCATTGTACTAGCTGTATCCGGGATCCTACGTATAATGGTAGACGTACCATACATCCGTTCCTAAGGTTTCTAACGTTTTCACGTTAGCTAAGGTTTCGGCGTTTTCACGTCGCTCACGTTTGGATAGTCGCCAGTTTGGGCCATACTCCGGTTTACACAAGTTTATTTGGGCTTGTCCCCAGTTTTTTGGGCTTGTCCCCAGTTTATTTGGGCTTGTCCCTAGTTTGTTGGGCTTGTCCCCAGTTTATTTGGGCTTGTCCCCAGTTTGTTGGACTTATCCCTAGTTTATTTGGGCTTGTCCCCAGTTATTATGGGTTCATTCCCAATTATTTGGCTTGGTCCCAAGTTTATTTTTCTTACAGGATATTGGAGCTCTAAAGTTATACAAGTTCTGACGATAAGGATCCTTGATCCTAGAAGCTTTACTTTTCATAGTTTGCTTATTCAGCAATAATTTACAAGGATATAGAATCCTAACTTGGATTCTCTGGTATGTTATATTCTAACTTTTTCTAAGCTGTAAGTTGTCTCTTATCCTTTTTGGTTAAGGATAATTGATCCACATTTATATGAACACTTCAAGTTTTTTGTTAAAAGTTTAACATTATCATCAGATTTCCAATAACTTTCCAGTTGTTTGGCGATGATATCTTTGGAAATAGAAAGCATACATGAAAAATAAAGAGGAAAGAAACAACAACAGTTGTAGCTAAAAAAGTTTAATGTTATTACCCATTCATTATATATCAAAATCATCTGGCCTGGATTTTATAAGCAAAACCGTGGACCATCCACCCAGGCCGGATAAGGCTATCTAACAGTTAAAGTGTCTATGCAGAAATTAAAGCGCAGGAAGGTTAATAGCGAACTATGTAGAAGGATTCATTCTCCACAAACAGAAGGATCTTCTTGTCTGTAAAGGCATTTGAGGAGTTATCTCTAACTCTATATTTTGCAATAATGATTATAGCAGGTCTTATCAGTGACGACAGACAGTATAACGACTAGTTACCAGCAACAACGTCTAGTCCGCTTCTAACGGAAATATGACAGCTGTGAATCCTTATCACATCTGCCATATTGGGGGCAATTGTTAGGGCATGAATTTTATGCTAAGGATCATCTATCCTGAGACTGGGCATGGATCACGGATCCTTAATGGATAATGCAGAGAGTCTGAGGATCCAGAGTCTGAGGATCACGAGTCTGAGGATCACGAGTCTGAGGATCCTTAACAGAACTTATATTTTCTAACAATTGTCACGTTTTTAATGTTTAAATGCAGGTAATAGACGTAGTGGACTCATTCTTAGCTGGAATTTCAGGGAATATTCGTTTATATGGCACATGCTTGATGAAATATAACCGTTTTTGGAGAACATGGGCCATTTCCACCTTTTTAGGAGAGTTGGTTTCTTGATATTTTGCTATCTTTTAAGGGGAAAACAGCTCACTAGAGGCATAAGTCGTACACACCACAAAAACCACACACAACACTCGAATTCTCTGCAAACACTTAACAAAAACACACACTTACACTAGCAATTCAATGTATTGAGCTTGTTTTCTTCCGAAGTTGTACAAGGATCACTATTGTTTCAGCAATATATTTGGTGATCGGTAGTTTCCATCACCCGAGGTTTTTTATGCCGGAGATCTTCTAAAGATCAAGGGCTTTTTCCTCGTATAAATCTCGGTGTTCATCGTTGATTTCATATACTTGTCTTTCATACAATTAACCAAGCATCATACCTCACAAAATCATATTTGGTTGCATTATCCTTGTGTAATTTTTGACCAAAACAACTTGATGTCCAAGATAGCTTTAATCTGCTCCGGGCTTGCCTCTATACCCCTTTTAGTCACCACGTATCCTAAAAACTTTCCTGCCCCCACTCCAAAATGGCACTTGGCAGGATTTAGTTTCATATTGTACTGGTCCAGGACATCAAATGCTCCTTTAATATCCTGGAGATGATCCTCAGCCTTCTTGGATTTGACTACCATATCGTCAATGTACACCTCCATGGTGGCCCCCAGTTTGTCTTTAAACGTCATGTTCACCAATCTCTGGTACGTTGCACCTGCATTTTTCAAACCAAAAGGCATAGCATTATAACAGTAAATACCTGTTGGTGTCATGAAAGCAGTATCCTCCTGGTCTGAAGGTTCCATTTGGATCTGCTGGAATCCTGAGGATGCATCCATGAAGGTTAACATCTCATGACCGGCAGTGGCATCCACCATCGAGTCTATATGAGGCAGAGGGAATGGGTCTTTAGGACATGCTTTGTTCAAGTCTGTGTAATCTACACAAACTTTCCATTTCCCATTCTTCTTTTGAACCACGACCACATTTGCTAGCCACTTGGGAAATTTGACTTCCCTGATCATCTTGGACTTCAATAGTCTTTCAACCTCTTCTTGAATAATTATGTTTCGTTCTGGAGCAAACTTCCTTCTCTTTTGCTGGATAGGCTTGAAAGACCTGTCAATTCCAAGCTTGTGAGTTATAATATCCTTAGAAATACCTGTCATATCCTCATGCTTCCATGCGAATGTTGACATCCTGCATTTCAAAAAGTTAGTTAACCGATTTTCAATATCCTGAGGGATATTGGCTCCTACGAGCACCGAGATATCTGGATTATCCTGATCCAGGATAATTTTCTTTACATCCTGCTCTGAAGCCTCCACGATATCCTGGGCCCGTATCTTTAATTGATATGCTGCGTTAGGCTTGGTTGAGGATTTCATCGAGGATGAGTAACATTCCTTTGCCTCCTGTTAATCACTTTCCACCTTGACAACCCCCCAAAGAGTAGGGATCTTGATACACTGATGATAGGTTGATGGCACAGCTTTCATATCATGGATCCATGGCCTACCCAATATGATATTGTAGCAGGATAAGGAGTCCATGACATAGAAGCGTTGTATTGAGTTGACCCCTTCAACATATACTGGTAATTTTATCTCCCCCACTGTGTTCCTAGCTTCTCCACTGAACCCAACAAGCATAGTGGACTTGGAAGTGATATCCATTGGAGATACATTCATTCTCTTTAACGTTTCTAGTTGAATTATGTTGACGGAGCTGCCATTATCCACCAGTATCCTACGCACAAAATGATTAGCAACATATAAAGTTATTACCAAAGCATCATGATGAGGATCCTGGACAGTATCCCTGTCATCACTGTCGAACGTGATCACTTTATCAGTTGTGAGGGTTGTCATCCTGGTTGGCTTATCTCCCCTTTCTGCCTTAGCCTCCTTCGCATGTCTTTTTGCTGCAGAGTATGAAGTTCCACAAATGTCGGATCCTCCTGAAATAAAGTTAATTATCTTGGCATCTGCACGAGGTGATGCTGCTCGTTCAGGATCCTTCTCAGTATCCTGACCCTTATTCTTCTTTCTTCCTAGAAGATCTTTCAGATATCCTTTGCTTAGCAGATAGCTTATTTCCTTCCTCAGGGCTATGCAATCTTCCGTAACATGTCCAAAATCCTCATGGAAGGCACACCACTTGGATTTATCCTTCCAATCAGCTTTCTGTTGGTTTTTCCTAGGCCACCTCGCTTTGTCTCCCAAACCCTGCATAACATACATTAGTTCAGGTATATTAACAGAAAAACAATATTCTGAAAACTCAGGATACTCCTCACGATCCTCGTCTTGGACAACGTTCACTCTTTTGTTTTCATTTTTATCATACGGCCTAGAGCGGTATGGTTTATGTGAAGATTTTGATTTCCTGTTTGTTGACTCATATGTTAAGGATGCATTCATCCTCTCTTGCATTTTCTTATCATCTTCAAGCCTGATATATCGCAAAGCCCTATTTCGAGCGTTGTCCAAGTTCCTGCAAGGATTTATCACAAGATCCTGATAAAACTGGGAATCCTTTTGTAGTCCCATCTTGAATGCTTGGACTGCTGTAGCAACATCAAGGTGTGGGATATCCAAGGATTCCCTGCTGAATTTGTTCACATAATCCCTTAGGGATTCTTGAGGTCCCTGTGTTATCCTGTAGAGGTCACTTGTTAGTTTTTCAAAGCTTCTACTGCAAGAAAACTGACTGTTAAACAAATTAACTAAATGAGCAAATGATGTAATTGAATGAGGTGGAACATTTAGAAGCCATTTCAAGGCTGATCCTGTTAAAGTAGAGCCGAAGCCCTTGCACAAGCATGCTTCTTTAAGATCCGGCGGGATAGGGTTAATTTCCATCCTCTCCCTATACTGGGCAATATGCTCCTCAGGATCCGTCGTCCCATCATACAGCTTCATGTTAGGAGTCTGGAATCTCTTTGGGATTTCTGCATCACAAATGGGGTGAGCAAAGCGGGATATGTTGTGACTATCCCGGGATACTTCCGGTATAGGCTGCACTATCCCAGGCACACTTGATATCATATCCTTCAACCTTTGAAGCTCTCTGGTTATCACTGATGTCACACCTACATCCTGCAATGATCCAAGATTATTAGTAAAAGGGATACTGGTGTTAACAGACAAGTTACCAGCTTGGTGATTCTGGCTATATCCTGGGGCGCATCCTGGAGCATATCCTGGATCCCTCACAGTCGACATCCTGGTCGAAGAGGGTATCTCAGGAATATGACTCCGGGAATGGCTAGGCACAATATTCCCCCTGTTATCCTCATCATATACTGCAGAATTGAAGTTTAAAGCACTTGGTTGCAAGGGAGTGACAGTATCCTCAGCGGGCCTGCTTGAGCTGGATTTCAAGAGTTGTATCTCTCTTATCAGCATTTGGTTGGTCTCCTGCTGCTGCCTCATTTGTTCCTGTACACTACCAAATAAAGTTAGAATTTCTTCATTAGAGGCCAAAACAGGACCAGATCCCTGAATATTCTGAGTGGGAATAACATCCCGAGCCACATGAATTTCGGTTCCTTGTGAAGAGGCTTGCGTTCTCGGAGGAGGTGGTGGAAGCATCAAACCAATTGTTGTAGAGGTTGTAGCAGACACGGTGGAAGAGTTCATGTTTGATCTCGAGGCCATTGAAAATAGTGTAGCAAAAAGTTTTGAAAATAGAAAACCAAGTAATGATTTTGCAAAAGATTTTAGTAGAAATAGCACCACTTGCCCCACGGTGGGCGCCAAATTGTTTTGGTCAAAAATTACCTAAGCAATTAAGTGATCAAATTAGTTTTGTGAGGTAGTGTGCTAGTAATACTTTGTGAAAAATATGTTGGTTTGTTAGTTTGCAAAAACAGTTATCAGGATACGGCTCAGGATATCGAGCTGTATCTATAATCAAACAATGAGCAAAAATGTAAAGGTTGACACGTGATGTACGAGGAAAGCCCTTGATCAATCTAGATCTCCGGCATAAAACCTCGGGAGCTGACAATCGTCGGCTGCCTTGTTCTTCTTATTGCTTGAATAACCAGGATACAGTGCAGGATAATGCTCAGATCGCTACTAAGTGGTACAATGATTGTAAGTGATGAGTGTTAGTGCGTGATTGCTGCTAGAAAAGAGAGTGAATGAGTAGGTGAATTCGAGTGTGTGACCTATGGATCTGGCATCCCCTTTATATAGTTACAAGAATTAACTAATTATGCTAAAAATCCGAGATATTATGCTAAAAATCCGGGATACTGAGATTATTTCCTTTCTGAACGTTGGGGGGCTGTTTCAACTCGTTTTCCACGTGCATACCAACTATAACTGTGACACCTGTGTCACTTCAACCATCAAACAAATTCCAAACCAATGAAATATTGTATTTCATACTTGGGATTTGTAAAAATATGTGTATCTATTGCACATATCAACTCTTGTTTCGATTCCAAGCTCTAAATCGCTTTCTGGAAGGTTATACACGCACTGATGCGTAAATATAACCAGTTTAATGCAACGAACACTCCGGAATAGTGAAATAGTCTTAACATACCTTAAATAACCTTTACATAACTTAGATATAAGTTTTGGAAGGTTTGGTGTGGTGAAATCAAAGTTTAATCGCTTACAGGGACTAAATTTGACAAACTGCGAAAGTATGCCAATTTGAACTGTAACAGACATTCCGGAACATGACTATAAGTTAAACATACCATAAATATCCTTTACATAGCTTAGAAATAGGCTTTGAGGTGTTCGGTATGCTAAAATAAACTTTTGTGTCATTCAGGGACTAAAAGCGTCAAAAAGTGCACAAGTTTGCATTTTCGCGCATAACTTACGTTCTGAATACATCCGGACATCCAAAAATTTATGTAAGCACTAAAACATTTTATTTTAGTGTTTGGCATAAGAAAAATCCATTCGTCGTGTCATTTGGATCGTTTTTCGCGATTAAGCGCATTCCGTCGTAATTAACCGAACATCGCAACCGTACGGCTAAACGAACCGACATCCAAGATATTTTTGAGCATATTTTAAGTTCCCTATACTTTAAATTCATTTTAGAGCTTTGAAATGGGGTTAACGGGCCTTAAACGTGTCGAAAATGGGCTGAATGCATGACAGGGACTAAAATGGTAATTATGCCAAACTTGGCCTTGCGCATCGTAGCCATTTTTGCCCTACGGTGCGTATGGGGTCTGCAGACCAGATGCAGTGTTTTTAACAGCCTGTTTGCAGCAGATTTAACCACAACCACATACTCATACTTGCCTAGTCAGCTGATAAGAACCAATTTGAGCTACCATAAGGTCCCGACACTTGTACGGGTGGGATTAAGGCACGTTTTCCATGAAACGATCTTAACGGTGGACCGAATACTATAAATACCCCACCCCCCATGCTTCAAAATCACAAGAACTTTGATTTGAGAAACTCTAAGTTGAAACTATTGTTTCATACCTGAGATTTTTGAATCGAAGTTAGCATTCGGGGACCCTTCGTAAGTATTCTTTCGTTCTTTTCCTTATTCTAGGGTCGTAGGGTAAGCGATCTGATAAATCGCTTATACCTCGAACCCGACCCATTTGGTCGATCATTAGGATCCGACCAAATACTTTAGGTGACCATAGTAGGTAGGGAATAACCTTCCGAGGTTATACCCTATGGTCGCTTCGTTTAAGTAGTTGTATGATAGGTAGTTTATATGCCTTAGGTAAATTACCAAAATACCCTTTTCATGTATAATTGTTAATTAAGCATATGTAACCTAAACTTTTGTCACATAACTGATTATGTAACATGTTTAGGCATATAACACTTGTCATAGGACTAGTTAGACGGTCCAAACGCGTTTCACGCGCACGACGCGTTAAAGTAGCATAAGCTACCTTAATGGGTCGCGATGGGTCGAAAGCACTTAGGTTAGGTTTCATTTAGTATGTAGGCTTTGATAAACCATATGACACGAGTCTCCACACTCGTTTGGTTTACGAACCCTCATTCTATCAGATCTTCCGATTTAGGTCCGGTTATTAACATAGTTACCTATAGTAGGTGTCGTTTGATATCCGCGATCTCTAAGCATTGTTTGGTTGTTACTCAAGGACTACTAAGCAATATCAAGTGAGTACATAGACCCCTCTTTTACTGTTTTCCAAACTGTTTTGGGGTGAAACACATGTGCCTACTTGTTACTTTCATGCTTTCCTGTTTTCACATCATATACCTGCTATGTTCGTTAGTACATTATAGTACATGATTTCATTACATTTCATGCTAGGTGTGCCCATTGTGTGCATTACTTAGTACATCGTTCTACATTACATTTCATACTACGTATGTCCATTGTGTGCATACTTAGTACATTGTTTTACATTGCTTTTCTGTTGCATATGCTTATCCAGCATATGAACACATTATACTACATATTGAACCATTGTAAACATTTGACTATGTGAACCGTTGTAATCATTTGACTATGTGATCCGTTGATATCTGTGAACCGTTTGTATCTGTGAACCGTTTGTATCTGTGAACCGTTTGTATCTGTGAACCGTGTGAACCGTATTTGACTATACATGAACATTTCTACACTTGTTAAACATTTCATCTTGATAGTTTGGTTTGAGTAAGTGATTAAGTAACGAGGCGTGTGTAATATGATACAAGCATGGTGGATACGCCGCTGGTACTTCCTATATATAAGTGTTTGTATGGTATTACATATCGTAGCGTTATTTGAATCATTTCAGTATGAGACATATAACATTTTATACAAATAACATACTTTTCACAAGACATTGTTTTACAAACAACTTATCTTATACAAACTCAGTTACATGGTTATTCATTTAACCATACATTATTCTTTTATTTATACATATCATCTGGACTTATTGATTTTTCAAACGATTTACAAGACAAAGCAAATTACAAGGTTCATGACTAAACATTTTCTCAAACATAAGTCATGAAATCTATTTTCACAAAACCTATGTATCTCACAGGCATTTTTATGCTGACGTACCTATTTTCACATGTGTTTTTCAGGAACTGTTGCATAAGATGATCAAGATACACATAGGCAGACTTGGGCTTTAGTGACAATAAAAGATGCAAGACTAGTTAATTATGTTGTATTTCTTTGTTTGTTAAGACATTGTAACACTTTTAATCAATAAAACGAAACTTCAATTGCCATGGATTTGAAACAATTAATTCTGTTACAACACTCCCCGACGTTTCCGCCACGTTTTGTATGTTCTACGTGGTCGGGGTGTGACAGAAAAGATGGTATCAGAGCCAATGGTTATAGGGAATTAGGTTATTAGTAATGCTTTGACCTAGTCTATAACCTTCTTAGGACCCTAACGCGAGTTTACTTGCGTTTAGTCATAAAACAATACCGTCACCTATCCTTAGGCGACTACCACAACAAGAACATAAATTTCAAAACCGCTTTGAAAACTAATCATCTGTTCTAGGATGATTTATTACAAGGTTTTGAACCCTCTATTGTAAGGTTTTGAACCCTCTGTTATATGGTTTTGAACCCCTTTGAATTTTCAAAATCTCGTCAAGGTTTTGGGTTTTAAATAATGTGAACACGTGCAAACTGGAAGGGTGAATGCCTGTATCCTGGGTTTTCTGTCTAGGCAAGCACTTCGTATACATCTCATCAGACGCGAGACCAGTTGTGCTTACCTGGGAATTCTTGGGATGAGTGTTCACTTATAGGCGAGCATGTCTTCGCGATACATTATTTTTGACCTATCTACTTTGATTAATCACCGAGGTCGTTTGTTGCTTTGTAGTAACAAACAAATGACCACTATCCTTGCTTTCATCAGATTTGTTTCATCTCATTCTTTTCGTCTAAATCTCTCACTCGTTTCTTTTCATGTTTCCTCTTTTAGAATGCCTCCTCGACGCGAGAACCAGATAGCAACTGCTGAACTGGCAGAAATTATTGCACAGCAAATGGCTGCTCAATTCCCAAACCTCTTTGCTCAATGGAATCAAGCCAACAACAACAACAATGGTCCATGCAATTTCAAGAGTTTTAACTCGGCGAAACCACTCAAGTTTAGTGGTTCTGAGGGAGCGATTGGGCTTCTTCAATGGTTCGAGAGCATTGAGAATACTTTCCGCCACGTGCAGTGTCCTGACAATCGCAAGGTCGAGTTTGCTTCGAGTGTGTTCCAGAAGAGAGCCCTTACGTGGTGGAACGGGGTTATGAGAGATCGTGGTGCAGAAGTTGCTCTAGCACAGACATGGGCTGAACTTAGGGCCCTTATGATGAAGGAATTCTGTCCTCGACACGAGATCAGGGCTTTGGAAAGGGAATTCGACAATCTGGAGCAAGACAGCGGTGAGCATCGAGCCTACACGGACCGTTATGAGGAGGTAAGTCTGTTATGCCCAAACATGGTCACGCCTTTGGATAAGGCAATCGAAAAGTACATTGATGGCCTCCCTGATTCAATACAAGACATTTTGACTGGTAGCAACCCTACTACAGTTAGACAGGCCATTGAGCTATCTGCAACCTTGACTGAATCAAAGATCAGGAAAGGTAAACTTTTCCGAAAAGGTGACAAGAAGCCGGTCGAAGAATCGAAACCAATCGAGGAATCAAATATCATGGATGAACATACTGGATCCCCTAAGAGGTCAAAGAAGCGAAAGGCTTCTCAGAACTACGATGTGGTCGCTCACAATGATCAAGCCGTCCTCAACCAACCAGCTCAACCCCCTGCCAGGAAACCCTACAATGGAACTGCACCTTTGTGCAACCAATGTGGCCTACATCATCATGCTGGGGTGAAGTGCCGCACATGCCAAGTTTGCGGACTTATAGGTCATACAGCTAGGGTTTGCCCAACCACAGCTGCACCAAATCAAGCTGGCAACAATCCTACTCAAGCTCGTTTTCCACCGGGATCTTGCTACAACTGTGGCGAGATGGGCCATTTTCGTAGGAATTGCCCAAGGCTTGCTAATGCAAATCCAGCGCAGGGATGAGCATATGATCAACCAGAAGACAACATCGTTTAGAAATAATCACGTCTTATGTATTATTTTCTTTTGTTGTCAGGATCCAAGAAACAGTTGTTATCGTTGTTTATAAATAAATCTTTTACATTGCAATGTATTTATGTGATTGTATGTATAAACAACATATACTCTACAATACCGACAATCAAGGAACCGCATTCCTTGAAGAACAGACTACTCCCAAATTTCTTCCATTGTATGATCTCTTGCGTTTTTCATGAAAATCCTAAGTACCCGTTTCTTCCAAGAGAAACGAAGTACGAGGTGCCAAGTTAATTGCAATCAATAACAAGATAATAACAATTAAACAACTATGTGATTATGTGCTTATGAACATTACAAGACAAACTGTGCGGACTATGCAAGGAATTACGTAATTATGGATGCATACATAATTATGGAATTTAGTGCACAGAAACCACAGCGAGCTTTGTCATGTACCTAGAAGTTAACCCTATTCATTTCCAATTCTGATGAAGTATCCGTTGAGGAAAAATGAACTAGCTATTCATTTTTCACTTCTGAAGAATATCCGTTGAGGAAATGAATATCCGTTTATCCTTCATTTCCAATTCTGAAGAATAACCGTTGAGGAAAATGACTCCGTTTGTGCATTTTCATTCTGAAGATTATCCGTTGAGGAAATGAATATCCGTTGTTTAATCCTTCATTTCCGAACCTGAGGAAACAACCGTTGAAAATGACTCCGTTAGTTCATTTTCGTATCTGAAGATTATCCGTTGAGGAAATGAATATCTGTTTGTCTATCATTTTCATTTCCGTTTCTGAGGAAGTAACCGTTGAAAATGACTCTGTTTGTTCATTTTCGTTTCTGAAGATTTGTCCGTTGAGGAAATGAATATCCGTTTGTCTATCATTTTCATTTCCGTTTCTGAGGAAGCAACCGTTGAAAATGACTCTGTTTGTTCATTTTCGTTTATGAAGATTTGTCCGTTGAGGAAATGAATATCCGTTTGTCTATCATTTTCATTTTCGTTTCTGAGGAAGCAACCGTTGAAAATGACTCTGTTTGTTCATTTTCGTTTCTGAAGATTTGTCCATTGAGGAAATGAATATCCGTTTGTCTATCATTTTCATTTCCGTTTCTGAGGAAGCAACCGTTGAAAATGACTCCGTTTGTTCATTTTCGTTTCTCAGAATTGTCCGTTAAGGAAATGAATCCCCGTTTGTTTATTCCTTCATTTCCGCTTCTGAAGAATACTCGTTGAGGAAAATGACTCCGTTTGTTCATTTTCATTCTGAAGAATATCCGTTAAGGAAATGACAGGATTATGCTTTACATATCTCTGGTGGTTATCTGACACAAAGTCACAAATAGACTCCTACGAATTAATTTCGGGACGAAATTTCCTAAAGTAGGGGAGACTGTGACACATGTGTCACTTCAACCATCAAACAAATGCCAAACCAATGAAATATTGTATTTCATACTTGGGATTTGTAAAAATATGTGTATCGATTGCACATATCAACTCTTGTTTCGATTCCAAGCTCTAAATCGCTTTCTGGAAGGTTATACACGCACTGATGCGTAAATATAACCAGTTTAATGCAACGAACACTCCGGAATAGTGAAATAGGCTTAACATACCTTAAATAACCTTTACATAACTTAGATATAAGTTTTGGAAGGTTTGGTGTGGTGAAATCAAAGTTTAATCGCTTACAGGGACTAAATTTGACAAACTGCGAAAGTATGCCAATTTGAACTGTAACAGACATTCCGGAACATGACCATAAGTTAAACATACCATAAATATCCTTTACATAGCTTAGAAATAGGCTTTGAGGTGTTCGGTATGCTAAAATAAACTTTTGTGTCATTCAGGGACTAAAAGCGTCAAAAAGTGCACAAGTTTGCATTTTCGCGCATAACTTACGTTCTGAATACATCCGGACATCCAAAAATTTATGTAAGCACTAAAACATTTTATTTTAGTGTTTGGCATAAGAAAAATCCATTCGTCGTGTCATTTGGATCGTTTTTCGCGATTAAGCGCATTCCGTCGTAATTAACCGAACATCGCAACCGTACGGCTAAACGAACCGACATCCAAGATATTTTTTAGCATATTTTAAGTTCCCTATACTTTAAATTCATTTTAGAGCTTTGAAATGGGGTTAACGGGCCTTAAACGTGTCGAAAATGGGCTGAATGCATGACAGGGACTAAAATGGTAATTCTGCCAAACTTGGCCTTGCGCATCGTAGCCATTTTTGCCCTACGGTGCGTATGGGGTCTGCAGACCAGATGCAGTGTTTTTAACAGCCTGTTTGCAGCAGATTTAACCACAACCACATACTCATACTTGCCTAGTCAGCTGATAAGAACCAATTTGAGCTACCATAAGGTCCCGACACTTGTACGGGTGGGATTAAGCCACGTTTTCCATGAAACGATCTTAACGGTGGACCGAATACTATAAATACCCCACCCCCCATGCTTCAAAATCACAAGAACTTTGATTTGAGAAACTCTAAGTTGAAACTATTGTTTCATACCTGAGATTTTTGAATCGAAGTTAGCATTTGGGGACCCTTCGTAAGTATTCTTTCGTTCTTTTCCTTATTTTATTGCTTTTCGAGTCCGAAAGTCAAACTTTGTTTGACTTTCAGCGTTGACCAGTAATGGTCAATGCGAAGTTCGTTTGAACTTCGCAACGTGAGTGTAATCACGTTGGTTATAGTCCCTTGGGACTATGCCTACTGATTACCACGTTGTCTAGGGTCGTAGGGTAAGCGATCTGATAAATCGCTTATACCTCGAACCCGACCCATTTGGTCGATCATTAGGATCCGACCAAATACTTTAGGTGACCATAGTAGGTAGGGAATAACCTTCCGAGGTTATACCCTATGGTCGCTTCGTTTAAGTAGTTGTATGATAGGTAGTTTATATGCCTTAGGTAAATTACCAAAATACCCTTTTCATGTATAATTGTTAATTAAGCATATGTAACCTAAAATTTTGTCACATAACTGATTATGTAACATGTTTAGGCATATAACACTTGTCATATGACTAGTTAGACGGTCCGAACGCGTTTCACGCGCACGACGCGTTAAAGTAGCATAAGCTACCTTAATGGGTCGCGATGGGTCGAAAGCACTTAGGTTAGGTTTCATTTAGTATGTAGGCTTTGTTAAACCATATGACACGAGTCTCCACACTCGTTTGGTTTACGAACCCTCATTCTATCAGATCTTCCGATTTAGGTCCGGTTATTAACATAGTTACCTATAGTAGGTGTCGTTTGATATCCGCGATCTCTAAGCATTGTTTGGTTGTTACTCAAGGACTACTAAGAAATCTCAAGTGAGTACATAGACCCCTCTTTTACTGTTTTCCAAACTGTTTTGGGGTGAAACACATGTGCCTACTTGTTACTTTCATGCTTTCCTGTTTTCACATCATATACCTGCTATGTTCGTTAGTACATTATAGTACATGGTTTTCATTACATTTCATGCTAGGTGTGCCCATTGTGTGCATTACTTAGTACATCGTTCTACATTACATTTCATACTACGTATGTCCATTGTGTGCATACTTAGTACATTGTTTTACATTGCTTTTCTGTTGCATATGCTTATCCAGCATATGAACACATTATACTACATATTGAACCGTTGTAAACATTTGACTATGTGAACCGTTGTAATCATTTGACTATGTGATCCGTTGATATCTGTGAACCGTTTGTATCTGTGAACCGTTTGTATCTGTGAACCGTTTGTATCTGTGAACCGTGTGAACCGTATTTGACTATACATAAACATTTCTACACTTGTTAAACATTTCATATTGATAGTTTGGTTTGAGTAAGTGATTAAGTAACGAGGCGTGTGTAATATGATACAAGCATGGTGGATACGCCGCTGGTACTTCCTATATATAAGTGTCTGTATGGTATTACATATCGTAGCGTTATTTGAATCATTTCAGTATGAGACATATAACATTTTATACAAATAACATACTTTTCACAAGACATTGTTTTACAAACAACTTATCTTATACAAACTCAGTTACATGGTTATTCATTTAACCATACATTATTCTTTTATCTATACATATCATCTGGACTTATTGATTTTTCAAACGATTTACAAGACAAAGCAAATTACAAGGTTCATGACTAAACATTTTCTCAAACATAAGTCATGAAATCTATTTTCACAAAACCTATGTATCTCACAGGCATTTTTATGCTGACGTACCTATTTTCACATGTGTTTTTCAGGAACTGTTGCATAAGATGATCAAGATACACATAGGCAGACTTGGGCTTTAGTGACAATAAAAGATGCAAGACTAGTTAATTATGTTGTATTTCTTTGTTTGTTAAGACATTGTAACACTTTTAATCAATAAAACGAAACTTCAATTGCCATGGATTTGAAACAATTAATTCTGTTACAACACTCCCCGACGTTTCCGCCACGTTTTGTATGTTCTACGTGGTCGGGGTGTGACAGAAAAGATGGTATCAGAGCCAATGGTTATAGGGAATTAGGTTATTAGTAATGCTTTGACCTAGTCTATAACCTTCTTAGGACCCTAACGCGAGTTTACTTGCGTTTAGTCATAAAACAATACCGTCACCTATCCTTAGGCGACTACCACAACAAGAACATAAATTTCAAAACCGCTTTGAAAACTAATCATCTGTTCTAGGATGATTTATTACAAGGTTTTGAACCCTCTATTGTAAGGTTTTGAACCCTCTGTTATATGGTTTTGAACCCCTTTGAATTTTCAAAATCTCGTCAAGGTTTTGGGTTTTAAATAATGTGAACACGTGCAAACTGGAAGGGTGAATGCCTGTATCCTGGGTTTTCTGTCTAGGCAAGCACTTCGTATACATCTCATCAGACGCGAGACCAGTTGTGCTTACCTGGGAATTCTTGGGATGAGTGTTCACTTATAGGCGAGCATGTCTTCGCGATATATTATTTTTGACCTATCTACTTTGATTAATCACCGAGGTCGTTTGTTGCTTTGTAGTAACAAACAAATGACCACTATCCTTGCTTTCATCAGATTTGTTTCATCTCATTCTTTTCGTCTAAATCTCTCACTCGTTTCTTTTCATGTTTCCTCTTTTAGAATGCCTCCTCGACGCGAGAACCAGATAGCAACTGCCGAACTGGCAGAAATTATTGCACAGCAAATGGCTGCTCAATTCCCAAACCTCTTTGCTCAATGGAATCAAGCCAACAACAACAACAATGGTCCATGCAATTTCAAGAGTTTTAACTCGGCGAAACCACTCAAGTTTAGTGGTTCTGAGGGAGCGACTGGGCTTCTTCAATGGTTCGAGAGCATTGAGAATACTTTCCGCCACGTGCAGTGTCCTGACAATCGCAAGGTCGAGTTTGCTTCGAGTGTGTTCCAGAAGAGAGCCCTTACGTGGTGGAACGGGGTTATGAGAGATCGTGGTGCAGAAGTTGCTCTAGCACAGACATGGGCTGAACTTAGGGCCCTTATGATGAAGGAATTCTGTCCTCGACACGAGATCAGGGCTTTGGAAAGGGAATTCGACAATCTGGAGCAAGACAGCGGTGAGCATCGAGCCTACACGGACCGTTATGAGGAGTTAAGTCTGTTATGCCCAAACATGGTCACGCCTTTGGATAAGGCAATCGAAAAGTACATTGATGGCCTCCCTGATTCAATACAAGACATTTTGACTGGTAGCAACCCTACTACAGTTAGACAGGCCATTGAGCTATCTGCAACCTTGACTGAATCAAAGATCAGGAAAGGTAAACTTTTCCGAAAAGGTGACAAGAAGCCGGTCGAAGAATCGAAACCAATCGAGGAATCAAAGATCATGGATGAACATACTGGATCCCCTAAGAGGTCAAAGAAGCGAAAGGCTTCTCAGAACTACGCTGTGGTCGCTCACAATGATCAAGCCGTCCTCAACCAACCAGCTCAACCCCCTGCCAGGAAACCCTACAATGGAACTGCACCTTTGTGCAACCAATGTGGCCTACATCATCATGCTGGGGTGAAGTGCCGCACATGCCAAGTTTGCGGACTTATAGGTCATACAGCTAGGGTTTGCCCAACCACAGCTGCACCAAATCAAGCTGGCAACAATCCTGCTCAAGCTAGTTTTCCACCAGGATCTTGCTACAACTGTGGCGAGATGGGCCATTTTCGTAGGAATTGCCCAAGGCTTGCTAATGCAAATCCAGCGCAGGGATGAGCATATGATCAACCAGAAGACAACATCGTTTAGAAATAATCACGTCTTATGTATTATTTTCTTTTGTTGTCAAGATCCAAGAAACAGTTGTTATCGTTGTTTATAAATAGATCTTTTACATTGCAATGTATTTATGTGATTGTATGTATAAACAACATATCCTCTACAATACCGACAATCAAGGAACCGCATTCCTTGAAGAACAGACTACTCCCAAATTTCTTCCATTGTATGATCTCTTGCGTTTTTCATGAAAATCCTAAGTACCCGTTTCTTCCAAGAGAAACGAAGTACGAGGTGCCAAGTTAATTGCAATCAATAACAAGATAATAACAATTAAACAACTATGTGATTATGTGCTTATGAACATTACAAGACAAACTGTGCGGACTATGCAAGGAATTACGTAATTATGGATGCATACATAATTATGGAATTTAGTGCACAGAAACCACAGCGAGCTTTGTCATGTACCTAGAAGTTAACCCTATTCATTTCCAATTCTGATGAAGTATCCGTTGAGGAAAAATGAACTAGCTATTCATTTTTCACTTCTGAAGAATATCCGTTGAGGAAATGAATATCCGTTTATCCTTCATTTCCAATTCTGAAGAATAACCGTTGAGGAAAATGACTCCGTTTGTGCATTTTCATTCTGAAGATTATCCGTTGAGGAAATGAATATCCGTTGTTTAATCCTTCATTTCCGAACCTGAGGAAACAACCGTTGAAAATGACTCCGTTAGTTCATTTTCGTATCTGAAGATTATCCGTTGAGGAAATGAATATCCGTTTGTCTATCATTTTCATTTCCGTTTCTGAGGAAGCAACCGTTGAAAATGACTCTGTTTGTTCATTTTCGTTTCTGAAGATTTGTCCGTTGAGGAAATGAATATCCGTTTGTCTATCATTTTCATTTCCGTTTCTGAGGAAGCAACCGTTGAAAATGACTCTGTTTGTTCATTTTCGTTTATGAAGATTTGTCCGTTGAGGAAATGAATATCCGTTTGTCTATCATTTTCATTTTCGTTTCTGAGGAAGCAACCGTTGAAAATAACTCTGTTTGTTCATTTTCGTTTCTGAAGATTTGTCCGTTGAGGAAATGAATATCCGTTTGTCTATCATTTTCATTTCCGTTTCTGAGGAAGCAACCGTTGAAAATGACTCTGTTTGTTCATTTTCGTTTCTCAGAATTGTCCGTTAAGGAAATGAATCCCCGTTTGTTTATTCCTTCATTTCCGCTTCTGAAGAATACTCGTTGAGGAAAATGACTCCGTTTGTTCATTTTCATTCTGAAGAATATCCGTTAAGGAAATGACAGGATTATGCTTTACATATCTCTGGTGGTTATCTGACACAAAGTCACAAATAGACTCCTACGAATTAATTTCGGGACGAAATTTCCTAAAGTAGGGTAGACTGTGACACCTGTGTCACTTCAACCATCAAACAAATGCCAAACCAATGAAATATTGTATTTCATACTTGGGATTTGTAAAAATATGTGTATCGATTGCACATATCAACTCTTGTTTCGATTCCAAGCTCTAAATCGCTTTCTGGAAGGTTATACACGCACTGATGCGTAAATATAACCAGTTTAATGCAACGAACACTCCGGAATAGTGAAATAGGCTTAACATACCTTAAATAACCTTTACATAACTTAGATATAAGTTTTGGAAGGTTTGGTGTGGTGAAATCAAAGTTTAATCGCTTACAGGGACTAAATTTGACAAACTGCGAAAGTATGCCAATTTGAACTGTAACAGACATTCCGGAACATGACCATAAGTTAAACATACCATAAATATCCTTTACATAGCTTATAAATAGGCTTTGAGGTGTTCGGTATGCTAAAATAAACTTTTGTGTCATTCAGGGACTAAAAGCGTCAAAAAGTGCACAAGTTTGCATTTTCGCGCATAACTTACGTTCTGAATACATCCGGACATCCAAAAATTTATGTAAGCACTAAAACATTTTATTTTAGTGTTTGGCATAAGAAAAATCCATTCGTCGTGTCATTTGGATCGTTTTTCGCGATTAAGCGCATTCCGTAGTAATTAACCGAACATCGCAACCGTACGGCTAAACGAACCGACATCCAAGATATTTTTGAGCATATTTTAAGTTCCCTATACTTTAAATTCATTTTAGAGCTTTGAAATGGGGTTAACGGGCCTTAAACGTGTCGAAAATGGGCTGAATGCATGACAGGGACTAAAATGGTAATTCTGCCAAACTTGGCCTTGCGCATCGTAGCCATTTTTGCCCTACGGTGCGTATGGGGTCTGCAGACCAGATGCAGTGTTTTTAACAGCCTGTTTGCAGCAGATTTAACCACAACCACATACTCATACTTGCCTAGTCAGCTGATAAGAACCAATTTGAGCTACCATAAGGTCCCGACACTTGTACGGGTGGGATTAAGGCACATTTTCCATGAAACGATCTTAACGGTGGACCGAATACTATAAATACCCCACCCCCCATGCTTCAAAATCACAAGAACTTTGATTTGAGAAACTCTAAGTTGAAACTATTGTTTCATACCTGAGATTTTTGAATCGAAGTTAGCATTCGGGGACCCTTTGTAAGTATTCTTTCGTTCTTTTCCTTATTTTATTGCTTTTCGAGTCCGAAAGTCAAACTTTGTTTGACTTTCAGCGTTGACCAGTAATGGTCAATGCGAAGTTCGTTTGAACTTCGCAACGTGAGTGTAATCACGTTGGTTATAGTCCCTTGGGACTATGCCTACTGATTACCACGTTGTCTAGGGTCGTAGGGTAAGCGATCTGATAAATCGCTTATACCTCGAACCCGACCCATTTGGTCGATCATTAGGATCCGACCAAATACTTTAGGTGACCATAGTAGGTAGGGAATAACCTTCCGAGGTTATACCCTATGGTCGCTTCGTTTAAGTAGTTGTATGATAGGTAGTTTATATGCCTTAGGTAAATTACCAAAATACCCTTTTCATGTATAATTGGTAATTAAGCATATGTAACCTAAACTTTTGTCACATAACTGATTATGTAACATGTTTAGGCATATAACACTTGTCATAGGACTAGTTAGACGGTCCGAACGCGTTTCACGCGCACGACGCGTTAAAGTAGCATAAGCTACCTTAATGGGTCGCGATGGGTCGAAAGCACTTAGGTTAGGTTTCATTTAGTATGTAGGCTTTGTTAAACCATATGACACGAGTCTCCACACTCGTTTGGTTTACGAACCCTCATTCTATCAGATCTTTCGATTTAGGTCCGGTTATTAACATAGTTACCTATAGTAGGTGTCGTTTGATATCCGCGATCTCTAAGCATTGTTTGGTTGTTACTCAAGGACTACTAAGCAATCTCAAGTGAGTACATAGACCCCTCTTTTACTGTTTTCCAAACTGTTTTGGGGTGAAACACATGTGCCTACTTGTTACTTTCATGCTTTCCTGTTTTCACATCATATACCTGCCATGTTCGTTAGTACATTATAGTACATGATTTCATTACATTTCATGCTAGGTGTGCCCATTGTGTGCATTACTTAGTACATCGTTCTACATTACATTTCATACTACGTATGTCCATTGTGTGCATACTTAGTACATTGTTTTACATTGCTTTTCTGTTGCATATGCTTATCCAGCATATGAACACATTATACTACATATTGAACCGTTGTAAACATTTGACTATGTGAACCGTTGTAATCATTTGACTATGTGATCCGTTGATATCTGTGAACCGTTTGTATCTGTGAACCGTTTGTATCTGTGAACCGTTTGTATCTGTGAACCGTTTGTATCTGTGAACCGTGTGAACCGTATTTGACTATACATGAACATTTCTACACTTGTTAAACATTTCATCTTGATAGTTTGGTTTGAGTAAGTGATTAAGTAACGAGGCGTGTGTAATATGATACAAGCATGGTGGATACGCCGCTGGTACTTCCTATATATAAGTGTTTGTATGGTATTACATATCGTAGCGTTATTTGAATCATTTCAGTATGAGACATATAACATTTTATACAAATAACATACTTTTCACAAGACATTGTTTTACAAACAACTTATCTTATACAAACTCAGTTACATGGTTATTCATTTAACCATACATTATTCTTTTATCTATACATATCATCTGGACTTATTGATTTTTCAAACGATTTACAAGACAAAGCAAATTACAAGGTTCATGACTAAACATTTTCTCAACCATAAGTCATGAAATCTATTTTCACAAAACCTATGTGTTTTGGTCAAAAAATCAGATGAGGATATTGCAACCAAACTCTCAATTACGGGGTATGATGCTTGAAATGTAGAACAATGATGAGGATCACTTTAATGTAAAATTGCACAAACAACACGAGGGTTTATACGGGGAAAAAGCCCTTGATCAAGAGTTGATCTCCGGCACAAAAAACCCCGGGTGATGGAAACTACCGATCACCAAGCTCAAATAAATGAATAAATGTTTACAACTTCGGATAGTAACGAGCTAGGTACAAGGATCACTATCGTGAAATGTGTAAATGTGAGTGAAAACGAATGAATGTTCGTCGAGAGTTTCAAGTGTGCGAGCATATGAGTGTGTGTAGCTGTAAAATGACTAAGTGTTTTTCTACTAGCTCGTTACCCCTTTTAAAATAGAAATTTCACTACCAAACTAACTATCCGACTTTTGTGCCAAGCCCCCACGTTCTCCATAACGTCCATTTTTAGCTAAGCACGTGCAGAATAGTTTGGGAATATTCTCCAGGAATGTCGCCAAGACTTGGTCAAGCTGGTTATACCTGCGAGATAGTACAAAACATAAGTAAACAATCGTCAGTACGAGGATCCTTAAAGTGATCCATGATCCTGATCCTGAAGCTCTTCTGAGGATCACCACCTGTCACAGAAGTAAGGATCACTAGTTAGGATAACGAATAAGGATCACTAATTGTTAGAAAATCATCCCCTAACAATTGCCCCCAAAATATAAGGAGTTAGATTGTAAATATGTGAGTTATATTTTACTGATCTTATACGCAACAAACTAACGGATATATAGCCGTTAAAATAGAACTAGCCGTTGCGATCATGACGTCACGGAAGTGACAATCCTGCAGAATCATAATTATAAATAGAGATATAGATAGGATCATTATGCATTCAAATTCGAAAGAAACTCCCTTTAAATTCTCAGTCGACGATCAACCAGGTATTTCTTTCTCCCCTTTCTTCCTCTCTTACTCTGTTTTTCTTTCTTTATCTCCGCCACTTCGAAAATGTTGCTCCGAAGTTCACCAGCCAAGGATCACCCAAAGAACAGTCCTCCGAAAAGCCAGGGGATTATTGAAGACTCCATTAAAGAGCGATGTCTCTTCAATGATGCTCAGATAGATAGGATCCGCCACTGCTTCCCGGCGAACACCGAATTTAGGCCTTTTGACCCCAATGCCTTGAGCGATCATATCTCCGATAAGTGGGTTGCTTTCCCCGTCACTCCTTTCACCATAGGCTATACATATCCTTTTCCAGCCTTCACCCAATCTTTCTTTTCCCTAACCGGCATCTCTTATATCCAAGCCATGCCGATGATTTGGAGGGTTTTGTACACCCTTGAAAGGATCATCGATCAGGAGGGAATAGATCTAGGAATGGCAGAGCTGGGAGAACTGTATGATCTTACCACCTTTGGCTCTCACCGTTATTTATTCAAACGTAAACCCGGTGAGGAACACCCGATCTTCAAAGCCACCAAGAATGATGCTAATTGGAAACGGCGCTTCTTTTTTATCAAGAGAGATTCCATCCAGGATGGAAAGGATCTTCCTAAAAAATGGGCTACCCATGGTAGGATGGAGGATCCTGAGAAGGATCACCAGGAACTTTCTTTTGATGTAAGGATAACTTATATTTTTGTTTTCTTTTTATGCAGCTATCACCGTCTCACACCTCAAACTGTCCCCTGCTGCTAAGGAAAGGCTCCTCGCTTTCAAGAAACTTGATCCTGATACAAGAACTTTCAAGACAACAACCCAAGATTCACAGGAGGTATCCTCAGGCTCTGTCACAATGTCAAGTAAGTATCCTTGTTTAAAATTTAAATAAATAGTGAAATATGGATTAAGAAAAGATACTTATCTTGTTTTGGTTGTGTAGGTGCTGGAAAATCCACCAAGTCTGTTTCCAAGTTCAACGTTGCTGATCTCACCACTGTCAGATCTTCCAAGAGGAAAGCTCCTACCAGTCCGACAGCTTCGGTCCCCAAGGCACCCCTCAAAGGGAAGGCAATCAAGAAGAGAAAAGCCTCTGAAGTCGGGGATCTGCAGGGTCTGCCTCTGATCCGTCATCAATTTCTTGAGTACTTTAACGAGGTGAGGATCACTGTCTTTACTCGTATATCCTGTTGACATATCCTGCTGGTATATCCTGCTTATTACTCTATCCTGACCTTATCCTTTTTACAGAAATTCGCTGAGATTGAGGACTATGTGGGCCACGTTGAGGATCAAGATAGGAAGATTGCTGATCTCCAGCAGGTTGCGGTGTTGAAGGATCTCACAATTGCTGATCTTCAGAAGGAAGTCCGGGATACCAAATAGCAGATGGCCAAGGTGCTGGTTAACGTTGACTATGAGAAGAGTGAGATCACCGAAGATGCCAAAATCTCTGCCGCCATTACAATGTACAAGACCAAGCTTCAAATGGCCTTGGAAGCTCAGGATCCTGCTTTTGACAAAAGCACCTGGGATATTGAAGGTTGGAGGGCAAGGCTTGCTGAACTGGACGATGAAGAGGCTGAGGAGGTTGAAGAGATCCTGACAATCGAAGCTGGAGGCAAAGGTGAAGGTGGTGAAACAAGTGGAGCTGGAGGTGACAATGCAGCGAAGGCTTAGGCTGCATGATTGGGCGATGAAGGACATTTCTAGACGTAGCCAGAGCCCAATTTTTAAATCTGGTGGTAGTTTGTTTTTTGTGGTTGTGATGTTTAAAACAATTTCATGGTTTGTACTTTGAACAATAGGTTTTAGGATTAAGGATCTTGTATGATCCTTAGGACATTAGGCAGGATTGCAATTGGTGGAGGGATCCTCTGTTTGGGGGATGAAGCCATTGTGATCCTGTCGCCTTTATATTCCTGCACTACTCTTGAACTTATTATCATGGACACCCTTTACCTACCCCAGCGGACGGGCCACGTTTTGCTGGTAGATGCTCGGGTAGGTAATTTTGACAACCTTTTAAGGGTTAGTCTTTTGTTTATAAATAAAAACTTAACCTTTTGTCGCTTATCTCGTGTTGTTATACTTTTTAATACCTTATTTTCCAACTGTTGTAATTTTCAATCTATTTATACTTATCAAGCCTTGAAAAATTAGAAAAGATATCCAGAAAGTTGAGGATATGATCAAGGATCACATATCCCATAACCGATAAGTTCTAAAAAGTGATATGGTTTAAGAATCACAAGTTCAGTTGTCAAGTATAAGGGTTATTCAAATAAATAAGGAATAGAATTAAAAATAGTTAAGGATCATACCTGAGGATCCAAGTTAGGATCCTAACCTTAATAAGGATAACTATAAGATAAACCTTAGAATAAAGTAAGGATTAAGGGTCCCTAGTTGCCTACCTTCAAGAACCTGAAATAGAGCATTACTTGGGACTAAGCCAACATAAGATAAGAATTAGCAACTGGGGACAAGCCCAAGGATAACTGGGGACAAGCCCAAGGATAACTGGGGATAAGCCCAAGGATCGTATGTAAACTGGAGTATGGCCCTAACTGGCGACTATCCAAACTTAGTGGCATGAAGATGCCAAAACCTTAGCTAACGTGAAGACGTTAGAAACCTTAGCTAACGTGAAAACGTTAGAAACCTTAGGAACGGATGTATGGTACGTCTACCATTATACGTAGGATCCTAAGCATAGCCAGTACAATGGAATTATCAGCCCCTAAAACGAGTACTGGTCCCAATGCCTTGAACTATACCAGGATCATCGTGCGCTACAGGCGGAACTGGGGTCAAGCCCGAATAACTGGGGTTAAACCCAAAGGACGGATTGCTTCAGTGGATAACCAATGTTATGCTAAGGATACCTGAACTTTCAAAACTCAAATTCACGTGAGAGATGGATAAAGGATACATGATCCTTATCCTTATATGAGAAAATAAAGAAATGAATTAGTTCAAGTTTAGGATATTACCTAAGTAAGGATCACCGATGCTTTGAGGATCCTTTAAGGATATCCCTATTGTGAGGATCATCTGTGCCACTAGGATCCCGCTCACATGAAATATTTCTTCAAGTGGACAACATTCCAGGCTCTTGGTAGCAAATCACCTTCCATGGTTAGCAATCTATATGCCCCCTTTCCTGCTTCAGCTTCAATCAAATAAGGGCCTTCCCATTTTGGAGCCAACTTCCCATCGGCATGATTGGTGGTATTTTGGAATGCTTTCCTTAATACCATGTCTCCAACTTGAAACCTCCTGATCCTGACATTTTTGTTGTAAGCACCAGCCATTCTTTGCTGATAATTGGCCATCCTTATCCTAGCCATATCCCTGATTTCTTCAATAGTATCCAGGTCTTGAGCCAAGTTCTCATCATTCTCCTCAGGATCACGGGTACTTGTTCTAGCAGTTGGAACCACCATTTCTGTTGGGATCACTGATTCTGCCCCAAATACCAAAGAGAATGGCGTTTGACCAGTAGCATTCTTAGGGGTTGTCCTATCAGCCCAGAGCACATAGGGTAGTTCTTCTGCCCATTTCCCTTTCTTGGATCCAAGCTTCTTCTTCAAATTGTTGATGATGATCTTGTTGGATGATTCTGCCTGACCATTAGCTTGTGGGTGGACTGGTGTTGATGTTATCATCCTAATCCCCCAGCTGTCACAAAAGTTAGTGGTTCTGCCCCCAATAAATTGGGAACCATTATCACATATAATCTCAGAAGGAATTCCAAATCTAGTTATAATATTTCTTTTACTGAAGGATATAGCTTCCTTTTCTCTGACTTGGGCAAAATCTTCAGCCTCTATCCACTTGGAGAAGTAATCAGTCATAGCGAGCATGAATACTTTTCCACCAGGTGCCTTAGGGAGCTTACCAACTATATCCATCCCCCATCTCATAAATGGCCAAGAGGAGGATATAGGATGCAATAATTCGGCTGGTTGATGAAGGATATTGTTGTGTCTCTGACAAGGATCACATCTCTTAGCATACTCCACAGCATCTCTCTTCATGGTTGGCCAGTAGTATCCTGTCCTCAGGATCCTTGAGAATAATGCCCTGCCCCCAGTGTGGTTTCCACAATCTCCTCCATGGAAGTCTTTTAAAACTTCTTGGACTTCAGGATCCTCAATGCATCTCAAGTATGGTCCTGCAAGAGATCGTCTATACAACATACTATTTATAATTGAGAATTGAGATACCTTAGATTTGAAAGCCCTAGGGTTTTCTCCTGTAGGAATCTCTCCATGTTGTAAGTATCTCATAATTGGTGAGATCCATGATCCTGATCCTGAATGGGATCGAGTATCCTCACTAGGGATTATTGCAGAATCATTCCCTATTTCCATAGCCATATGATCCTCAATAGCCGGGGTCAGGATATGGATAATAGGAATCTTGATATCCTCCGGGATCTTCAAGGATGATCCTAAATTAGCCAATGCATCAGCTTCTGTATTTTCTTCCCTTGGTACCTGTGACAAACTAAAGGAAACAAAAGAGAGTGCCAAACTTTTGACTATCTCCAAATATTTGGTTAACTTTTTACCTTTAACAGCATAGGATCCATTAAAGTGGTTTGTAATTAACAAAGAATCTACGTGTACCTCAAGATACCTGATCCCCATATGCTTAGCAATTTGCAAACCAGCAATTAAGGCTTCATATTCAGCCTCATTGTTAGTGGTTTGGAACTCACAAGCTATAGAGTGGGGTATTATGTCCCCCTGTGGCGATTTTAGTAGTATTCCCAGCCCTGTGCCTTTGACATTTGAGGATCCATCAGTATAGAGTATCCAAGGATCCTTGGTCTCCTCTAACTGCTGGACTTCTAACTCAGCTTCTTCTTGTAAATCACTACTGAAATCAGCCACAAAGTCAGCTAATGCTTGGGATTTGATGGCTGTCCTAGGCTCATATCTTATATCATATGCACTCAGCTTCACTGCCCACTTAGCCATCCTTCCTGACATCTCTGGTTTCCTGAGGACATTCTTAATTGGAAAATTAGTTTTAACAATGATAACATGAGTTTCAAAATAATGTCTTAACTTAGTGGATGCCATAATTAATGCAAGAATAAGCTTTTCAAGGTGTGAATACCTGGATTCGGCATCAAGTAAACTTTTACTTACATAATAGACAGGATGTTGTGTACCTTGATGATCCTTAACAAGGACCGCACTTACTGCTTTTGAGGATACTGCCAGATACAAGGATAACACATCACCTTTTTCTGGTTTCATCAAAGCCGGGGCTGAGGATAGGTAATCTTTGAGTGCTCTCAAAGCATTTTCATGCTTCTCAGTCCACTCAAATTTCTTGTTCTTCCTTAGGATATCATAGAACTCTTTACACTTCTCGGAGGATTTGGATATAAATCTGTTCAAGGCTGCTATCCTGCCTGTTAGCCTTTGAACATCCTTAGCATTGGCCAGAGATTTTATGTTCACTATTGCTTTGATTTGTTCCGGGCTAGCTTCAATGCCTCTCTTTGTCACCATATATCCTAAGAATTTACCTGCTTTAACACCAAAGTGACATTTTGAAGGATTAAGTTTCATGTTATATTTGTCAAGGATATCGAATGCTTCCTCCAAGTCTCTTAGGTGATCCTCAGCTTTTAAGGATTTTACCACCATATCATCTACATAAACCTCCATAGTTTGTCCAATCTGATCCTTGAACATCATATTCACCAGCCTTTGATATGTTGCACCTGCATTTCTTAGTCCGAATGGCATAGCAATATAGCAGTATATACCAGTTGGAGTCATGAAGGCTGTATCCTCTTGGTCGGATGGTTCCATTTGGATTTGTTGAAATCCAGATGAAGCATCCATAAAAGTTAACAGTTCATGACCCGCGGTTGCATCCACCATGGAGTCAATGTGGGGTAAAGGGAAAGGATCCTTGGGACATGCCTTATTTAAATCGGTAAAATCGACACATACCCTCCACTTTCCGTTTTTCTTTTGAACAACAACCACATTGGCCAGCCATCTTGGATACTTGACCTCTCTAATCATACCTGCCCGGAGCAATTTCTCTACCTCTTCCTGGATAATGGCATTCCTTTCCGGTGCAAACTTTCTTCTCCTTTGATGGATTGGTTTGAAGGATCTGTCAATGCCGAGTTTGTGAGTGATTACATCTTTGGATATACCAGTCATGTCTTCGTGTTTCCATGCAAAGGTGGTCTTTCTCCTTTTTAGGAAGGATACGAAGTCTTCTTTCATTTCGCCAAGGATCCCTGTTCCGATATAAACTATAGATTCGGGATCATCCGGATCCATAAGGATTTCTACCACATCCTGTTCAGTCGCCTCCAAGACATCCCTTGGAGGATACTTTGATTGCTATTGCTCCCTGGATTTCGAAGCTGGTTTCATCGATGAAGTATAGCAATTCTTAGCCTCCTGCTGATCACTATCAATCTTCACTATTCCCCAAGGACTAGGGAGCTTCACACATTGATGGTAAGTGGATGGGACTGCTTTCATATCGTGTATCCAGGGCCTGCCAAGGATAACATTACAACAAGATAAACAGTCAATAACACAAAATTTTTGATAAGAGTGTAGGCCTTCAATGTATATTGGGAGTTTAATGTCCCCCAGGGTATTCTTAGTTTCACCACTAAATCCCACGAGTACAGAGGATCTTGGTATGATCTCTGATTCAGGAATACCTATCTTCTTTAGGACATCAAGCTGGATAATGTTCACTGAACTTCCTCCGTCTATAAGGATCCTGCGGACAAAATGGTTAGATATGAAAAGAGTAATAACTAAACCATCGTGATGAGGATCTTGGATATCAACACGATCCTCTTCATCAAAGGTTATGACTTTCCCTTCCGAGACACTTGATGTTCGAACAGGTCTTTCTCCATTATCCATTTTAGTTTCCTTTGCATGCCTTTTAGCTGCTGAGAAGGATGTGCCGCAAATGTCTGATCCTCCAGAAATGAAGTTTATCACTTGTGCATCCGCTGGAGGGGCTGGAGCCTTCTCAGGGATCCTTTCAGGATCCTGAGTCCTTGACTTTTTTCTTCCCAACAATTCTTTTAGATGCCCCTTGCTCAACAAGTATCCAATTTCCTTTCTTAGTGCAATGCATTCTTCTGTGAGGTGCCCAAAATCTTCATGGTATGCACACCACTTTGATTTATCCTTAGTTGCAGCTGGCCTATCATTTTTTCTGGGCCATCTAGCTTTATCACCTAGACTCTGCATCGCAAGGATTAGTTCATTGTTATCAACACTAAAACAATATTCAGAAATTGGAGGATAATCCTCATCTTGATCAATAGAATGCACGTTCTGGTTATCAGATCTGTTGTAGGATCTGAACTTGTTGTTCCTGAATGAGGATCCTTGCTTATCCTGCTTTGAGGATCCTGTTAACCTCTCCTGGATCCTCTTGTCTTCCTCTAGCCGGATGTACCTAAGGGCCCGGGTTCTTACCTCATCTAGGTTCCTGCATGGTGTCATAACAAGATCATCATAAAATAACGAATCCCTAAGCAATCCCATTTTGAAGGCCTCAACAGCCGTGGCTATATCTAAGTTAGGAATGTCTAAGGATTCTTTACTGAATTTGGTAATGTAATCCCTTAATGATTCATTATGACCCTGGGTTATCCTATACAGATCACTAGTTAAACGCTCAAATTTTCTACTACAAGAAAACTGATTATTAAATAGATTAACTAGGTTAGCAAACGAGGTAATAGAGTAAGGGGGAAGACTTAGCAGCCATTTGAGAGCTGATCCAGTAAGAGTAGACCCGAATCCCTTGCACAGGCATGCTTCCTTTAACCTTTCTGGGATCGGATTGATTTCCATCCTTTCCCTATATTGTGCTATGTGTTCTTCAGGATCAGTCGAACCATCATACAGCTTCATTGTAGGCACATGGAACCTCTTGGGTATCTCAGCATCACAGATTGGTGGTGCAAAACGAGATATCTTGTGGCTCCCATCTGCAATCTCTGGGATAGGTTTGACCACTCCCGGAACACTTGATATCATATCCTTTAGCTTTTGCAATTCTCTGGCCATGGCATGATTGATACCTGGATCCTGCATAAGACCATGGTTAGTAGTATGAGAATTATTAAAAGTGTTACCTCCCATTGGATTCAAGTTAGGAAGAATGGATGTTAATCCATATTGTTGAGGCTCTGGAATGATCGAGGGACCAGTAGAGGCATTGGTCTGCATTGGAATAAAATCTCCCTAATGGACATCTGAACTTCCTGTTTGCAAATTCCTCAAGGATCCTGGCATCTGGAAGGATCCCTGAAACTGGGACGATCCTGGAACAAAGGAGGATCCTTGAACCTGGGATGATCCTGGAATGAAGGAGGATCCTTGAACTTGGGATGATCCTGGAACGAAGGAGGATCCTTGAACCTGGGATGATCCTGGAACGAAGGAGGATCCTTGAACCTGGGATGATCCTGGAACGAAGGAGGATCCTTGAACCTGGGATGATCCTGGAACGAAGGAGGATCCTTGAACCTGGGATGATCCTGGAACGAAGGAGGATCCTTGAAACTGCTGCATTCCTGAATATCCTCCTGAACTCGTGAGGGATCCCATATGCTGAGGATAGGATCCCGCTGGCTGAAAATATGAACCTGATGCCTGGGTCATTGTTGTTGTTCCGTAGTGCACTCCTTTTGGTCCACCCACATATTGAATGTCTGGAACCACTGATGGCTGAGAAGTAATCACCGGAGTATCAAAATTCAAAGATCTGGGCATCAGTGGGGAACGATCCTCTGCTGTTTTCTTCTGTTTCTTAATTTCGTCAATCTCCCGGAGGATCCTTTCGTTGGTCTTATCCTGCTCTTGTGCATGATTCCTCATCTGCAAAATCAAGGCATAGAGATCATTAGTAGTAGGATTAGTTGAAACAGAAGAAGTAGGTGGTTTTGAGAAAATGGGAGTTGGTTTCTTCGCGGCATTCTCAGTATTCTTCTGGGATCCAGAAGGTGGTGGAGGCAAAGGAGGGACGCCTTGTGAAGAAGTGAATGATGGCATCAAGTTTGAAGCACTCTTCGCTGAGGAAGCCATTTGCTTGGTTGTAGTGAACCGAAATGAGCACAGAAATGCGTATTTTTTCTAAGGACGAAGCACCAATTGCCCCACGGTGGGCGCCAAACTGTTTTGGTCAAAAAATCAGATGAGGATATTGCAACCAAACTCTCAATTACGGGGTATGATGCTTGAAATGTAGAACAATGATGAGGATCACTTTAATGTAAAATTGCACAAACAACACGAGGGTTTATACGGGGAAAAAGCCCTTGATCAAGAGTTGATCTCCGGCACAAAAAAACCCCGGGTGATGGAAACTACCGATCACCAAGCTCAAATAAATGAATAAATGTTTACAACTTCGGATAGTAACGAGCTAGGTACAAGGATCACTATCGTGAAATGTGTAAATGTGAGTGAAAACGAATGAATGTTCGTCGAGAGTTTCAAGTGTGCGAGCATATGAGTGTGTGTAGCTGTAAAATGACTAAGTGTTTTTCTACTAGCTCGTTACCCCTTTTAAAATAGAAATTTCACTACCAAACTAACTATCCGACTTTTGTGCCAAGCCCCCACGTTCTCCATAACGTCCATTTTTAGCTAAGCACGTGCAGAATAGTTTGGGAATATTCTTCAGGAATGTCGCCAAGACTTGGTCAAGCTGGTTATACCTGCGAGATAGTACAAAACATAAGTAAACAATCGTCAGTACGAGGATCCTTAAAGTGATCCATGATCCTGATCCTGAAGCTCTTCTGAGGATCACCACCTGTCACAGAAGTAAGGATCACTAGTTAGGATAACGAATAAGGATCACTAATTGTTAGAAAATCCTCCCCTAACACTATGTATCTCACAGGCATTTTTATGCTGACGTACCTATTTTCACATGTGTTTTTCAGGAACTGTTGCATAAGATGATCAAGATACACATAGGCAGACTTGGGCTTTAGTGACAATAAAAGATGCAAGACTAGTTAATTATGTTGTATTTCTTTGTTTGTTAAGACATTGTAACACTTTTAATCAATAAAACGAAACTTCAATTGCCATGGATTTGAAACAATTAATTCTGTTACAACACTCCCCGACGTTTCCGCCACGTTTTGTATGTTCTACGTGGTCGGGGTGTGACAATAACTCCGGGATTTAAGTTCTTATAACCGTTACAATATTAATAGCATTGACCAATCATCCATAACTCCCATAAAATACGCCTTTCTTCAATGCTGACCGTTACAAGAGCTATTCTTCCGCCATCAACGTCCTTATCCTGACCAATTTGAGCGGGTCTTCAGGATGACTTGGTCCTCATGAACGTTAGTCCCTTGTAACCAACGTTTACAAGCAAATTGTTAGTAATAGTCAGGATACTGCCTCAGGATATTACTAATATCCTGATCCGGTATCCTGATCCGGTATCCTGATCATATACAACTAATAAAAAATCAAGATACAAAGTCAGGATATGGGCTCAGAATTTCACCCATAACACTGTGTATGTTGAAGGGGTCAACTCAATGCAACACTTTTGTGTGATGGACTCCTTATCCTGCTATAATATTATATTGGGTAGGCCGTGGATCCATGATATGAAAGCTGTGCCGTCAACCTATCATCAATGCATCAAGATCCCTACTCCTTGGGGGTAGAAAGTGGATAGTGATCAACAGGAGGTAAAGGAGTGTTACTCATCCTCGATGAAATCCTCAACCAAGCCTAATGTAGCATAGCAATTAAAGATGTGAGCCCAGGATATCATGGAGGCTTCCGAGCAGGATGTAAAGAAAATTATCGTGGATCAGGATAATCCAGATATCTCGGTGCTCGTAGGAACCAATATCCCTCAGGATATTGAAAATCAATTGACTAACTTTTGAAATGCAGGATGTCAACATTCGCATGGAAACACGAGGATATGACAGGTATTTCCAAGGATATTATAACTCACAAACTCGGAATTGATAGGTCTTTCAAGCCTGTCCAATAGAAACGAAGGAAGTTTGCTCCAGAACGGAACATTATCATTCAGGAAGAAGTTGAAAGATTATTAAAGAGCAAGATGATTAGGGAAGTGAAATTTCCCAAATGGTTAGCAAATGTAGTTGTGGTGCAAAAGAAAAACGGGAAATGGAGAGTTTGTGTAGATTACACAGACTTAAACAAAGCATGTCCCAAAGACCCATTTCCTCTACCTCATATTGATTCAATGGTGGATGCTACTGCCGGCCATGAGATGTTAACCTTCATGGATGCATCCTCAGGATTCCAGCAGATCTAAATGGAACCTTCAGATCAGGAGGATACTGCTTTCATGACACCAACAGGTATTTATTGTTATACTGCTATGCCTTTTGGTTTAAAAAAATGCAGGTGCAACTTACCAAAGATTGGTGAACATGATGTTTAAAGACAAGCTGGGGGATACCATGGAGGTGTATATCGATGACATGGTAGTGAAATCTAAGAAGGCTGAGGATCACCTCCGGGATATTAAGGGAGCATTTGATATCCTGGACCAATACAACATGAAACTAAATCCTGCCAAATGCCATTTTGGAGTGGAAGCAGTAAAGTTTCTAGGATACATGGTAACCAAAAGGGGCATAGAAGTATGCCCGGAGCAGATTAAAGCTATCTTGGACATCAAGTCACCTTCAAATATGAAAGATGTTCAAAGATTAACAGGGCGAGTAGCAGCATTAAACATGTTTATATCAAGATCCTCGGAAAAATGCAAGGAATTTTATGATATCCTGAAGAAGAATAAGAAATTCGAATGGGGAGAGAAGCATGAAGCAGCCTTGCAGGATTTGAAGCAGTATCTTTCAACCGCACCTCTATTAATGAAGCCCGAGGATGGTGAACCATTATCCCTGTATCTCGCAGTATCAGGGAATGCGGTGAGTGCTGTCATGGTAAAGGATCACAAAGGTCAGCAAAGTCCTGTCTATTATGTTAGCAAAAGTTTATTAGGTGCTGAAACTAGTTATTCTCATTTAGAAAAATTGATATTGGCCTTAGTAATGGCATCAACAAAGCTTAGACACTATCTTGAGACACATAGGATACATGTTAAAACTAATTATCCTGTTAAGAATGTGCTTAGGAAACCTGAGATGTCAGGCATGATGGCTAAGTGGTCAGTAAAATTAAGCGCCTATGATCTAGTATATGAACCTAGAAATGCCATAAAGTCTCAGGCTCTAGCTGACTTTGTGGCTGATTTCAGTAGTGATATTCAAAATGAAGTAGACCTAGAAGTACAACAACTAGGAGAAACCTCAGAATCCTGGACATTATATACTGATGGTGCATCTAATGTTAGAGTTGTAGGATTGGGTATACTACTAAAATCGCCACAGGGGGATATATTACCCCAGGATGTTAGGTGTGAATTTCCTGCCACTAATAATGAGGCAGAATATGAAGCCTTGATTGCAGGATTAGAATTGGCCAGGAATATGAGAATTAAGAGTTTACAAGTATTTGTTGATTCCTTGTTAATTACTAATCATTTTAATGGAACCTATGCAGTTAAAGGTGAGAAGTTAATTGAATATCTCGAAATTCTCAAAAAATTAGCATGGTATTTCGATGTTTTTACACTTGAACAGGTACCAAGAGAGGATAATGCTGAAGCGGATGCCTTGGCAAATCTAGGATCATCAGTCAGGATACCGGAGGGAACCCAAATACCAATATTACATATCCTGTATCATGTGACGGATCTTCTCAAATCTCAGGATAAGGAAGTAGTAAGTATCCAGGATCCTGATGATGAGTATCCTGAGGAGGATCCTAAGTCCTGGATGGCTCCGATCATGAGATATCTCAAGGAAGGACACGTCCCAAAGGATGAGAATCCTAAGGCCTTTAGAATGAAGGTATCATGATTCACTATTATAAATAATATTTTGTACAAGAAATCTCTTGCAGGACCATATCTGAGGTGCTTAGTGTTTTGGTAAAAAAATCAGACGAGGATAATGTAACCAAACTCTCTGTTAAGGGGTATGATGCTTGAATTGGTTTATAGCAATAAGGATCACTATGAAAAATAAATAACAAGCGACACAAGGTTTATACGGGGAAAAAGCCCTTGATCAAGAGTTGATCTCCGGCACAAAAAACCCCGGGTGATGGAAACTACCGATCACCAACTCAAATTAAACAAGTAATGTGTTACAACTTCGGATGATAGCGAGCTAAATACAAGGATCACTATAGTGTAATGTGTAAAAAGTGTATGAAATTGCTAAGTGAATGAACGAGAGCTGGTGTGAGCGGTTGTAAGAGTGTGTGTAGCCAAAAATAGCATAAAGTTGTGTCTAATTAGCTCGCTACCCCATTTAAATCAGAAAATAACTAGCTTAACTAACTATCGGCATTTCGTGCCTTCTCCCCACGTTCTCCATAACGTTCACAAATGGTCCAGCACGTGTAGAATTGCAGGGAATATTCTCCAGAAATATCGCCAAGACCAAGTCCCAATTGATATTCCTGCAAAACAGTTACGAATTCAAAACAGACAATCATTAGTATAAGGATCCTTAGGATGATCCATGATCCATGATCCTGATCCTGAAGCACTTCTGAGGATCACTAACTGACACAGAAGTAAGGATCACCAAACAGGATAATATTTGAGGATCACGGGTCACTTAGAAATCCACCCCTAACACTTGGAGGATCCTGAAACTAAAGAAGTACTTCAGGATATACACGAAGGGGATTGTGGTAACCATACTGGGGGTAGATCATTATTCTCAAAGGTATTGAGAACAGGATACTATTGACCAATGATGAGGAAAGATGCTGCGGAATATGCTCGAAGATGTGATGCATGTCAAAGGCACAGTAATATATTACATCAGCCTGCTGAACCACTGTATCCTATTGCTTCCCCTTGGCCATTTATGAAGTGGGGAATGGATATAGTAGGAAAATTGCCTAAAGCTCTAGGTGGAAAAGTCTTTATGCTGGCAATGACTGATTATTTTTTCTAAATGGGTTGAAGCTGAAGCATTTGTTCAAGTTAGAGACCAAGAAGTAGTATCCTTCATAAAAAGGAACATCCTGACCAGGTTTGGGGTACCAGCTGAGATAATTTGTGACAATGGTTCTCAATTTATAAGTAAAAGGACTACTGACTTTTGCAAGAGTTGGGGAATCAAAATGATCACGTCTACTCCGGTACATCCTCAAGAAAATGGACAAGCAGAATCCTCGAACAAGATAATTGTCAACAATCTGAAGAAAAGACTTGGAGCTAAGAAAGGAAGATGAGCAGAAGAATTACCCTTTGTTTTGTGGGCTGATAGGACGACGGTAAAAAGTGCAACTGGCCAAACTCCATTCTCTCTAGTATTCAGAGCAGAAGCAGTCATCCCGACAGAAATGGTGATACCTACAGCAAGATCCAGTCTCAAGGATCCTGAGAAGAATCCTGAAGCCCTATTGGACACTGTTGATGAAATAAGAGATGCAGCAAAGCTGAGGATGGCAGCATATCAACAGAGGATATCCAGAGCATATAACAAAAATATTAGGACTAGAAGGTTTCAGGTTGGAGATTGGGTATTAAGAAAGGCTTTTCAGAATACTACTAATCCTACTGATGGAAAGTTAGCTCCTAAGTGGGAAGGACCCTATGAGGTTGAATCAGAATCTGGGAAAGGAACATACCGACTCAAGAATATGGAAGGGGATATGCTACCAAGATCCTGGAATGCTGTAAACCTAAAGCTCTATTTCAAGTGAGTTTAGAGTTTAATTTCTAACTCAGGATGGTATGAATTCTATCTCTTTTAATATATTTGATATTATTTATTCTTTTGAACCCAATACTGACTTAAGCATCGGAGGGGTGTTAGCCAGGCTAACACCCACATTAGTTAACAGTTGTTTTGCAGTATATGCTTCGGGATATAGCTCCAGGATACACACTCAGGATACTTCGAAACACTAGAGGATTGGCCCCCTCTCTCACGTTTAAGGGATCCTGATCCCTTCACAGGTTTAAAGGTATTCACCTTTCTCCCGAATTGGGTTTAAACACCCCGCCTGGAGCGCAAGTTATCCAGGAATAGTTCAAGATAGCGGGACCAGTCCATGTAAAAGTGGCTGACAATTTCGTTATTGTTGGCTATATCCTGGATCCTAAAGGTATATGAGGATTGATCACCCTCTCTCACAAAATGGTATTTTCATACTCTCTAAGGTTTAAAGGTTTTCAACTTTCTAAGTCTTGGAGTTTATACACTCCCGCCTGTAGCGCATGAAAACTTGGGATTTTCCCCAGAATACTTATGAGTTTATCCCCAGAACACTAAGGATTTATCTCCAGTATATTTTAGGGTTTATCCCCTGTAATACAAAAAATTATTCAAACGGTTGCGATTGATGTCCAGAAAATTTCTAAGTGTTCGAGGACATAATACGCAGGGGACATTCCTACTAAGGCAATTGTGCAAAGCTCAAAGGATTAAGCATGGCCTTAGTACACTAAGTGTCCCAGACTAGGGACATCTTCGTTGGAAAGATTACAAAGGGATTGAAGTTTGAGAATAGGGTTGTACTATACCTCTGGTATGATCTTTCCTTTAAAAACCTTATTTAAATCATTTAAGTTTTTGAAACTATGATTGACAAAAGCTTGATTATAACGCTTGTCATTATCCTGATTGGGATATGTTCTCAGGATATACTATCAAAATATATTCTTAGAATATGTTTCAGGATATTTGGTTGGAATGTTTGGGACTTGATACTTGGATTGAAAATTAAAATTGTATTTATCTCAAACATCTATATCAAAACAAGCTTTATAAAATAAAAGTGAACTATCCTTTTTCTTTGGAAACTTTATCTGAATCATTTGAAAATCTCTATTTGACGAAAGTCCTAATAGAATATTTGTGTCAAGATATTTTCACAATATTTGGATAAGACATTTGAAATATTGCACTAAGTTTGGAACATTGAAATTCAAACTAAGCAATGCATAACAGAAGTTGAAAAACAACAATGGGAAAGTCAAAAGAAGGTCATATTATTAACGTAGCAAAAGTTGCGCTTTTGGTTTCATCTCAAACCGAGATCCATCCACCAAAAGCACAACTGGTTTCTAACCATATTTACGTAACGGTTGAAGGTTTCATCTCAAACCGAGACCCATCCACCTCCAACCGTTATATTGTTCAAAATAAACGATACTGATTGATGACCAAGGGCTTCATCCTGAAACTCAAGACCCATCCACCTTTGGCCATCATATTGTTTTAAGTGCAGGAAATGTAAATTGTTTGAAAGACAGGAAATAGAAATTATTCCAACAAATACAACCATCAAATAAAAAAAATGGGTTCCGGCCTCAGCATCAACATCCATCATCGCCCATTTCTCTGCATTCAAGGGGCAGCACCCTCTTCCATGACTTCATCAGCAACATCCTTTCCAGTATCCTTCTCAGCCTCACCACCAGTGCCAGTTAGCTTTTCAGTCGCTTTGGAAGACCCCTCAGCTACAGATTTAGCAGGATGCTCTACAGGATTACCGCCAAGACCCCTTAGCTTCGTCTCCCAGGCGTCGACATTCCAAGAAAGGCATTCAAAGCCTAGGGCCCTGGCTTGTTAAGCCATTCTTAGCCTAGCCTGAAGAAGGGAGATGACGACGGAGCTTTTCAGGCCTTCTCGGTAAGAGGTCATATCCTGTTCATGTTGAGCCTGGGCGGCGTCGAGATGGACTTGGGCTTCGTGAGTAACTTTCTTGATGGCAGCCTGGTGTTCCTGGGTCATAGCTTTGAACTTGTCCTCGTAATGTTGAGATTTAGCAGCAGCGATCATACCTTGATCGGAAATGGTGACCTCGGCTTTCTTCAATTTGGACTCGAGCATCTTGTTGAGCCCGCAGGATTCTTCGTACAAGTGAACCAGACGTTCGAAGCCCTACAATGAAAAACGCAGGTATTATTGTATAATAACCAAGATACTGGTTTGACATATATGCAGGATATGGAATAAGGATATATACCTGGTTGAGAAAGGAAGTCATGAACCCGCTTGCCTCGATGAATCCGTGATTCTCGTAGGGAAACGTTTCAGGAGTGATAGGCGAATCAATCTCTTTTCTCTTACGAGAACTAGAGGTCCGGGGCTTAGTAGCTGGCGAAGGCTTGGGGATGATGACGGCTTTAGAACTGGTAGGCTTGGATGAAGCAATGGGTTTGGGACTTGGCTCTTTCTTGATCTGGACAGGATCGGAGTAACTGTCCAACTCCTCAAGTACGAAAACTTCTGGGATTTTGACTGGTGCTGCATAAAAGAAGAAATTCTAAATCTTTTCTACTCTTTCATTATATTACGCTAATCAATTATTTGCAGAATAACTCTTACCAGACATATCAGATGATGAATATTGGCTAGAACTTGGGAGGTGTGTGGAAAAGCTTCTATCACCTTCCGGTAACTGGTAAATTGCTTTGATTCTCTTTTTAGATTCTTCAGTAGGAGGGGCTACTTCTTTGAAGTTCACTGCATAAAGGACAAATAAAAAAGTATCAGCATGAGGTATAGGCCCAAAAGGTATTTGGGGATATTCTTAAAACCCTAAACCCTACCGGTGGTTAACCACTCCGCCGGAAGGCTAGCACCCTCGTAAATGGAATCTCGCTTAACGAAGAAGAATTTCCGTTGCCATCCATCCTCGTTTTTGGTGGCTTTGAGAATGAGGGGTTTACTGGAAGTGGAAAAGAGTAAAAACCGGCTAGAACCGTGTGATCGGAGACGGTAGGCGATCGGAATATCCTCGATGCAGAGGTTAGGAAAGTGAAGGTTTTTTATTTGGTTAAGTACAATCAATACCCTCCAAACCATGGGCATCGTTTGGGCAAAGCAAAGACCGGTGGTTCGAAAAAATTGCATCATGAATTCAGGAAAGGGATACCGAAGGCCTAGCAAAAAAGGATATACCGGAAAACAAACCCAATCGGCTGACGAAACGTCCGATCGAACTGACCGGTCAAATGGTCTGATAATCGCACCGTCTGGAAAGGCGCCGGAGGCTCTCAACGCTGCGATGTCTGCGTTATCGAAGGCACAGATCTCCTTCTCGCGGTTCTTGAGTAGGTTTTGTTGGATGAAGGTCTCCGTCGATTCACAAGTATGAGAACGGGCTCCGGTAGCCATTGGGGGTAGAATGAAGAGATTAGCAGGAAAAGAAGAAAGAATGAATAATTACCTGGAGATTCTGTTGATGATATTTGGTTTTCAAACAGAAAGAGAGAAGATATAGGGGCTTAATAGATAGCCATTGAGTGTAAACCGCGTTGGAAGTTGCCCAATGATATCTCGATCGTCGCTTTAACTTAATAACCTCGATTTAAGAGATAAGTTTTAAAATATATCCGTTGGAATTGGTATACCAACATATATATTTTGGGGACAATTGTTATGGGTGGTTTCTGCTCATATATCCTGAATAATATTCTGACTATGTTTCTTTTGTTGTGACCAGGATACCGGATCAGGATATTGGTAACATCCTGATGTAATATCCTGGTGGTAACTAATTAACTCACGTGCATATTAAATGGTGTAAGTCTCTAACGATCAAGTGGACTTCTTCTCCGCAAGACTCGGGCAAATCTGTTAGATTATGGACGTTGAAGCCGGGAGACGTGGACTAGAACGTTCACATAAGGAATATTCGTTAAATCCCGAAATAATAGGATAGTTAGTTAGTTTCTTTTACTATAGAAAGGATTGATTGGATCAGATTAGAACACACAATCTCTCGTACACTCTTTCTCTCTAGCTGCAAACACTCACAACACACTCACACTTGTACCAAAATTGCATTGTAACACTTAGTTGATCCGCATCATATCCTGCACTGTATCCTGACATTTGAAGTAATAAGAAGAACAATGCAGCTGCGATTGTCACCTCCCGAGGTTTTGTGCCGGCGATCTAGATTGATCAAGGGCTTTCCTCGTACATCCTGTGTCACCCTTTACATTTTTGCTCATTGTTTGATTGTAGATACATCTCGATATCCTGAGCCGTATCCTGAAAACGGTTTTTACAAACAACTTAATCAGCATATTTTCGATACACATTTTTAGCACACTACCTCACTTAACTAATTTGATCACTTAATTGCTTCGGTAATTTTTGACCAAAACAATACATAACCTCGATTTACACACCACTGAATCATTAGGTTTCATAAACTAACAGTACATACATTCATGTTTTATTTTAATGAAGAGGACAACCACAACTGTTCGTGTTTTAAAAAAAATAGTAATAATCCAAAACCTTTCCAATATGTTTGTTAAACCAGTGGATCGTCCCTTTGTTGTCACAAAGAAGATAGACCTTTGTTTTATTTGTCACTATACAAGATTCTTTTACCTATAGGGAATTAGGAAAAGTAGGAATGCTTTTACCTAGTCTATAGTTTTAGAGTTTTATTGTTATGTTTTGATCGAAACCACTTGCATGCTACTTTATTTGCTTTTATTTATTCTCTTCTGATCTTTTAAAATATATGCCATTTATGCGTTAATACTTGACATGCTATTCTTGTGTGTCAATACTTGCTTTATTATGTGCTAATACTTGTTTTATTGTCCCACTCTTTATGTGCTATTCTTGATATGTTTTGTGTTATACTTGTTTGTTTATTCCTTTAACATACGCTTTCCTAATGCATTTTACTCAATTTTACTAAAACTTGAAAACACTCATATTATACAAACGAGACGAGTTTACCAAAATAGGCGTGAAACCCACAACTTGGTAAACGACTCTCATCCCGTTTAATTCTGTTTTGCACGAAATTACACCATTAATTTAGGAGTGAAATCCACATCTTAATGGTAATTTCGAATTTCAAATTTCAAATTCTTGTGGACCCTCGTCAACATGTCAAAATTAAATTTTGACCCAACGAGCACCAACCACACTTAGGGTACAAAGTCGTCAAGTTAGGGGTGAAACCCGCATCTCGTCGACTAGTCCCACTCCTTGATTCTTATAAATCCCGCCAAGTCTCGAATTTTCGATTGAATTGGGTCATGTAGTAACCGGAAGCATGAATACCGTTAACCGACATGTCGGCGAAAGTATTCCACCTATTAGGCCAAAGCGTGCTCCTCAAATTCAAAAGACTTTTCAACCACGTTGGTTAGTCAACGTTCCATTTTGGGAACCATCCAAGTTTTTATCGAACTTACGCTTTATTATTTCGATCTTTTATGATGAAATTCTCTCTTGTCAATTTTGAACCATTTTTGAGATTTCACTTTGGCGCATACCTCATACTATTACTTTTCATATGATTATACATTATTAGCATGCATAATTTCACGTAATTTTATTTACACTTTTTTGTAACAACAAGTGGAGGTATATCATCAAGATAGGAGTGATTTCCTTACCTTGACGATTAACTCCGCTTCTTTTTCTCACGTTACAACGGCCTCGCCAACGGGTTAGGGGTGATTACCTTACCTAGGTGACCGCTACCGATACTTTCTTTTAATAGACTATATTATACAAACACGATCATATTTATACCCAATCATTTATCATTAGTCAAATTCCTAATTATTTCAAAATGCATTGTTATTATAAACGAATTTCTTATTCTACAATCTATTTACATATCGCTAACACACACAAAATTCTTAGCTTTTACCATAAACGCGTACTCCCTGATTTTCAAAATTTCACAAATGCTACTTATCAACCTAGTCAGTCTAATAAATCCATTGCCCACAAAATTTCCTATTCAACTTAATTGTTAAAACACACTCATCTCACATCCTTGAACTAGAGATTTTATTTTCAATTGGGAATCAAACCAACTTTTCGCACACGCCTATAAAATATTACAAGTATTATTCAACATTTACTAAAACTTCTTTCAAAAGCAAAAAAAAAAAAAAACATTTTATTAAAAGACACTTTTCAACAATCACTAAATTCATATACCAAATTCCTTTTCTAAGGATCAACTTTTTCACAAGAACCTATAAACTTCAAAAAAAAATTATATATACAAAGCTATTTAAAACGATGCAAACTTATTAATCCCTAAAACTTCTCAAAACCTCACTCAATATGTCAATTAAATTCAAACACGTGGGCAAGGAAACTTCATAGGAACCAATGATTTTCAACTATATCAATTCTTCTAAAACCATAGTAGCATTTCCATTCTTTTACAAAGTACGTTTCACGTAACCAATAGATGTTTTATACTCTCTTTACATTCACAAACTAGATTCTACATTTCATATCGACTCAATCTATATTGATTTAATTAAACTTCACATTTTGTTCAAACAACCATACGTGCATACTATCTTATATGTTTTAGTTTATATCTCACAACAATCTCGTGCGTATCACTCGTTTTCTTTTTCTTTCACACTCAAAACTTCTTAATCTTTTACGTGCTTAAACTCGTGTGTTTCGCTTTATACTATAAACAAGATCATTACTACTTACATTCATACTTATACATTCTATGTCTACACTTATATTCATACTTACACATTTATGTTATGCTCATAATTCAAATTCATACGTTTTACATTTATACTCATACTCACAATTATACATTTACGTCGTATTTGTACCCATGTTTATACTTACATTCACATTCATACTCATTTTTCATATGCATTATTCTTATACTTGTGCCCATACTCTTGACATATGTTTTGTGTTTATGCTTAAATGCGTGTTCATATTTAAACTTATACTATGCTCATGCTTTCTACTCAAAATTTATACACTCGCACCTGTACGCGAGCGAAACCCGAGGGATTCGCTTACGATGGTCTTATACTATTTGGAACACAAACATGCTTATATGCTACATTTCTGTACATACGCAATCTTATTTTCAGAATTTATGTATACCTTAAATTCATACGCAACTAGTACAAGTTATGCGGATCATGCGCCGATTGGTATAATCGCGGGTGCACACGGGATTATAGCAATGGGCGTATGAGAACCATAGAGTGTACTACTGGGTATGGTAAGACACGGAACGTAACATGACACCGAATATGAAACAGAGTAATAGGGTCCAAACATGGTGGATACGCCGCTGGTACTTTCTATATATAAGTGTTTTCACCATGTTACCAAACTTTCGTAAGACGTGCCATGAGAAATTCGGTGTTTTGCAGACCATATTGTAGACCTAATATACGATCTTTAACAACGCACAAACGCCTCGCTAAATGCGCGATATCCGATTATCCACGACTTGACTTCATTCTTAACACACTACTTTCGTCTATCCAGTACTTATGCTATTCTTATACTTGCATTTGTGTATTTAAAATCACTCATTCACTTTTATGATCCCATTATTTTCCTTTATTCTTTGTCTTTTATACGAACCCCGTTCACGATCAAGTCTCATCTATTCTCTCTGTTGAATCTTTGGATGTCATGTTCTCAAAAGTCTTCCTCTTAGATTTCGAGGATGAAATCTCCTAAAGTAGGGGAGACTGTGACATCCATCAAAATGGATTCCCGAAATCCGACCCGTTGGAAATTCGAATCCTAACCTTGAACCAACGGAAATTTTTCGCGAATTAAATAGCCGTCGAAAGGTTTTTATATGGTTAATTATCTGTGTAATTAATTATTTATTTGTTAAAAAAATCAATATAGTAATTAATTAATTAATTTAAAGGTTATTTAGATAACCTAGTTAGTTTTAGGGAATCAAACTTAAACCAAGTTAATCTAGCTATTTAATTAACTCCTTAAAGTTGAGGGACTATTTGTGTATATAATTGAATGTATAAAAAAATCTAAACCCTAAATAGAATTGATTGCGGAAGAAAGAACACTTCAGCAATCAGAACTTGATCAGCGACTAGAATTGAAGCAACTTATGGCTGAGGTGGAAAAACAAAAAATAGAGGATTCTAGACAGAAATCCCGGGCTAGGTGGGCAATAGAAGGCGATGAAAATTCTAGTTTTTTCCACTGTTTGGTGAATTCAAATCTAAGCTCTAATCGCATAAATGGGATTATGGATGGGGAGGTGTGGGTTACGAATCCAGTGGTTATAAAACAAAGATTCCATGATTTTTTTGCCCATCTTCTAACGGAACCGATGGCTACTCGGCCTCCTATCACCTGTCCGAACTTGTCTACTCTCTCTCCGGAAGAAAAGGAATCTCTTATTTGCCCGTTTTCTCTATCGGAAATTAAAGACGCAGTGTGGGAATGCGACGGAGATAGGGCACCGGGTCCCGATGGATTCAATTTCAAGTTCTTGAAGAGATGTTGGAACGGTTTGCAAGGAAATTTCTTAAAGCTTTTTGAGGAATTCTATGTCAATCCGCATCTTAACAAAAGTTGTTCATCCTCTTTTATCGCTCTTATCCCCAAAGTCAAGGATCCTATGAAACCTTATGACTACCGTCCCATAAGCCTCATCGGTTGCATTAATAAGGTAATTTCGAAAGTTCTTGTTAACAGGCTGAAACGAGTCATTAGTCGGCTGATTTCCAAGGAGAAAACTGCTTTTCTAAGTGGTAGGAATATCACTGATGGCCCGCTAATCTTGAACGAAATATGTGCTTGGCTGAAACGATCGAGGAAAACCGCTATGATTTTTAAGATTGACATTCACAAAGCTTATGACTCGCTCTGCTGGAACTTCTTGAACTCGATTATGGACCAAATGGGTTTTCCAGCTAGATGGCGAGATTGGATTATGGCAACGCTTAAATCAGCCCGTGCTTCCGTCCTTGTAAACGGATCACCTACTATGGAGTTTGAGTGCTCTCGGGGGCTTAGACAAGGAGACCCGCTATCTCCATTCTTATTCTTAATTGCCATGGAGGCTCTATCAGGGATCATGAAAAAGGCTTCGGGGGATGGACTATTCCGCGGTGTTAGATGCAATAACTCAGGTATGGCTTTCTCTCACTTCTTATATGCAGACGACGTGGTTTTCCTTGGTGAATGGTCAGAGACCAATGCAACAAATCTTCGAGGAATCTTAAGATGTTTTTATCTATCGTCTGGCCTTCAAGTTAATTTCTCTAAGAGCCAACTTTTTGGGATTGGTGTATCTGATGAGGAATTGACGGGTTTGGCGAACACTCTCCGATGTAGAGAAGGATCATTCCCCTTCAAATACCTCGGGCTATACGTTGGAGCCAACATGAATTTAGTGAGGAATTGGAGACCAGTTATTGATCTATTCAGGAATAGACTGTCAATCTGGAAAGCAAAAAAGTTGTCGTATGGCGGGAGGATTACTTTGCTGAAATCGGTATTAAGCTCGCTTCCCACATATTACTTCTCTATTTATAAAGCACCGGCTCAGGTTCTGAAACAGTTAGAAAGGCTGCGGCGTATTTTCTTCTGGGGAGGGACAGAAGAAGATTCCAAAATGAGTTGGATGGCGTGGGAAAATGTGGTAGCACCTAATAAATATGGAGGTTTGGGTTTCGGAACCTTACGAGACGCAAACTTATCAATGCTAGCGAAGTGGTGGTGGAGATTCAAGACCGAGCCGGATAGCTTATGGAGGAAAGTTGTTTGGTCCATACATGGTAATTCAAGGGCTTGGAACATTATACCGGATAAATTATCTAGTGCAGGGCCATGGAAACAAATTTACAACATAGCTCCATTCTTGCTGAATAAAGGAATAGACATTGGTAGAAGTTTATCAGGAGTGGTTTATGAAGGCTGGAACATTGCTTTTTGGGTTGATATTTGGGTCGGGTCAGAACCACTTCTTTCCAGATTCCCATTGCTTTATCAGTTAGAAAAAGACAAGTGGTGCTCGGTTGCAGAAAGGCTACTAGTCAGGGACAATGGGAGCAATCGGAACTGGGAGTGGAAAAGACAAGTGTTAGAGCACGATGAAGCACAAGAACTACAGCAACTGTCCTCGCTTCTCGACGGTTTCTCGGTTACAGCTGGCCGAGATAGATGGGAATGGCACTTGGATCCGTCACGACTGTTCTCGGTTGCTAGCATTAAAAAGGCTATCCAAAGTCACGATAATTATAACCAGGAGTATGTCATCAAATGGAATAATTGGTTACCAAAGAAAGTCGGTATTGTCTCCTGGAGAGCGGTAAAGGAAAGGCTTCCAACCAGGGATGCGTTAGCTAAACGGGGTATCGCGATTCAATCAACGGCTTGTATCCTTTGCGGAGAGTACCCGGAGACAAGTGAACACCTTCTCGTTTCATGTGAATATGCCCAGGTCGTTTGGCAGCTTATGTTTCAATGGTGCAAGTCCCATCCGATATTTGCTTTCAGTCTAAAGGATATACTCGAAGCTCATCACCAGTTTGGTGGATCAAAAGAAAAAAAGAAGGTGTTTCATGCAATATGCCAAGTAACAATCTGGAGTCTTTGGAACATGAGAAACGACCTCATGTTTGCTGGGAAAGAAAAAACAGTCAGCAACATGGTGGAAGAAGTCAAGGTAAAAAGCTTTATTTGGATAAAAAATCGGTCCAAAAACTCGGAATTGTCCTGGGAGCAATGGCGTAGCTTTGATGTGTTTTGAAGTGTTTTAGTTTTGACAATTGTATTGGTTTTGGTGGACTATTTTGGTGTATGTAAATCTTGGTGCTAGCCGCTGGCTAGAATTAATAAAATTTTTATGTTGGCCGTTCAAAAAAAAAGTTCAGCCGCTATTTCCTATTTCCTTCTCATCTCCCTTCACTGCAAATGGTTAACACACACAAACAAGACTCAGACATTTTATTTCTTCATCTATCACAAAGAAAAACCCTAATCTATTACACATAACACCCAACACCCCCCAGTCTCTCTCTCGAAGTTCCGGCAACCGGAGTTGCGTTTCCGGCGGTGACGTTCTCCTGCAACCACACACCTAAACCTTGCGTCTCTCTCTGATTTGGTCTACCGGTGAGCCAATCACACCAGCCGCACACCAAACCACCCTCTCGGTTCTCCCTCTCTCACGACTGACCGACGGCGACGATTTCCCCCAACAAAGTACCTCCAACGATGATCACCGGCGGAGAGAGTGGAACCGGCAGTGACTGGTGATGTTATTGAAGACGATGATGATGCCGACGAGCGGCTGTGGTGGTGTCCACCGACGAATTTTGACGATAAATCCCTCTCCGACTGTTTCTTTTCTTTTGGTATTAATGCTGATGATGATAATGGATGATGATGGTCGGGTTCTGTTTGTCCGGCGACGGTGGTGCCGGTGATGGCGATACCGGTGAACAATTTAGGCTGGTTCGGTTCATTGTAGTTTGAGTTTTGTTTCAGTTCGATTCATCTTGCTTCGGGTTTTAATCTCATCTCAGATTCGTTTTCACCCGGGTTGACGAACGGTCTGTTTAGTTTCGGCTCGGGTCAGGCTTCGGTTCAGTCTCGGCTCACGTTCAGTTCGAATTCGGTTCGGTATATAAGTTCTCTTATTTCTTTTGTTTCTTATTCGACCTTCTGTTGATATATACATAACCTCGATATTACACACCACTGAATCATTGGGTTTCATAAACTAACAGTACATACGTTCATGTTTTATTTTAATGAAGAGGACAACCACAACTGCTCGTGTTTTAAAAAAATTAGTAATAATCCAAAACCTTTCAAATATGTTTGTTGAACCAGTGGATCGTCCCTTTGTTGTCACAAAGAAGATGGACCTTTGTTTTATTTGTCACTATACAATATTCTTTCTGTTTCGTTTTATCAAACCAAATCTCTAACAAATAAATTATGTGGTTCAGTGGTTGTGGTTTATTATAAAACCAAAAATAAAATATCACTCTTTATTTATTTCTTTCTTTTATAAACAAATAAAATATCAAAGTTTAATATAAAACAAAAAATATATGTATGGATTCTTTCTTTTTTCTGTAATATCAAACTGTTATATATAATTACAATAATCTAATTATATCTCCATACTCATACATTTTAATATATATATATATAAAAATTGTTTTGTTGTGTTGCATTTCCTTGCCTTCAAAAGACGCTGACCTAGTGATCATTATGAAAAGCAATAGAAACAGTATATATTCAAAATAGCACTCGTGCATTTATTATATATATCCTTTCTCTTTTATAATAAAATCCAAAATTAGTAAACAATTCATTATAATTCTTTTTATAACAATAAAGGTTAATATTTAGATAAATCATCTAAATAATTAATTTATTTAACCAATAAATAATAACGAGTTCGTTATGTGATAATTTAAATATCTAGGATAATCGCTCTTGTTCGTTCTTTTGGAATTCCTAACTTGTACTCGTGCGTTATTTACAAGGATTCGCAAACGCAAACAATGTGAGTATACTTGAACTCCCTTTTTCGTTTTACTACTTTTTGGGGTGTAACATGTTATCTGTTAACTTACACTTAAATTTTATTTCATAACGCACAAACATTCCTTATACATGCATGCCTACTTGATTACTTGATACTTTAAACTTGGGGTTATACGTTTTGTGTTAGACTTATCATTAATTTCGTACGAGACTATCCTTGACATATATAGCGCTATAGGAGTAATGCACCGCCCACTAGTATAACAACCCTCCTGAATTTTTCTGACACCCTAATATATTTTAAAATACCCCTATATGTCTTAAAATACACCCCGTATGTGAAAACCGAGACCAAAATATGAAATATCATTAAAAATAAAATAAAAACAAGAAAATTGAGGCCGTAGCGGGGCGTGTAGCCTTTGGCTACTGCTTACGCGGGCCGCGAGCGATAAAAAACGAGGCATCACCCGGTGTTGACACATGGCAGCACGTGTTAGACCTATACTCGTGACCGGACAAGACTACGGCCTAGATACCCTACTACGCGGGCCGCGTAAGACGACCCATAGGTCTACGTGGGCCGCGAGAAACCCAATTTCAGGCCCTATAAAGTGGGAGCTCGGGCCTTCAGTTTTCGTCGCTCAATTCTTCGATCTCTCTCTCAATTTCTGAATTGATAATATAATTTCTGGGCATAATACCCCCTAATTAACGAAGTTCTACTCCGTTGTAAGTATTATAACCCCTGTTACATATTAGATACGCTGCCCGATTGATCCAGGGTTCCGTAACGGCTGTCGGGGTTCTGCCCGACGTAGTCGTTGGAATGCCGTCTCGGGGAGGGTATCGTTAATATAAATAAAGGGTTATTATACTAATATATGTACATTTGTGTAAATTATAGATAAATCACCAGGAAACCTTAGAGGAAGTCTAAGACAGCAATGTGAGTTTATCATCTTTTTGTAAACCTTTTTACTGTTTTTACAAAACCTTAAATATTTTACAATGTGATTAAGCAGTGATTGAGTCTTTGTAGTTCTTCAATTACTGTCGGTATGTTAGGGTTTTGTATACAAAATGTGGAACACGTTACCATTGGACAATGAGTTAGCCAATGTGTAATATGACCCACCAGTCAGGATTGACAATACTGAATGAGTAATTGTGTAGAATATAAACAATATGATAGCTCTCAATACTGTTAATTGATAAAACTCTTCTTGATTAAACTGGGATTCGCTCACTAGTATTTCCCACTGACAAATATTTTTAAAACGCGTTTCAGGTAACAAAATGTAAAAGCCAAATTAGAAGAAAGCCAGCTGGAGAGCACTGACGGCTTGGAAAAATGTGGCTATAAAAGTTACCTAAAAGACGATGTTTTAAATTCAATAAAATAGGGTTTATCCCTATCAACATGTTGTAATAAGAAACTTGGGTTTTTACCCATGTGGTTATTAATATAAAATATGGTGGTTTTACTCTGATAAACATTTCCTAACTACGGTCCTAATGAAATTTCCAAAATAATAAACGAATGATACCACCAATACTGGTCTCGCGGCCGCCCGTTCCTGAGACAGATAAGGGGGCGGGGTTGCGACAGAAAGTGGTATCAGAGCTAAGCCACTGATTCAGCCACAAAAGTGTTCTGCTGACATCAAGATATTATTTAAAGTGTTAGGAAATAAATTACGGAAATATGTGTATATCTGTATTTTATTGTTATGTGTTATTTGACTATTTGTTAGTTTACAGTATGAGTGATCTAGGACCCTCAGAAGTGTATTGTCAGTTGTCCGATTCACCTAGAAGTGAAGGTACTTCTTCCCAGCCTGCCCTCTCTGGGTATTCAGCTGATCAGGAAGAATGGATGTTTGTCTTTAAGCCTCAGTCTGAAGAGCCATTCCCTCAGAAAAAGAGAGGATGGTTCAGTAAGGGAGCATTTGAGCGTAGGAAAAGAATGCGAAAGTTGCAATAGCAAAGAGTCCTAGCAGCCGCTAAGCGAGAGTCAGATGCCCATACACAGGATATGCTTAATAGGAGCTTAGCTAATTTTCATATCTTATCAACAACTGTTGCCGACCCAAATCTGGAACAACTAGTATCTCCACAACCCTTACCTTTGTTCCCCACTCAGCCGATGGAGATAGAAAACAACCTCGAAAATCAAGTAGAAATGCATGATTTCAACCCTGAGGAGATACCTAGGATACCAGCCCCTAATCCCTTAGACCCAGATTATGATCCATGGTTCGATGATCATAGGGATTATGTGCCACGCTATCACCTAAACGACGAAACCATGCCGAACTTAGCAGCCTATCCAGGTCTGGACCTTCTAGATCCCTACTATGACAACGATGAATATATTAGGGAGATCTTAGAGAATCCGTACCCTCAGGAGAATCCCATGCCCCAGTACCTAGACCCAGTACCAGCACCTGCACCCCCAATGAGTGCAGAAAATGTGCACGAGCTCCGAACTTTCGGAGAAGAGATCTTAGAGAGTAGTGAGAGGATGAGGCAGGTAGGAGAGCGACTAGTCTGGAAATATGACGAGCGCAATATGGATTACTGGATGAATCCAGACCAGTGAAGGTGATGATAAAGTTGGTAATAATAATAAATAACATAATAATATATATAATATGTTTGAAAAATATATATATATATAATAATAATAATAATAATAATATATGTTGTAGTATAGACCACTTTGTGGTTAGCGATGCATAGTAGTATTGTAATTTCCAAATTTCAGTATTAGTTTGTAGTAGATGTATAATAGATAAGAAAGAGTAAAGTCGTAAAGCTCGACGTTTTTGATCAAGATGCGTGTCATGTGATTGATCGTATTAAGATATTATCTTGTGATATTAATATGTGGTAAATGTTTAAAATTCAGATGGCCGACCAAGTGAATCAAGAGAATCCAGATAATAACCCGGAAAACCAGAATAACGATAACCAGAGTAACAATAACCCGGATAACGGAAACCTAAACAACAACAATAATGGAAACCAAATGGACAACAGTGCCATCCAACATGTAGTGGCACAAGGAATAATAGATGCGATGCCATATATTATTCAAACAGTTAGGGAAACAGAAAATAAAAGTAAACATGATAGCAAGCGACCCTCTGAACCTGAACACAGCGTGAACAATGGACCCGTACTTCAAGTGCCCATTCCCAAAAGAAGAAGAACCGTGTCTTACGGTTGTTCTTACAAAGAAGTATCGTCTTGTAAACCAATGGAATTCTTGGGCAATGAAGGGGCCATTGCATCTCTACGCTGGATAGAAAAGACTGAGGCAGGCTTAAGAATAAGTAAATGTGCGGAAGAGGACAAGATAATGTTTGCTTCTAATATGTTTAAGAATTCAGCACTAGAATGGTGGAACACTATCCTTCAGTCTAGGGGAAGTGATAGAACTTACAATATGGAATGGGAGGAGTTTAAAAACATGGTAGAAAGGAAATTCTGCCCTCCCAACGAAAAAGAACAGATATCAAACAAATTCCTAAACCTTAGAATGACTGGTGTGGATAGTAAGGGGTACACTAAGTTATTCTTTGAATATGTTAGAATAGTACCAACCCTTGCTTCACCTGAACCAATATTAATCTCTCGTTACATCTGGGGATTAATCAGGGAGATAAGGCATGTAGTCAAGGTAGCTAGACCACAAACCATAGAAGAAGCTGTAGAACTAGCAAATACCTTGACATATGAATTAGTCCGTACACGAGAAGAGGATCAAAGGAGAAACTTAACTCAGAAGCTTACACATGAATTCTGTTCTGGAAATTATAACCGTGGGAAAAATGTAGGCTCTACCTCTGCACCATACTGTAAGTATTGCAAAAGGAAGCATTCAGGAAGATGCTCCATATATTGTAACTTTTGCAAAATATCTAGACACAAGGAGGAAGATTGCAGGAAAAAGCCTAACAACAGGATATGCTACAATTGTGGAGAACAAGGCCACATTAAGCCTAACTGTCCAAAGCTAGCTCCAGTTATGAACACCAAGAATACTAAAAATGCTTGAGCATTTGTTCTGACTGCAGAAGAAGCAAAGATGATACCGGATGTGATCACCGGTACATTTTTAGTTAATGATGTTTTTGCTAAAGTATTATTTGACTCTGGTGCGAACCAAAGTTTTATTAATAATTCATTTTGAAAACTTCTCAATCAATCATTAACTAAACTTCCACAAGAATGTCTAGTAGAGACAGCAAATGGGGAAACCATTAAGATTTCTGAAATCTTGAAGGGAGCAAGAATAGAAATTCTAAATCAGAAATTTATTGCAAATCTTTACCCCATGAATCTGACAGGATTTGATGTCGTGTTAGGAATGGATTGGTTGGTAACCAATAAAGCCAGTATTTTATGTGATCAAAAGTCAATCCAAGTAAATTCACCAAGGGGTGAAAAGATCACAATTAAAGGAAATAAAACCTCTAGATCCACTAAATTCATCTCTTTGATGAAAACAACAAGTTATATACGAAAAGGATCTTTAGTGTATTTGATTTCCATAATCACTAACACTAAAGGAAAAGAATTAAAGGATATTCCAGTAGTATCCCAGTTTTCAGATATATTTCCAGAAGAGCTATAAGGGCAACCTCCAGATAGGGAAGTTGAATTCAGAATCCATTTGATACCAGGGAGATCACAAATTGCCAAAGCACCTTACCGTTTGGCACCTGCAGAAATGCAGGAACTCAAGAAACAGTTAGACGAATTGTTAGAGAAAGGATTCGTACAGCCAAGTTCATCCCCATGGGGAGCGCCAATCTTATTCGTTAAAAAGAAGGACGGATCAATGCGTATGTGCATTGACTACCGTGAATTGAATAAAGTATCGATTAAGAATCGGTATCCATTACCAAGAATAGATGATCTGTTTGATCAGTTGCAAGGAGCACGATTTTTCTCAAAAATCGATTTAAGGTCAGGATATCATCAATTAAAGGTACAGGAAGAGGACATTCCTAAGACCGCTTTCAGAACAAGGTATGGCCATTATGAATTTACTGTCATGCCATTTGGTTTAACCAATGCCCCAGCTGCATTCATGGACATGATGAACCGCATATGTAAGCCATATTTGGATAAATTCATAATTGTCTTTATAGATGATATTCTCATTTACTCTAAGAGCAAAGAGGAACATGCAAAGCATTTGCACGCACTTCTAAGTTTATTAAAAAAAGAAAAGCTTTATGCTAAATTTTCGAAGTGTGAGTTTTGGTTAGAACAGGTACAGTTTCTTAGACACCTAGTTGATCATGAAGGAATTCATGTAGATCCCACCAAGATCGAAGCGATAACCAAATGGAAAACCCCTGAGTCACCAACCGAGGTTAGAAGTTTCTTAGGATTAGCCGGTTATTATAGAAGATTTATTCGAGATTTTTCTAGAATAGCCATTCCCTTAACTAAGTTAACCTGTAAATCCGTTAAGTTTGAATGGGGACCAAAACAAGAAGAAGCCTTTAGAATCCTTAAGCAAAGATTAACCCATGCACCCATACTAGGATTACCAGAAGGAACTGAAGATTTTGTAATCTATTGTGATGCTTCTAAATTAGGTTATGGATGTGTGTTAATGCAACGTCAAAAGGTTATAGCTTACGCTTCTAGACAACTTAAGAATCATGAAGAGAATTATTCAACTCATGATTTAGAATTAGGAGCTATAATTTTCGCCCTTAAGATTTGGAGACATTACCTATATGGTAGTAAGTTTACCATTTTTACAGACCATAAGAGTTTAAGGTATGTCTTCGGGCAAAAGGAATTGAATATGAGACAAAGACGCTGGATGGAGATGCTTAGTGATTATGATTGTGATATCCAGTATCATGCAGGAAAAGCAAATGTAGTTGCTGATGCTTTAAACCGAAAGTATCATAAACAGCCAAAAAGAGTACGTTCTCTTAAATTAAATCTACAAGTAGATTTAATTGAACAGATTAAAAAGGCACAAGAACCAGTAATCAAGGATGATACTGAGAAATTGAAAGGAATGATTAAGGAATTAGAATAAGGAATAGATGGAATTTGGAGATCCCATAAGAAAAGGATGTGGATACCTAAATTAGGAAACCTACGTTACCGTATATTAGAAGAAGCCCATAAGTCTAAGTATACGATGCATCCTGGAAGTGATAAGATGTATCAGGACTTAAGAAAGAATTTTTGGTGGATAGGAATGAAAAAGGATATAGCAGCATATGTTGCAAAGTGTTTAACCTGATCACAAGTCAAAGCTGAACATCAGAAACCTTCAGGTTTATTGCAAAAGTTAGAAATGCCAGTTTGGAAATGGGAATTAATAACAATGTATTTTGTTACTAAATTACCCAAAACTATGAAAGGTAATGATACAATCTGGGTGATTGTAGACAGGCTATCTAAGTCAGCTCATTTCCTACCGATGAAGGAAACTTTCAGTATGGAACAATTAGCTAAATTATATGTAAATGAAGTAGTTTCTTTACATAAAATTCCTCTATCAATTGTTTCTAACAAAGATAGTCGTTTTACCTCTCATTTTTGGACAAGTTTCCAAAAAGCAATGGGAACCAAGTTAAATCTAAGCACAACCTATCATCCTCAAACGGACGGACAAAGCGAAAGGACAATTCAGACAATGGAGGACATGCTTAGAGATTGTGTAATTGATTTCGGAGGTAATTGGGACGATCACTTACCATTGATAGAATTTTTCTTATAATAATAGTTATCACACAAGTATCGAAGTTGCACCATTTGAAGCACTTTATGGACGAAAGTGCCGAACTCCAGTTTGTTGGGCAGAAGTTGGAGAAAAGCAACTATCTGGACCTGAAATAGTACAAGAAACAACAGACAAAATCATTCAAGTCAAGAAAAGACTGAAAGCAGCACGTGATCGACAAAAGAGTTACGCTGATAACAGACGAAAGCCGTTGGAATTTCAAGTAGGAGATAAAGTATTATTAAAAGTCTCTCCTTGGAAAGGAGTAGTAAGATTCATCATGAGGGGAAAGCTAAGCCCCAGGTATGTTGGACCTTTTGAGATTATTAGAAGAATAGGACATGTAGCCTATCAGCTACAACTGCCAGAGGAAATGGCAGGAATACATGATGTATTTCATGTATCTAATCTCAAGAAATGCTTAACTGATGAATCACTCATAGTACATCTTAAGGATATAGAGGTAAATGAACAGTTAAAATTTGTAGAAAGACCTCTACAGATTGAAGATAGAAAAGTTAAGAACCTCAAGCACAAAAGATTAGTTCTGGTCAAAGTAAAGTGGGACTCCAAAAGAGGACCAGAATACACATGGGAGCTTGAATCAGAAATGCAAAGGAAATATCCACACTTGTTCCAGTAGACCTCAAGGACGAGCTCTAAAACAAGGTGGGGAGGATATAACAATCCTCCTGAATTTTTCAGACACCCTAATATATTTTAAAATACCCCTATATGTCTTAAATTACACCCCGTATGTGAAAACCGAGTCCAAAATATGAAATATCATTAAAAATAAAATAAAAACAAGAAAATTGAGGCTGTCGCGGGGTGCGTAGCCTTTGGCTACTGCTTACGCGGGCCGCGAGCGATAAAAAACGAGGCATCACCCGGTGTTGACACGTGGCAGCACGCGTTAGACCTATACTCGTGACCGGACAAGACTACGGCCTAGATACCCTACTACGCGGGCCGCGTAAGACGACCCTTAGGTCTACACGGGCCGCGAGAAACCCAATTTCAGGCCCTATAAAGTGGGAGCTCGGGCCTTCAGTTTTCGTCGCTCAATTCTTTGATCTCTCTCTCAATTTCTGAATAGATAATATAATTTCCGGGCATAATACCCCCTGATTAACGAAGTTCTGCTCCGTTGTAAGTATTATAACCCCGGTTACGTATTAGATACGCTGCCCGATTGATCCAGGGTTCCGTAACGGCTGTCGGGGTTCTGCCCAACGTAGTCGTTAGAATGCCGTCTCGGGGAGGGTATCGTTAATATAAATAAAGGGTTATTATACTAATATATGTACATTTGCGTAAATTATAGATAAATCACCAGGAAACCTTAGAGGAAGTCTAAGACAGCAATGTGAGTTTATCCTCTTTTTGTAAACCTTTTTATTGTTTTTACAAAACCTTAAATATTTTACAATGTGATTAAGCAGTGATTGAGTCTTTGTAGTTCTTCAATTACTGCCAGTATGTTGGGGTTTTGTATACAAAATGTGGAACACGTTACCATTGGACAATGAGTTAGCCAATGTGTAATATGACCCACCAGTCAGGATTGACAATACTGAATGAGTAATTGTGTAGAAATAAACAATGTGATAGCTCTCAATACTGTTAATTGATAAAACTCTTCTTGATTAAACTGGGATTCACTCACCAGTATTTCCCACTGACAAATATTTTTAAAACGCTTTTCAGGTAACAAAATGTAAAAGCCAAATTAGAAGAAAGGCAGCTGGAGAGCACTGACGGCTTGGAAAAATGTAGCTATAAAAGTTACCTAAAAGACGATGTTTTAAATTCAATAAAATAGGGTTTATCCCTATCAACATGTTGTAATAAGAAACTTGGGTTTTTACCCATGTGGTTATTAATATAAAATATGGTGGTTTTACTTTGATAAACATTTCCTAACTACAGTCCTGATGAAATTTCCGCTGCCAAAATAATAAACAAATGATACCACCAATAATGGTCTCGCGGCCGCCCGTTCCCGGGACAGATAAGGGGGCGGGGGTTGCGACAAATAGTCTCGGGGTATTGTTAAGTTAAACATGTTACCTCCCGTTATTCTATTTGGGATAGGCTATTTTAACGCATTGGATTCTTGGGTTTGAACATATACTTAACACCGTTTCGACATATTAGTAACTTGCATATTGTGATTCATGTTGGATACGAGCCGTTAGACTATTTTAAAACTATTTTTTATGCTATGTATCAAACTTGTATACTCGCCAACTTTTTGTTGATCATATTTTTATACATGTTGCAGGTTGTTAGTCAAGATGATGGTAAGTGAAGAAACAAGATTTAGGTGGACTTAGAAACACACTTAGATCAATCTATTTTGATTTTGTATGTTTGAAACAATGTTGTTCTTTTATTTGGATTCTTGTATAACAAATTTTGGTATTAAAGTGAAATACGAATTTAATTTGTATTGTCACATAGTGTTATGAAGTCTCTTGCAATATATTTCGTCTCATCCCGATGTTTCCGCCATCGGTTGGGGTGTGATACGTTTTGAGCTTCACGAATGCGGTTTTGAAGACTGTCGACGAGTTGGAGACAACGAATACCCTTGACATGAGTTTTACGACTGAGTGCATCGGCCACAACCTTTGCTTTACCTGGGTGGTATCGAATTTCACAGTCGTAGTCATTTAACAACTCTACCCAACGATGTTGACGCATGTTCAGTTCCTTTTGGTTGAAGATGTGTTGAAGGCTCTTATGGTCGGTGAAGATCACACACTTAGTACCATAAAGGTAGTATCGCCATATCTTCAAGGCAAAAACAACGGGGCAAATTCAAGGTCGTGCGTAGTGTAGTTTTCTCATGTATTTTGAGTTGCCTCGATGCGTAAGTGATAACCCTGTCTCATTGCATAAGGACGCAACCAAGGCCAGGGTTTGAAGCATCGCAATACACGACGAAGTCATCGTTACCATCGGGAAGAACGAGGATGGGAGAATTGCAAAGCATGTCCTTAAGCGTTTGGAAAGACTCCTCTTGTTCAGGACCCCAAACAAAAGGTTTCTCTTTTTTAGTCAAGGAGGTAAGAGAAACGGCGATTTTTGAGAAGTTGGAAATGAAACGACGATAATAACCAGCTAGACCAAGGAACGAACGAATCTCAGACAGGGACTTAGGAGCAATCTAGTTCTTTACCGCTTAAATCTTCGCAGGGTCAACATGAACACCAAGTTCATTGACGGTGTGACCAAGGAATTGAACTTCTTTTAACCAAAATTCACACTAGGAAAATTTGGCATAAAGGCGTTCAGCGCGTAGAAGTTGAAGGATAAAACGCAAGTGTCGCTCATGCTCTTCTTGTGTCTTGGAATAGATGAGGATATCATCGATGAAGACGATCACAAAACGGTCTATATAAGCTTTGCACACGCGGTTAATCAAATCCATGAAAACTGCAGGTGCATTGGTCAAACCAAAGGGCATGACCACGAACTCATAATGACCATAACGCGTTCGAAAGGCGGTTTTGGGTATATCTTCTTCGAGGACTCGAAGTTGATGATAACCAGAATGAAGATCAATTTTTGAAAACCAAGTCGCGCCTTGTAATTGATCGAAGAGATCCTCAATACGAGGAAGAGGATATCGGTTTTTGACAATAAGCTTGTTGAGCTCACGATAGTCAATACACATTCGAAAGGATCCATCTTTCTTTTTTACGAATAAAACGGGACCGCCCCAAGGAGAAGTACTAGGGCGTATAAAGCCTTTATCAAGAAGCTCTTGAAGTTGGCTCGATAGCTCTTGCATTTCCGAGGGTGCTAAGCAGTAAGGAGACTTAGCGACAGGCGTAGCGCCAGGCACTAAATCGATTCGAAAATCAACAGAACGAGCAGGAGGCGGACCAGGGATAATCAGAAAACACATTGGGGAAATCACGTACCACGGGAACAGCACTCATGCTCGAGCCCTTATCCTTCTTTTCCACCACGTGGGCAAGAAAGGCGAAGGTACCCTTGCGCAAGCACTTGTTCGCTTGAGTACACGACATAAGCTTGAGACCATGAGAAGGTTTTTCACCATAGACGTGTAGAGAATTACCATTAGGAAGAGGAAGACGAATGAACTTATTGGAACAAACAACTTCAGCACGAACTCGCCTAAGCCAGTCTATACCTACTATGACGTCGAAACTACCCATTTGCATAGGTATGAGGTCAATCGGAAACGTATGATCGTTGAGATTCAAAGAACACTTAGAAAGAACGGAATCGACATTGACAGATTTACCATTTGCGACTTCAACAGCGAATGATCTTGTCAACTTAGAGCGTTTACACTTAAGCATAAGTTCCAATTCAATAGATACAAAACCCTTATCTGCGCCAGTATCAAATAAACAACAAGCATAGACATGGTTAACAAGAAACGTACCAGTTATAACATCGTTGGCATTCTGTGCCTGAGCGGCAGTGATGACGAAAGCTCTGCCTCGAGCTTGTTATTGATGATGATGCTGCTGTTGTTGTTGTGGTTGGTTGAGCTGCGGACAAACGTTGGCGAGATGGTTACGATCGCCACACTTGAAACATGCTCGCACAGTGGCGACTTAGGGTTGAACCTAGTTAGGGGCAGGATTTGCAACGATAGCTTGGTCTTGGGCAGGCTTTAGGTGTGACAACCCTCATAATTACAGGTATCCGTGCAATTAATTAATATTATGATTAAGTGCTTAATAACGGTGTTGGATTACTTAACTGCTTTCTGAATACTGCATCATACTTACATGTGCATCACATATTACATAATGTCACATCCTTATCACATACAGACTTCATTGACATACATGATGCACAAAGCACAGATAGCACAGTTAACGGATAGAACGGGAATATGCTGACGGGGTTCAGTACTTAGACAGACAGTGTTTTGAGACCCAGTATGGGCCAGGGACAAGGTACTACACTAGTATGGTGTGTAGGGAAGTGAGGAACATAAAACTGCGTCACTAGGTGATAGTTTGAGTGCCGGAAAGTGCCTAAAACTCACTTTAAGTGCAGAATTCTGCATTTTTCAGCAAAATTCAGCTTTTTAACATACTAGTATTATGCAGAAAATTGACTAAATGGTCCAGAATGCTTTCCTAAGTGTTGGGAATTAATAGTGACACAAAAGGTTACATAAAAGACACTATACGGTATAACTTAGCACATTAACGAACCGGTATCTAACCGAACAACCGGACATTACCCGGAACACCAAAATTTTGCCAGATACATTGTTTAATTATTTCTTAGCTAGTTATGGTCCCCGAATACCCCAACACACTATATAATGTGCCATACACATAATACACTAGATATTACACTTAACCTCCTAACTATTTACCTACTTACCATCAAAATTTACAATTAACCCCCCCCCCCCTCACCATTTACGGTCACCATGGACCCACACCCCACTCACTAGATTTTATTTCATATTTTATTTAGATATTGCTTGAGATGATGAACAAAATATTGGTAATCTTTATAAGTATGGTGCATATCTCACAAGATCATTCACTTCTCACTTCAACACTCAACTTCACCCCACTCCCTCATACTCTCTCTCTCCCTCTCGGCTCTACACAGTGCCGCCACCACCACCACCTTGCCACCACCATCCATCTAATTTCAAGCTCAATTCAAGTGCAAGAAGGTGTTACATGGAGCTTGATGCTTGAAGAACTTGAAGAACCTTCATCCATTGCTTTTATCATCCATTTTCATCATCTTTTTCTAGTGATTTTCCCTAGCCTTTGAGCTAGTTGTAAGCTTCTTGTTACTAGTTTTTAATTCTTATTTTGTTGGTTAAAAAGATATATATTGTTATGAATCACAAGAACACTAAAAGAACATAAACAAGAATCATAAACATAAGCTTACATATGATGATTTATGGATGAAATGAGGTTGTTAAATACATGCATGGCACTTGATTGTTATTTACTTGAACTTATGATGTTGATCATCATAAGGAGCTTGCTAAATTGTGATTAAACACATGATTTAGCAAGTTAGAGGATGATTATGTGTTAACCCAAGAAGATCATCCTCACTTATAAACATGAACTTGAAAATAAAACAATTTCTTGAAAAATAGTAAATAAAGTAAGCTAGTAATTTTATGAATCTAAGATTCATGTATGATTTTCCAATAAAACCAAGTTCAAAATATGATTGTTAGTAGAACTTGATTCTTACATAAATGTACATTGTTTTGGTATTAAAATAAGTGTAAGAACACTTTATTTACAAGAAGAGTTCAAAAGAATAATTTTTGTAGAATATGTTTACAAGTTGTAAACATCTAAAATTTTTAAGAAGGAAGTTTATTAAGAAATAAACACACTTTAAGGGGTAACTAAGTCTACTAAACATGTTACCAAGTTACTACGAGTTTTTGTGAAAGTTCATGTTCATGTTGTTATATACATTGTATAATTTTTGCACTTGGGAAGTGTAGTTTGATTATTGATTGTTGGGTTGATTTTTGAAAAGAAAATGATATGCTTTTATGGAATTGACACCTCCGTTTTTAGGGGAAACTATGGCAAAATTTTCTAAAAATATAAACACTTAGAAAAATATTTTCTAACGAGTATTTACAAGTATATTTTGATCATAAGTCTTCCATATAAACTTGGCCATAATTTTTGTAACAAAAATATAAATATTTGAGGTTGGTTTTTATAAATAAAAATGGGCAAATATATATATTTAGAATATATATATATGTTAAGACACTTGTGTAATTATTTGTATACTTGGTAAAATATACTATCCAAAACAATACCGTTACTTATATATTTTTGGTAAACACTATTTTGGATACAAGAAATAAAAATATGATTTTGTGAATATTACAAAGTTGTATCATATTTTTGACAAGGTGAAAATATATTATTTTGGAAATAAGTATATATTTTCTTAGTATATTTAGAAGATATATGATTTTTGGGAAAAATATATATTTTCTGGACAATACATTATTTTTGGGACAATTGAGTTTAAATATATTTTCTAAAGTAAGACTTGAGAAAATATTGATACGAAATTACAAATACGACGATACGAAATACTTGTATAAAATACCCCATCCTTGGGAAGGAAATACGAAGTTAAATACTTGAGAAGTATTAATACAGAAATATTGTTTAAACAATTATTCCAAAACCAAATATAATTTAAGTTGAAATATTATCTTGACAAGTAATTATAACTTGGAATAATATAAGAAACGTAACTCAAAACGTAAATACTAAAGCAAAGGCACGGCCCGTTCGTCTAATAGACGTTAGTACACTGTAGGTAGTCGTGTTTGCTGATAGAGTTTGAGTTACGAGCTGAGGATGCAATACTGTGAGTTCATGTCCCCCTTTTTTTTTACTATTTTCAGTTTTATACTTCGGGGGTGAAATACATGTTACGATTATTACAAACATTTTATACATGGTATGATTAGCTTAAGGAGGGTTTACTACTAGATCATGTGAAGGGTGGGTACAACACATAAGGCCATTAATCCTCGTCGTAGGACCGAGGGACATGAGTGATAGATCTATTTGGGTGTAGCGAGCCCACACCCATGAGGCCAGGGTGGCCCATAGTGGTGACTATGTCTTCCAGCCGGAGGCCCGGTACAAATTTGCTAGGTTTGAGTTTTCCTGCACCTTTTCACACATGTCATTGGCTTTGCAACCCATTGGTGATCTCTTTTTCCTTATTGCTACATACCAGGGACTTTCATACATACAATAAAAAGGTTTTATACATACTCACGAACACATGAACTCGCTCAACTTTTTGTTGATACTTTAAACTACATGTATTTCAGGGAACTAGTGGATCTGGCAAGTGTATGCATGTGTCTTCAAGCTGCGTTTAAATAAAAGATGTTATCCATGATTGTCGAGTTTAAGGGGTGTATTCTATTCCTGGACGGGATGCACGTCTCTAAACCCAGTTTTATTTAAAGTCTCTTGTGGAGTCGTTATGAACTCCGTTGAACATGTCATGGTTTGGAACGTAATTTGGTATCGATGTTTTCAAGACAAGTTGTTGCGGTATTTTCTAAATTTAATTAATGGATGAATGTCTTTTGGTTTTATCATTTAGCATTGTTATGATTGAATGCTAGGGTATTAAGAAGTCACACCAATAACCACGCTTCCGCAAAAGTCAGGGTGTGACATTAGGCCACTGCGACACTAATCGGCAAAATGCCCAAACCTGTTACAGGTTGCGCATTTGCGACACGGGGTGTTGCAGGGATGATGGTAAGAGCAATGGTTACACTTGGGATACGGCCCAGTGTAGCTCCTTTTTGCGGCTCAAGGTTTGAGGTAGCGGGAATTGACTGTAAAGGCTTCGGGTTTTGCGGAGCAACAACCGCACAATTTTGACTAGAAGCCTTCCGCTTCTTGTTCTTATCTTTCTTGGAAGATTGGGAGGGTGGGGGTTCAACAGTGGTGGTGTCAGTGGTAGCTTGGTGTGCGTTTATTTGATGAAACCTTGTCGGAGCTTCCATGAAGAACGTAATTGTTATTGAGTTCAACAGCTAGGTGGAATACGTCCTCGAGGGTTTTGGGGGCGGCAGAAACGTGGTTCATCAAGGTGGGTGGAAGGCAGCGAATGTATTTGGCAATAGCCTTGTCGACAGTGTCAACTTCGCCAGGGCAAAGTGCACTGAGCTGTTTGAAGCGCGCTGTTAGACCAGTGTTGTCGTTCCCAACTTGCTTCAAATTCCAGAATTCGTTTTCTAATTTTTGGCAATAGCCTTGTCGACAGTGTCAACTTCGCCAAGGCAAAGTGCACTGAGCTGTTTGAAGCGCGCTGTTAGACCAGTGTTGTCGTTCCCAACTTGCTTCAAATTCCAGAATTCGTTTTCTAATTTTTGAAGCTTGTGGGGAGGACAAAACTCGTCCTTCATTAATTGCTTCAGTTCATCCCACCATCCGAGAGCCCTCGAATGGAATACCCGTGTAGCGTTCAGGGTTTGCAGGTTGTCAGGACAACCGCTTTGAAGGAAAGTGAGCTCGATAGCATCGAACCAGTTCAGCAGGGCGGTGGCACCATCTTTGCCAGTGAACTCGAGAGGTTTACAGGCCATAAATTGTTTAAATTGGAACGTCGCTGATGTGTGCTAAACAGACTATAAAAATTAACTAAATAAGACTCTCTATGCTAGACACTACAAAGCTTTAATTCTAGACTCGACCTAAAACCACACAATCGGCAAGTGTACCGATCACTGTAGTATAACCTTAGGAAGTCCGGATATCGAACAACGAGATTCTATGTATCACGCAAACTAGACTCTAATAGACACTGACAAACACGACTTAAAATTGTTTAATTGTTTGGGGGGGGGTTACGGAAAATCTAGGAAATCTATTTAAACTAAATAATTAGCTAAAACTAAACTAAATACGAATGAAAGCAAAGGCGATTCTTATATGATAACGAGGACCACCTAGGCTAGAATCCTGGATTGATTTTAAGAGATTACCGATTAAGTTAGATGCATGATTTATGGAACCGGGATCTTATAGTACTAAACCTATTAAACACCAACTAAGCCCCTCAACCCTTCTCGAGGTGAAACTTATGGCATTACCTAGGCTGTTAATCCTACCGGTTATTAGACGTCTTTCCAGTTGTCTAATTATTGTGTAACTACCCTAATATTGACCTACTCTTCTCCAATCATAGATCTAGGGTAGTTTGAATTATTAAACTTGACTTGATAGACTAATAAACCGACGGGGCAACTAAATTCACGACCTTTTCCAAGGACTGTCTAAAGCAATTCGCCGGGTAAGACCTATCAATAGCCCCTCACTTTCCAGGTATTAGGACTAGCAGAACACTAAAACCTAGCAAATTACTAACAATTACTTCTAGGGGTTATTGGCCAATTCCACCCTAAAGAATTAAGATCTATTATGTGATATAGACACTCACCAAGATCTAAACCCTAGCATGACTCTATGTTGTGATAAAGACCGTCACTAAGAATCATACGAAGCAATTGACAATAATAAACCAAATTAAAGTACGCATATGCATCAAATCAATAAAACAAACTCTTTACTAAACACAATTTATCCATAACATTCATGCAATTAACGAAAAAGGTAAAAACATTAATCAATCCATTCAACTAAGTCTAGGTGGTTTAAATGTTTAGCCAAGCATCATGGTTTCAAAAAAAATAATAAAACAAGGTTTAAATTCAGAATTCATTGGATAAAACAAAGAATATAAGAAAACTAGAAGAATCGGATATTTAAACCCGGTAATTCCTTGTTCTCCAAGCCTCCCGCTCTATCCTGATGATTCCGTAGCCTTGAATCTTTGCTAAACACCTTCTCTAAAATTCATCCCTTATGCTCTCGTGCGTCCCCAAGATTCGTCTCGACTCTGATCGTAATATTCAGCCGTCCACTGTTGATATTATATCCCATAGGGTCCTCCAACTTCGTCCAAGTTATGCGTCCAATATTTGGGCTTATCAACTTTCACGACCCAAAATATGTATGTAATTAAGATATTCACGGCCCACACTTGAAATCCACCTAAATAAACATGTTGTAATTGAACTTCGTTGGCTTTGCACCCCTTTTGGGGCCCATGTGGTCAGAATGATAATTCTTCACGTTCAAGGAATTAATTCCTATATGTGCAAGATGTGTTCCCAGCCAATTAATTGGCTTTTTCCTTCATAATAATAATTGGCAACAACCCTTTATTGCCCCCAACAAATATATCAGCCAACTTTGTTCAACAATATTAATATTAATATTAATATATGGCATCCTATTTTTAATGGGTATCTTAGAAGCCCAAACTTCATACGGCCCACTCACAGAAAATAACTGCAAATTTAATTCAGTCACTGGCGCCTCGCTCTGCCCAACTGGCTGGTTATTTCCATATTACTCGTTTTTGCTCCATGTGCACCAGGACCTATCAAAAACACAAAACAATATAATATAATACTAAAACTAACTAAAAAGAATAAATAACTATACAATAATTATACAATTTACACGGGACAAATATGTGTATTTTACCCCACATCAAATATCCCCACACTTAACCTTTTTTCGTCCTCGAAAAAGAATTATGCAACGGAATCAGAGACGAATAATCACTTGGGTCAAAAGCATATGTATATTTTATTAAAACCAAAACTTGCATTAGCCGCGATTGCGAATATACTTGTCCCTTTAAACCTAAGTCCAATCTCAAGCCCTTATCATGTGATTTTAATTTAAGTGCGGTCAGTCTATCTAGGGTCTCACACTAGAATCTACAGTTCACCTACTCCCGCCTCAAGCTTATAGAACTAAAGGAACGATCACTGGACCAATTCCCAACCGTCTTATATCAAAACCAAGAGAATTTACAATCAATTTTTTTTCCTTTTTCCATTTTTTTCGCTTTTCTTTCTCTCTTTTTTTTCTTTTAATGAGCGTAGACGTTGCTTTCCCTAACCAAAAGGCAATCCGGCTGTAGAGTCGCTATCCCCAACTCAGATTACTTAAGCTTCGGTACTTTTTTTTTCTTTTCTTTGCAAGGTCGATTTCACACATCCTAGTGGTAATCCGGTTGTAAAGTCACTATCCCCAACCCAGACTACATAGAAATGCGCTACTTTCATTCAGTTTCTAGCTCATTATTTATTCTATTTTTGAATGATCACAAATTCTAACGGTTTTAACTTATAACGACATTCCTTATACTCTTATTGGCAGTTTTGATTTCCCATATCTCCCAGGCGAAAACCCACTTGCAAACCGACAATTAAGGTGTATTAACTCAAAGGGACTTAAAACCAAACCCGGGCCTATCCACACATCCCTAACTAGACACAAGCTCGATTTATTTAACCTCATATTATTATTATTTAAACCCAAGCAAAAATTCATCTTTTCTATCATTTTCCGTATAAATATGCAAACTTCTCATTTCAAAGGACATTTTTCTGATTTTTCAAAAAAAAAATCCAGTTTTTTAATTTTTTTTTTGTATTTTTCATATTATTGAGTCAAGACTCACTAACTAAGACCTAAACGATAGTTTTCCATCCCCACACTTAAGGATTGCATTGTCCCTAATGCAGAGACGGAAACTAACAATAAATAAGCAAGAAATAAAATATAGAGAGAGTTGGAAAAGACTTAGCTGGTTAGGACAAAAGTCAGTGCCAGCCGTACGAATCTTTAATCCAACAAACGATCGTACAACATTTCATTCGCGATCGTTGCCTAGCCTGCTTGGGTTTATCAAGATGGCAGTTCCGAAATCACCCAAATGAAGATCGAGTATGGGTGGTACAATCCAAACCTGCACAAACACAACAAAACAAAACCCAACGCTGTACCGACTCTAAAAACGACTCAAAAACTACTAATTTAGACTCATGGTACAAAATAAAAGACTCAAAATACAAACTCTACAAATGTGTAGCAACTTTTCACATACTTATGGAGGATCATAGAGATGCAGCTCACCTCCAAACACACACTCATGGGTTGTAGCACCATTATACCTATCATTGCTCAACTCAACCCAAACATTCTTATCTCTCTCACAACTCCTCACCTGGCGGTTTGAATCTATACTCTTCATATCGAACTCTATCCCCACACTGATCCTTGCTCAGTGTCTCTATCTTAGATTCTAAACGCACCACTCTTTCCTCTAATTCCTCTACTCTCCTATCAGGTGGGTCCCCACACTTGAGTCCTATCACCTTCTCTAGACTCGGATCACTCATTACTGTCTCCTCATCTCTCTCGTCCTTCTCACACTCCCCCACTAACGATACCGCCTCCACTCTATCACTAGGCCCTCTCGAATTCATAACCTTAAAAACTACTGATTCCTCGCCCGCTCTAAGTGTGATGGTGCCTAAAAAACATCTATGAGAGCTTTAGCGGTGTTCAAGAATGGGCGTCCTAAAATTAACGGTACGTTTTCATCGGCTTCCATGTCAAGAATGACGAAATCGGCCGGAAAAACGAACTTGTCAACCTTAACAAGCAAATTCTCAACTATGCCCCTCGGGTGTTTCACGGACCTATCAGCTAAGGATAATGTCATTCGGGTAGGAGAAAGCTCGCCTAAGTCTAGCTTCTCATAGAGAGAAAAGGGCATCAAATTGATGCTAGCTCCTAGGTCAGCTAAGGCTTTAGTATTGGTGTTACTACCGAAAAGACAAGGAATAGTGAAAACACCGGGATCGATAAGCTTTTCGGGAAGCTGATTTAAGACAACGGCCAAACACCGTCATGCAATGGGACATTCGACAACTCCCCTAACTTCTCCTTATTCCTAAGAAGGTCCTTTAAAAATTTCGCATATTTAGGCATGGACTGGAGTGCCTCGATAAAAGGAAGATTAATCTTCAATTGCTTGAAGATATCTAAGAAGTGCCTGTATTCCTTGGAGTATTTTTGGTTCCTAAGACGTGATGGAAACGGGACACGTGAAAGGTCTACTAGAGGCGAAGGCCTAACAACTACGGGAGGTTTCTCTACTCTCTTCTCACCTTGAGACTCACCGGGCTGTGCGGTACTTGCTGGGCGCAGCCTCGATTGCACTCTGCCGGGAGCCTCCATCTCTATCTCTTCGTCTAGAATCTCTTCATCTTCCTCAACCACTCTCTCTTCAATACTAGGGTTCCCTACGGTTTTGCCACTACGAGTAGTAATGGCCTTTACATGAGCATTCGGGTTTGGTAGGGTATTGCCCGCAAACTGACCGGGTAATCTCTCCTCTAACTTCCTAGACATATCACCTACAACCCATTGAAGGTCTTGGAAAGAGGCTTGGTGGTTCTTAAGCATAAGGTCATGTTCACTAAGTTTCTTTTGGGTGGTTTGGTCCTTAACAATTAATTGACTCATCATTGCTTCCATTCTTTCTAGACTACCCCCTAGATCATAACTTGAACCCTGACCTGTTTGAACCTGACTACTTGACCCCCCATCCTTGACCTGCCCATTTGAACCCCAACCAAAGAATGAACCTTGACCCCTATTTGGATTTTGAGCTATTTGAAAACCAGGAGGTCCATTTGAGCGAAAATTATTATTAAAATTATTATTATTATTTCGCCAACCCGAATTAAAATTACCAAACCCACTAGGTTGACCTCTACCTTGACCCCCTCCCATAAAATCAACTTGCTCCTCACCAACTAGCAATGGACACGTACTTGTATCGTGACCCCCTCGGCAAAACTCACACTTATCTACCTTAGCCTTAATCTCCTTAAGCTCCCTAGTCATGTTTTCCAAAACAGCGGCTAAACTAGGATCCATGGTGACATGGTTCACCCCTCGGGCGGGTGCACTAGTAGTGGTATTAGAATTACCACTTTGATACCGCTGATCGGCTCGCGATTGAGATTGAGACTGGGCAAATGCCTCGAAACGCTCTAAACACTCAGCTACAGTGAGAATACCCATCATGTGATGTAACGACTAGCACGAAAATGTCCTAAAACGCTCCGTAAGTGGAAACCCGGACCCCTGAAACCCTAATCCTTGTGAAAAATCAAGAAATCAAGAAATTTGGAATCCACGCGGGCCGCTTAAGACATAAGGGTAGTCTACGCGGGCCGCGACAGCAAGGTAGATCTCCGGATAAGCTTAAGGGACAAGTGTCGTCCACGTGTCGAGACCACCGATGACTCAGCAACCTCCGATCTGATCCAAACTCCCACGTGGGCCGCGTAAAGTTCCTTGCAAGCTTACGCGGGCCGCGACGCGCCCCAGTTTCAGCCTATAAATAGAGGACGATAGCTTCAGTTGAAATCGTTCAATTCTTTTCTTTCTTTTAGCTTCTATTATAGCAAGGTAATAGCTCGGGTATTATATTCTAAATCCTGAAATTCTGCCCGTATTACGGTAATAACTCTAGTCACTGGTACGATACCTTATCCGATCGATTGAAACAAATCCGATGGATGTTTAAGTGCTGCCAGTACTTGGCTATACTTTGTCATTCTTCGTGAGGGTTTTGATCACGTGATTATCGTTAAAGTTGAATTGAGTTAATACACTAATACGAGTTCCATTGTGTCTAGAAATTAGAACTCGTAATCAGGGAGCTGCTAGAATACCTACTAGCAAAGTAAACTTAATAGTTAAGATAACTTAGCGATTAAGAAACCTTAATAGATAAGTTAAACTTAATCAAGTTAAGTAAGATTAATTAATCAGTTAAGTATGATTAATTAAGTTAAGTATGATTAATTAATCAGTTAAGTAAGATTAATTAAGTTAAGCAAGATTAATTAAGCTAAGCAAGATTAATTAAGCTAAGCAAGATTAATTAAGCTAAGTAAGATTAATTAATCAGCTAAATATGATTTATTAAACACCTAAATAGATATACATGAAAATAGATATATATGGGGTAGATATTATCTAAGGAATGTGTTATCTAGGGAAGGCTTTATCTGGGGAAAGCTTATCTAGGGAAATTCTATATAGGGTAAGGCTTATCCTCTTACCTATAAATAGGAAGCTTAGGATTCATTTTCCTTTGCTCATTTCTTTTCTTCTTCTCTTTATACGTTGGTGTTCTAACCAATAATCACCGAGGCGATGTTCTGTCCGATCGATCCGGGAACCAACTAACGAATGCCAAAGTACTGTACTTTGTGAATTTCGTTCAACGGATGCCAAAGTGCTATACTTTGTGAACTTCGTTAAACGAATGCCAAAGTACTGTCTGAATAAGACTATACTTTGTGAATTTTGTTAAGGTTCTGATCTCGTGACTACCGTTAGGTTTGATTTGGGTTTAAAACTAATACGTATTCCATTCTGTTAAACTAAATGTTTAACTACCCGGAATTTCTTCACCACACACTTACAATCAAACAAGCTGTTTAATCATCAGAAGGTTCAGAACAATAAAGTATATGCTTAATTATCAGAAGGAGTAAAATCATGAAGCTTGTTAAATCAATACTGCATGCTTATAAATGTGAGTCATTCTCTTTTATCAAAAGTATTTTACAATACTCCAATTATTTTCAAATGTTATAATTACAGGGATTAAGTCGTGGTTATCTTGAATCACTGGCTAGTGGGGTATTGTGCACATTACTAATTTCTCACGGTTAGGCTAATAAATCCTAATAGTGATAATCATCACTACTTGGGGAAGGACCCAATAGTGGTATGACCATCGTCACCAGGTGACACGGCGCCAGATAAAAATAAGATAGAAGCCATTGTAATCGCTCTTATGCTGTAATTTATAACTACGTGTCATTTTTGTACAAACTGAATGAACTCACCAGTATTTCCTGCTAACCAAATGTTTTAAAAAACACGTTTCAGGTAATTACAGTAGATCGGAATAAGAGTTGGATACGGCACCAAAAGGCTTACAGAAGTGGCTTGATTTATCAATTAAATTAAATTAAGAAAAGTTGTTTTATGTATTCGGGTTTATCCCATATTAAAGCTACGTTTCAAAACATGGTTTATCCCATCTATTTAATAAATAAAATCCGGGGTTTTCTAAACTCTGATATTTTTCCTAACTCACGGTCCTGATGAAATTTCCGCTGCAATACTTTTCTAAATAACCATCGGTACCACTGAACTGGTTCGCGGCTCCCGATTCCGTCCAGGGTGGGGTCGGGGGTCATGACAGAAGGTGGTATCAGAGATTTAAGCCAATAGGTGTTGTGATAATCATACCTAAGCTTAAATAAAAGAGTTAGAAAATTGCTATTAACTGGTAGCACACATGATAGCATTTAGACTTAAACTTAAGAAAAGATGCCTTAGTATAAGCTTCGAGACAAGCAAAATACTTGTGTAAATAAAGTATGATAGGTTTTGGTATGCCGTAAGGATAATAACTAGAACATTGCAAGTATAATAAATAAGCAATAACACTTGACCACTGTTATCTCTAATTTATTGGTACTACCTTGTTCTAGAATATGATCCGTCATGTGAATACTAATTTGCTTGGTCTTTGTGGAAAGTCATATGCACTTTCCAAATCATGATTTAAGAAAAAAAAATACTATTTATGGGAAATACAAATTTCTTCTCCGGCAAGACTGGGTATGGTGTAGCAGACTCTCCAGCTTGTCCGGATATAATGGGATTACCTCTCCGGCGAGAACCGGATAAGACGGGGTATATAATATGTCAAACAAGTGACAAGATTTCCCTAAATAGTATCATGACCTGATATCTGACTTGTTTTTGGAAATAAGAATCTGTTAAATACATTGACCTTATGAAGGGTATGTATATTACAGCATGTGAAATATATGATTATATAGATATGTATATCTATAAGGAAATCCAAAAACCATAAGGATTGACAATTTGGAATAAAGCACAAGCATATGTGTCAATAATAAATCTAGATTTCTTTATTAGGAATCTCTTGCATATATCTATAATTCCAATATCAAACATTATTTCGTTTGATCATCTACCTCGTAACTCGTGCGACAATATAAACTATGGAAAACCCTTTAAGTTGGGACGCCATCAAAAGTATAAGAATTTTCAATGCGTTACCATAGACTATTAACGCAAGTAAGAAGCATATAAAGTTGTGCTAAATGCACAAGAAAACACATGAAACTTAAATTATACGTCCACAAACGTCGAAGTATATCACACACGACTTCCAAGGCAAGACCTTTGGAAAATATGATTGGGCACGACGACACCAATGCTAATCCCGTCAGTGGAAGAACTACTAATCCAAAAAGCAGCACTTTTACCACGTGATCCTACAAACAACATGAATCTCGCTGAGGTACGATAGAACAAGGTTTTCACAACAATCGGTGCATAGTCTAATCAAACTCATAAATTACTGGCGCTGCAAAAGGAGTCATATACCTTTGCAAATCCCCTATTTCACTTTATTCGATATTCCCTGGTAATGTCACTTAACAACGGTTATCACACAAAATTCCAGAATAAAATTTTTAAATTTCTTTTGTTAAAATTCTGACCTCTGTGAATAGACTTTTGCATTGCTACTCCCCCTAATGGTCATCATACTGTCACACCCCCAAAATACCACCTAGGGAATGTCTCTGTTAGGCGTGTGACGTACCAACAACAAGCCACTAATTACAGTGAGCCCATACAAGTTTATAAATCAAATCCTCAATTATTAACGAAAATCACCATCAACAAGTTTAAACGAAAACCAACATGTTCAGCGGAAGCAAATAGTAAACCAATGTTAAACTGTTTCAAAAACCAAAGTGTGATAACAATAGTTCAATCACATGAATCCCTCCAGTCGATCCATGACCACTTCAGCTACTCCAGACAGCAAGTTCCAATCCAAGACATCTAACGACCTACAAGCATGCAGACAAGTGTGTCAGACGACGCTGGTGAGTTCAAAGTTTTGTTAACGCGTTTAGTTACCAGGTATGTGTATAAAACAGTTCAACAGTTCAATAGTTCAATAATTTGATTTGATGTTGTTATTAACTCGATTACCGCAATGGCTACAAGATGTATTTGCCCAACCCCAATGTCTCTATCAGAACATTGGTCATGCTTTAAGGTGATTAGTTCACGCCCGTCCTCCCCGGTACGGTGTGAGGGTGCCAAACCTAATAGCGCTATCAACTAATAACCTCGTTGCCTCCCCGGCAACTGTCGGTAGATGTAAGGGGTCTTATGTGATAGAAACTGAGTAATAATAACAAACATCCCAATAACTAGCATTCCTCCCTGAAACGCTACCCGATATCCCTCCCCGGGATGCATGCTTGGAAAAAGAGCAGTGAACTCACCTGTGGTTTGCTCGGTAAGATTAAATATCTTGATTATTAGTTGAACAAACACGTCCTAAAATGGTTATCAGCAACAATCAGTCAATAGTGCACATAATCCACACGTTTCACGTACATGCATTCCGTGTTCGCATATTATACAATCAAGATACAGGTAGCACACACATATGGTTCCAGTCATAATCAATTTACACGTTGATTAAGTATCATTAATTATTCTCTCATCTGGTATTCCGTTCATACACAAATTCATCTCTATCAGTTATACAAGTCACGCGACACAAAATTCCTCGATATTAGAACACGTGCATTAACCAAGTTAGTGACCCACATAATTTTCTGTGCAACACAATATAATCGGCTACACAATATTTGTGAGTGTGTGTGTGGTTCATTATACTATCCGGCCCAAACAAGTGCGCGGCCCAAATATATTGTGCGATCAGCTCCCGGGGTGTGCGGCCCATTTAAGAACGGCCCAAGTATATTGTGCGACTGGGCTGTGAATGTGCGATCCAACACCACCTGAGTGTGCGATTGAGGTGTATGGGGTCAGTTACCCCTTTGCCGTGAATCAGGGATCCAAACTAATATTTTCCATGATTTACGCACTTTTAACAGCCATTTACATAAATTCCCATGAAGCCTAATGATTAGTTTATTTCTCATTTACAACAATTAACAATGATTAACAACAATTACACCACTAACAACAAGCACCCAACCGAACCGATCCAGTTAGTCACGAAATTTGAAGTTCGTGCACTCTACCCATTATCCAGTAACTATTATAATAATCACCCACATTCTCATCAATTCAAATAACATTATCAGTAGTTTTTTTTTCTTTTTTTTTTCATCCTTATGCATCTTTAGAATCATCACTAAATCAATAGTTATTATCATTATCTTTAACATACTAACAGATCACAAATCATCTTCTGAATATGCATCATCGATTAATCAGTTCATCATCATTCAAATCTTACACGTATACAAATCTAAATCACTAATTCATTAGCATGCAATCTTCTTTATTATTTAGCCGTACGATATCGATAGAAACCGTTTATTCGCATCAATTATTTATCATATCTCATACAATTCAAACATGGTTTCTAACTACTCTAGATCACACGAACTCACATGATCATAATCACAATTCACACATTACAATTTACACAGATTCGCACAAGGTCAGAAACGATCAATCAGAATTAAAACATGTATGATTATACTAACCAAGCGATCGTGTGAGAGGGAGAGAGCCGAATCGAGAGAAGGAGAGCTTCGAGTTCTTCCGGCGACGCCTTCGTGTCTCCGGCGAGTCATGGTGTACTGCCGACGTGAAAAGAGATGTTATCAAATGTTTAAAAGTCGAAGAATTCCTGTCGTGATCCTCCGCGTATCCCGAAAACTTCACTTGTTCCGCCAATAGTCCGGAAAAAGGAGGATGTTTTATGGCGAGGTTTGTTGTTGTGCGAGGTAGAAAGCGTGACCAATGGTTTTGAAGGTTACAGTTGATGGTTGCCTAGATGATGGAATGATGGGGGAAAAGGGAACTGCCGTCGTTTTGCATGAGGGACTAGGGTTTACCAATGATTGCAAACCTCCTTGTATACACATTCTCATAAATTGAGAATAACAAATGAATCAGTGGGTTGGGCTGCGAGTTAAGAGGAGTATGGCTCATATTGGGCTAACCGGCCCAGGAATACACAACATACCCACACTTGGGTGTGCGGCCGGTTGTAGTGTGCGACCCGGAATAGTGTGCGGCCGACACCGTAAAACCAACACTAGCATTTCACAAAACAATCATGCACAATGAAAACACATTTATCCATTTGACATAACACACCTGATTATCATGTAGACGGAACATGAAGAGTAACGATACGAGTTGAGTGTTGCGAGGTTAGGCGATTCTAACCTTACAAACAACATGAATCTCGCTGAGGTACGATAGAACAAGGTTTTCACAACAATCGGTGCATAGTCTAATCAAACTCATAAATTACTGGCGCTGCAAAAGGAGTCATATACCTTTGCAAATCCCCTATTTCATTTTATTCGATATTCCCTGGTAATGTCACTTAACAACGGTTATCACACAAAATTCCAGAATAAAATTTTTAAATTTCTTTTGTTAAAATTCTGACCTCTGTGAATAGACTTTTGCATTGCTACTCCCCCTAATGGTCATCATACCATGAGGATTTCTTTCATAGTAGCGAATATTGATCTGTTTCATTTCTTGGTAAATCCACACATGTACTGTTTGTTGCGCCTGTGGTTCGTTTGATTTATGAAGACCACTGGAGGGCTTCATTCTAAGTTGTTGTTTTATCAAAACTCAAACATCATTCCGCTATACTTGATTTTGCATTTTGAACCGCATTATTGCAAAACGATGACTCTTTGATACTCAATTTCCTTTGGCATACATGGGTTTCGTTGTGACCATGTCTGAACTTTCTTATTGATACATGAACTAGTTATGTTTAAATCAAGTTCCATTATTTGAACTTGCTCGCATTATGTATTCCATTCAAGATCACATATGATGGATTGAAGCTATCATATTCAAAATGGTCCCAACAAGCACTTCATTTGTTTTAAACCATAACAGGCTTGTTTGGTCTTCAACTTCATTGAATCCTTTCTTTGATCACGAACATCTTGTGATGACATTTTCACAAGTTTGAAGCTTGCACTAATCTCGTTGCTCACACCATGCACGGATTTAATTATCTAATTATTTATTGTTTATTGATATTAAATCCGCTTGTTCGATTTATGTATTATCAGTCTTAATGCAATTGTGTGTTAAGGTAATGGTACCCAAGTTCGTGTTAAATATTCCGGTGTACCTCTTAACGGTTCTTTCACCATCGAGCGAACATTTCGTGATATTCATTGCCTTTCATCTTCGCTCAAAAACACTGTTTATTTGTTCCATTTTCAGTTATAGATCCTATGAAAATTATTTGAAACAAATATTCAGATTTACTTCATGAACCCCTCGCTTAATTTCAAAACACGGTGATACTTGTTTGATCACTTCTATTATTACATTGTTTCAATCACTACGACACCTTGTGGTGTCGGTATGAACTTGTAGATTGGGCTAATCATGATCGGGCATTTCATGCAAAACACAGGTGGTACTTGTTCGATCACCGCTAGTATTGAATTGTTGCATTCACTACGACACCTGTGGTGTCGGTCTAAACTTGTAGCTTGTGCTAATTACTATCAGTCGTTTCATGAGGAACTATTTATGCTTTTTGTTTGACACATCATTCAAATAGTCTTAATGCAATTATGTATTAAGACGATGATACACCAGGGTCAGTTGTATTTCATTTCGGTGTATCCTTGCAATTCAACAATGTCAACACTTTGATGTTATCTTATTCATTTATTGGTTCATTAATTGACAAATCATTTCATGATACTATCTAGTTGTGCTTGTTGATTCAAGTTTCAATCATACAACAACCCACGCAAGTTTCCATTGGTAGTAAATTCTATTGTTTATTTCTATATTTTGAACGTTCATTTGGAATTCTATTGGTTGAATTTCCTCTATTGTTGAACCCAGTAAACCTAATCACTTTGGAAAATATATCATTTCATCTCGTTTATTTGACATTGATTTTTCAAATAATTCAGTTAAACCATTGAGTCCTATTTATTGTACAACTCATATTCACAAAATCTGATGTTTTGATTATGTATCATTTACCTTAATATTTTATTAACTAAGACGTGACATAACTCTAAAAGAAATATCGTAGCCCAAATCTTGAGGACGCGATTTAAAACAAGGTAGGGAGGATGTAACGACTCGCACGAAAATGTCCTAAAACGCTCCGTAAGTGGAAACCCGGGCCCCTGAAACCCTAATCCTTGTGAAAAATCAAGAAATCAAGAAATTTGGAATCCACGCGGGCCGCGTAAGAGATAAGGGTAGTCTACGAGGGCCGCGACAGCAAGGCAGATCTCCGGATAAGCTTAAGGGACAAGTGTCATCCACGTGTTGAGACCATCGATGACTCAACAACCTCCGATCTGATCCAAACTCCCACGCGGGCCGCGTAAAGTTCCTTTCAAGCTTACGCGAGCCGCAACGCGCCCCAGTTTCAGCCTATAAATAGAGGACGATAACATCAGTTGAAATCGTTCAATTCTTTTCTTTCTTTTAGCTTCTATTATAGCAAAGTAATAGCTCGGGTATTATATTCTAAATCCTGAAATTCTGCCCGTATTACGGTAATAACTCTAGTCACTGGTACGATACCTTATCCTATCGATTGAAACAGATCCGATGGATGTTTAAGTGCTGCCAGTACTTGGCTATACTTTGTCATTCTTCGTGAGGGTTTTGATCTCGTGATTATCGTTAAAGTTGAATTGAGTTAATACACTAATACGAGTTCCATTGTGTCTAGAAATTAGAACTCGTAATCAGGGAGCTGCTAGAATACCTAATAGCTAAGTAAACTTAATAATTAAGATAACTTAGCGATTAAGAAACCTTAATAGATAAGTTAAACTTAATCAAGTTAAGTAAGATTAATTAATCAGTTAAGTATGATTAATTAAGTTAAGTATGATTAATTAATCAGTTAAGCAAGATTAAATAAGTTAAGCAATATTAAGTAAGCTAAGCAAGATTAATTAAGCTAAGTAAGATTAATTAATCAGCTAAATAAGATTTATTAAACACCTAAATAGATATACATGAAAATAGATATATATGGGGTAGATATTATCTAAGGAATGTGTTATCTAGGGAAAATGTTATCTAGGGAAGGCTTTATCTAGGGAAAGCTTATCTAGGGAAATTCTATATAGGGTAAGGCTTATCCTCTTACCTATAAATAGGAAACTTAGGATTCATTTTCCTTTGCTCATTTCTTTTCTTCTTCTCTTTATACGTTGGTGTTCTAACCAATAATCACCGAGGCGATGTTCTGTCCGATCGATCCGGGAACCAACTAACGAATGCCAAAGTACTGTACTTTGTGAATTTCGTTCAACGGATGCCAAAGTGCTATACTTTGTGAACTTCGTTAAACGAATGCCAAAGTACTGTCTGAATAAGACTATACTTTGTGAATTTTGTTAAGGTTCTGATCTCGTGACTACCGTTAGGTTTGATTTGGGTTTAAAACTAATACGTATTCCATTCTGTTAAACTAAATGTTTAACTACCCGGAATTTCTTCACCACACACTTACAATCAAACAAGCTGTTTAATCATCAGAAGGTTCAGAACAATAAAGTATATGCTTAATTATCAGAAGGAGTAAAATCATGAAGCTTGTTAAATCAATACTGCATGCTTATAAATGTGAGTCATTCTCTTTTATCAAAAGTATTTTACAATACTCCAAGTATTTTCAAATGTTATAATTACAGGGATTAAGTCGTGGTTATCTTGAATCACTGGCTAGTGGGGTATTGTGCACATTACTAATTTCTCACGGTTAGGCTAATAAATCCTAACAGTGATAATCATCACTACTTGGGGAAGGACCCAATAGTGGTATGACCATCGTCACCAGGTGACACGGCGCCAGATAAAAATAAGATAGAAGCCATTGTAATCGCTCTTATGCTGTAATTTATAACTACGTGTCATTTTTGTACAAACTGAAAGTAGCCGCACGCCCGGCTTGTTCAAAAAGTCTTGACGAAGGCCCGCCCAAGTGGTAAAGGTACCGGTTAGTTGAGAGTCCAACTAAGTAGCCGCACGCCCGGCTAGTGAAAATGGGAAGAGCTGAAGGTAAGTAGCATCATTTGGGGCTCCGTGAAGGCTAAAAGTAGCAAGGATACGGGAGAACCGGTTTATGTGGGCCGGGGCGTCCTCGTCCTCGCGGCCATGAAATTGGATGCTGTTGGTAATGGCCTGCATGGCATAAGAGGGAATCTGCCATGAGTTCTCGCTAACTATGGGTGGAACGGTGATGGGTGAAGCAAGACCAGTGAAGCCTTGGGTGGCTTGTTGGTGAACGGTTTGCCTAGCGTTGGCCATGTGTTCTAAGTTTTCTGGGATGCTAGAGGTGCTAGAAGTAGGGCTATCGGGTGGGGAAACCTTAGGTGATGTTTTGGGTGACTGGGGTGGGGTGGGTAATGGAGTGGAATCGAAGTTGGGAAACTGAGACGTGGATGAAATACTAACCTGTGGGCCTTGGCCCAAACGAGACAATGATGATGACTCGGTGACTGGTGGCTTCGGTGGCGGTTCGTGCGAGCGCAGATGTGGCATCCACTATCAGCAAAAACCTGAATGTGAGAAAAGCAAACACTAGTCACAAAGACTCAAACGAAAATAAAAACAAAATAAAAGACAAAGACTCAAAACAAAAACAAACACGTAGCACGTATATGTCAATAAAGTCTATCAAAGCTAATGAACGCGAATGCCAAGAGTCCCCGACAATGGCGCCAAAAACTTAATGTGTGCTAAACAGACTATAAAAATTAACTAAATAAGACTCTCTATGCTAGACACTACAAAGCTTTAATTCTAGACTCGACCTAAAACCACACAATCGGCAAGTGTACCGATCACTGTAGTATAACCCTAGGAAGTCCAGATATCGAACCACGAGACTCTATGTATCACGCAAACTAGACTCTAATAGACACTAACAGACACGACTTAAAATTGTTTAATTGTTTGGGGGGGGGGGGTTACGGAAAATCTAGGAAATCTATTTAAACTAAATAATTAACTAAAACTAAACTAAATACGAATGAAAGCAAAGACGATTCTTATATGATAACGAGGACCACCTAGACTAGAATCCTGGATTGATTTTAAGAGATTACCGATTAAGTTAGATGCATGATTTATGGAACCGGGATCTTATAGTACTAAACCTATTAAACACCAACTAAGCCCCTCAACCCTTCTCGAGGTGAAACTTATGGCATTACCTAGGCCGTTAATCCTACCGGTTATTAGACGTCTTTCCAGTTGTCTTATTATTGTGTAAGTACCCTAATATTGACCTACTCTTTTCCAATCATAGATCTAGGGTAGTTTGAATTATTAAACTTGACTTGATAGACTAATAAACCGACGGGGCAACTAAATTCACGACCTTTTCCAAGGACTGTCTAAAGCAATTCGCCGGGTAAGACCTATCAATAGCCCCTCACTTTCTAGGTATTAGGACTAGCAGAACACTAAAACCTAGCAAATTACTAACAATTACTTCTTGGGGTTATTGGCCAATTCCACCCTAAAGAATTAAGATCTATTACGTGATATAGACACTCACCAAGATCTAAACCCTAGAATGACTCTATGTTGTGATAAAGACCGTCACTAAGAATCATACGAAGCAATTGACAATAATAAACCAAATTAAAGTACGCATATGCATAAAATCAATAAAACAAACTCTTTACTAAACACAATTTATCCAAAACATTCATGCAATTAAAGAAAAAGGTAAAAACATTAATCAATCCATTCAACTAAGTCTAGGCGGTTTAAACGTTTAGCCAAGCATCATGGTTTCAAAAAAAATAATAAAACAAGGTTTAAATTTAGAATTCATTGGATAAAACAAAGAATATAAGAAAACTAGAAGAATCGGATAATTAAACCCGGTAATTCCTTGTTCTCCAAGCCTCCAGCTCTATCCCGATGATTCCGTAGCCTTGAATCTTTGCTAAACACCTTCTCTAAAATTCGTCCCTTATGCTCTCGTGCGCCCCCAAGATTCGTCTCGACTCTGATCGTAATATTCAGCTGTCCACTGTTGATATTATATTCTATAGGGTCCTCAAACTTCGTCCAAGTTATGCGTCCAATATTTGGGCTTATCAACTTTCACAACCCAAAATATGTATGTAATTAAGATATTCACGGCCCACACTTGAAATCCACCTAAATAAACATGTTGTAATTGAACTTCGTTGGCTTTGCACCCCTTTTGCGGCCCATGTGGTCAGAATGATAATTCTTCATGTTCAAGGAATTAATTCCTATATGTGCAAGATGTGTTCCCATCCAATTAATTGGCTTTTTCCTTCATAATAATAATTGGCAACAGCCCTTTATTGCCCCCAACAAATATATCAGCCAACTTTGTTCAACAATATTAATATTAATATATGGCAGCCTATTTTTTAATGGGTATCTTAGCAGCCCAAACTTCATACGGTCCACTCATAGAAAATAGCTGCAAATTTAATTCAGTCACTGGCGCCTCACTCTGCCCAACTGGCTGGTTATTTTCATATTACTCGTTTTTGCTCTATTTGCACCAGGACCTATCAAAAACACAAAACAATATAATATAATACTAAAACTAACTAAAAAGAATAAATAACTATACAATAATTATACAATTTACACGGGACAAATATGTATATTTTACCCCACATCAGTCGCTCTATGTGTTTCCACCTTCGAGTCGACGGAACCATGGGGTGAGTCAGGGTTGGGTTGGATCTTGCTGAAGATGTTAGGTATGACCTTGGCCATTTGCCTGGCCATGAACTTCATGTAGTCTTTCTTGGACATCGAGTCAGAGTTGGAACCCTTCTTGGACTTGGATTTCTTGGAGGGACTGTGGCGGGAAGACATCTAAAGAATCGAAAGAGAAGGAAAGGATGAGACTTGATCATAATTCAAAATAAGGTTTTTGCATGTATAAGCATGTAAGTATTCATGTAGCACGTAGGATTCACATAGATTGCATATATTCAACAAGTATTCAACAACCATAACACGTATGAATGCGTAAAAAAGTATAAATTTAGTTTATTCACGAGGATTATTATTGTTTTTTATTGGGAGAGACGTGCGAATCGTGTATCAGTTTTGAAACGAACGAGGTAATAAGTATAAAATCACATATAAATTGAGTTTAACGTAAAAGAGAGGCTAATAAAACATTGGATTGTTTCGGATTTAGAAACGTCGACTATTCCAAAATGAATCAAAAGTCCTTTCATATTAGGGAAACGTGCTTTGGCCTATAGGTAAGATACTCTCGTCGAGAAGTGATTAACGGTATCTTACCCTTCTAGTTACTACACGTCCCTAATCGATTGAAATAATCGAAACTTTGGCGGGATTGAAAATCGAGGAATGTTACTTAATCGACAAGATGCGGGTTTCACCCCTAACTTGATGATTTCGTACCCTAAGTGTGGTTGGTACTCGTCGGGTCAAATTTTAATTTCGACACTTTGATGAGGGTCCACTAGAATTTGAATTGGAAATTTACCATCAAGATGTGGATTTTACTCCTAACTTGATGGCGTAATTTCGTGCAAAAATAGAATAAGCGGAGTGAGATTCGTTTACCAAATTATGGGTTTCATGCCTATTTTGGTAAACTCGTCTCGTTTGCATTACGAGTCTCTTCAAGTCTTCAAGTGTATTATGTAAAATGTCTTAGGAAAGACATATTGTAAATATTAAGACAAAAGAAAAGATAGAAGCAAGTAAGAAGAATTAACATTTTAAACAAGTAGCCAGAATGGTCAAAGTATGGTACCTACTACAGACTAGGTCGAATCATGGCAATTCTACCTAATTCCCTATAGTTATGGCTCTGATACCAATCTGTCACACCCCAACCGATGGCGGAATTATCGGAGTGAGACGAACGAGATTGCTCAAAGACTTCATAACATTATGCGACAATTATGAAGTTTAAAACCGATTTCATTCATAGCCATAAATTGTCAAATACAACAAAAGAAGTACAAGTACAACATTGAAAAAGACAAATACAACAAGTTTAACATAGCATAATAACCAAATCTAGTGTTTCAAGTGTGTTTCTAAGTCGTCCCTACTAGATTCGTCATGAGCATCATCATCAAGCTGTAACATGTTAAAAATAGAGTTCAACGCAAAAGCATTGGCGAGTACATAAGTTTTTAAATACATAGCATAAGTATAAAAGAATTTACTTGAATCCAACATGGAAAATTTGTATACAAGGTTAACTAGCATGCATAACTAAAAGTCAAACCCGAGTGTCCACGAGAATTATGTGCATCCCTCGCCACAAAAGTGGATGAGACCGTTTATGTATAATAAGCTTAACAATACCCTGACGGGCAACGTGCTACTCCTATAGCACTATATATGTTAAGATGGGCTAGCTAAGTTAATGATAAGTAGCATGTATGTAATCTAGCATGAACCTAAGCATAAACAAATAGCATGTATAACGGATTGAGAGAATAATGCATGTTTGTGTGTATTTGTGAATTGTGTAAGTTAACATGTTACAAACCAAATTGTGTAAAAATGAAAATGGGTCAAGTGTACTCACGGTTTTGCAAGCTTCCACTTGGTAATTCCATGAAGAGTTGATTGTTGAGGATGAAACACCGAGTCACCCTACAAGGGTAAACGAAGGTGTGTAAGTTTCATGGATTAAGAATGTATGGAAGGATTCGGACTTGGCATTTAAAGTAGTAAAAGTATGAATATATGAAAGTAATATCTAAGTTCTAAGAGTTTGTTTATGACACCATGTCAAGTGGTTTCATGGGTCACAAATTGCCCATTGGAATCACAACAAGAACTCTAGAATCTTTGATATGATAGCTTAGGTTTATGACGATTAACCATAGCTTGATTAACATCACAACTCAGCCATGTTTTTATATAGTTACTTAAAGTTTATGTAGTAATAATACATCCTAAAACTAAGTCCAAAAAAGTATTATCATGTAGCATCATGTATGTCAAGCATGGAGGTTAGAAACCTCATTATATGATTCACCACTACACACACCATCATGAAGATGGTGGGAGGGTCATGAATAACAATAAAAGTAAATCTAATCTAACAAGTTATAAGAGTGTTCAAATGAAGGAGTGGAACTTAGTTTGGAAAGCCAAAGCTTCCATTTGTTCACACTTCACAAGTCACAAGTTCATCATATGGAAGATGATGACTTGTGCTTATTTTCATCATTTGATTATCAAGTTTAAACAGAAATAAAGTGAGTGTTTGAACTCATAACTTGGATGGTAATCAACCTAATACAAACTCACAATCATAGACTTGATTGTGAGCTTGATGGGAACAAGATTCCATCAAGTTATTAACATATAAATGAACTTATAAGAAGATGAAAACAAAACAGAAAGTTTATGGCACTTTGGACCTCAAATATGGTGAGGTTTCACCTTAGATTACCCAAGTAATCTTGTGAAAACCTTCCTAGAGGTTATCCAAGTGCTAAGAAACAAGAAATGAGTAGAAAAGAGTAAAGGAAGTGAGTTAGAACTCACTTAGAAAGCCTTGAACTTTCTGATGTACTTCTGAAAATTTGATGTATTTGAGAGTGTTTTGAGAGAGATATTAGTGTTTGTAAAGTGAAAAATGAGTGAGGGAGGTGTTGGTTTTATAGTTGAGGTTTAGGGTTTTGAGTTAAGTGTAATTAAGAAGTAGTTGCAACCAAAAGTAACACACAAGTGACCAATCCATGAGTTGCCAACAACATTTTGCAGATCAGACTCTCTAGCGTGGCGCGACATGGGAGAGGTGTGGCGGTCGTTGGGCGCGAGAGGCTCAGGCCGTGGAACTTTGTTGATTTTTGACAACTTTAGTCCCTTATGTTTCATGTTGGTTGTGTTTTGAGGTGTAAAGTGTGTTAAAAGATGATTGTATGTTTTCTAAACATATAAACAAGTATATTAAACAATAAATAAGTATTTGTAAGTGTTCAATGATGTATAAGCATAAGTGAAAAGCATATAAGTCGTGTATGTATGGTGTATATTTGCCAGTTTATCACATGTTCCCAAGAATCACGAATAAGGTAAATGTATAATAAATTAAAACGTATAAGCATGTATGAATAAATAAAGTATAATTTGTAAGAAATAACGAATTTTATTACGATCAAAGTCTCGGGTTTTACAACGGTACAACGAAAGACGAATACAAAGAATACAAGTTTCCAAAAATAGAAATACAAGACATGCTTTCTAATTAAGGAAAGTCACGAAAAAGCGGGCGTTAGAATTTTGGAATGGCTCCAAACATTCTCCTCAAGGTTGACTTTATAGAAAGTGACAGCACGTTGACATGACCCCGTGTCTAGGAAGCACGGTCCCATGTCGCATGCACGAGTCAGAGAATGTTGTCCGTTTGTAAGACACGACCCATGTCGAGGTTGACACAGCCCCGTGTTGAAAATTACGAGGGGCACGACCCCGTGTTTTTTTGACACGCCCTCATGTTTGGAAGAAGATGGGACACGGCCCCGTGTTCGAGGAACACGATCCCGTGTCTCAGGGTTTTTATGAAGTTTCGTCTAAGGTTTTAAGGAACTGTACTTTATTGGGAAGTTCCTTACTGGTTGGAACAACACCGTATTGCCTGATATACCTTAGGCTCCGGCGAGAGGTACGAAAACTCAAGAGGTTGTCGGAAAGATAGAATCCTAATTTAAAAGTAGGAAGGCGAAACCTTCCTTTATTTACCTTATCCAAGCTCTTGTTAAAGAAGGTGTGAGTCGACTCACTCCCATCCAAACTGTCGGTGTGAGATTTACGCACTGTAAAAGGGACTGTCATTGCGAGGTCGATATAGGGACGACTATCGCCTCCGTTTTCGCAAGTGTCTACGTAGGTGTCACACCCCGACCACGTAGAACATACAAAACGTGGCGGAAAACGTCGGGGAGTGTTGTAACAGAATTAATTGTTTCATAACCATGGCATTCAAAGTTGTATTTTATTTATCAACATAAGAGTTACATTGTCTTAAACAGAAATCAAAGAGTTCAGAACATAATTAAACTAGTTCTATCTTCATTTTAAGTCTCTAAGGCACAGGTCCGCCCTAGTGTCACGATCATCATCCTATGCAAAAGCTCCTGAAAACACATGTGAAAATAGGTACGTCAGCATAAAATGCCTGTGAGATACATAGGTTTGTGAAAATAGGATTCATGACTTATAAGTTTAGAAAAAGTTGTTTATCAAAAGTCAGTCATGAACCTTGTAAATTGTTTTGTTTTGTAAATCATTCAAAAAGCGATGATATGTATAAATAAGAGAATAATGTAAGGTTAAATGAATAACCAAGTAAAATGAGTTTGTATAAGATAAGTTGTTTTGTAAATCAATGTCTTGTGAAAATAAGTTGTTTATGTAAAACTTAATATGTCAAATATTGAAATGATTTAAGTAACGCTACGACATGTAATATCATACAAACACTTATGTATAGGAAGTACCAGCGGCGTATCCACCATGCTTGTATCATATTACACACCCTCGTTACTCAAATCACTTACTCAAACCAACCATCAATGTAAATTGTTTATGTATAAATGAATTGTCATGTGTTAATGTGTAAACCATATCGAATGTCCATGTCCAATGTAAACCACTAAATGTGAATGTAAATGTTAAAATGTTTATGTTCAATGTAGATCATGTAATGTGTACCCAAAAATATCATGTATGGTAAGTGAAATATATCAACTAAACCATATGTAAAATGCACAAAAACAAGGTGTTGAAGTAATACATGGTTTAAATCAAAGTTATGTTTTGTGGAACAAATGCATGCTATAATGATACAAACATTTATGCGGTATTGTGAAAATGCATACATCCAAGCCTTGAGACTGTGGCGATAAACCCTTAAACAAATTAAAGGTTTATCTAAGTTATGTGTATCGAATTCAGTCATTCCTTTCATCCAAACCTACCCAGGATGTCCGGAACGGGAGTTGTCAATTCCTATGGTACCACTACCTACTAACGAACGGCGTGATCAATGTTAATGAATGTATTGTTCCATGTTAAACAAACCAAATGTCATACCAAAATGTAAGCATGTGATGTAAACAATTGTACTAAGTATGCACACAATGGGCATACATAGCATGAGATGTAATGTTAAACAATGTACTAAGTATTCACACAATGGGCATATATGGCATGAAATGTAATGTAAAACAATGTACTAAGTATGCACACAATGGGCATATATAGCATGAAATGTAATGTAAAACAATGTACTAAGTATGCACACAATGGGCATATATAGCATGAAATGTAATGAAATCATGTACTATAATGTACTAATGAACATAACAAGCGTATGATGCGAAAACATGGAAAGCATGAAAGTAACAAGTAGGCACATGTGTTTCACCCCAAAATGTTTGGAAAACAGTAAAAGAGGGGTCTATGTACTCACTTGAGATTGCTCAGAAGTCCTAAGATAACCACCAAGCAATGCTAGAGATCACGGAATCAAACGACACCTAATATAGGTAACTATGTTAATAAACTGAACCTATATCGGAGGATCGGATAGAATGAGGGTTCGTAAACCAAACGAGTATGGAGACTCGTGTAATATGGTTTAACAAAGCCTACATACTAAATGAAACCTAACATAAGTGCTTACGACCCATTACGACCCGTTTAGGTAGCTTATGCTACTTTAACGCGTCGTTCGCGTGAAACGCGTTCGGACCGCTTAACTAGCCCTATGACAAGTAACATATGCCTTAACATGTCTAATATTGTTGTCAAATCAGTTTAGATGTCAAAAGTTATGTTACATATGTTTAAAATGAATTTTGGCATCAAAGGGGTATTTTGGTAATTTACCTAAGGCATATAAACTACCTATCATACAACTACTTAAACGAAGCGACCATAAGGTATAACCTCGGAAGGTTATTCCCTATATACTATGGTCACCTAATGTGTTTGGTCGGATCCTAATGATCGACCAAATGGGTCGGGTTCGAAAGTATAAGCGGTTGTTTAGATCGCTTACCTTACGATCCTAGACAACGTGGTAATCAGTAGGCATAGTCACAAGGGACTATAACCATCGTGATTACAATCACGTTGCGAAGTTCAAACGAACTTCGCATTGACCATAAACTGGTCAATGCAGAAAGTCAAACAAAGTTTGACTTTCAGACTCGAAAAGCAATAAAAGAACGAAGGAACACTTACAAAGGGTCCCCGAATGCTAATCTAGATCAAAGTAGCTCAGGTATGAAACAAAGGTTTCAACTTAGAGCACATTAGATCAGATTCTTGTGAGGAAAAGTGAAGGGTGGAGGTGGGTATTTATAGTTTTCGGTTCACCGTTAGGATCATTTCTTGGAGAAGAGGGAATGATCACATCCCTACACTTGTTGGAATGTTGTGGTAACTGATTTTGGCCACCATAAGAGATTAACATGTGGCACTTGGCCTTTGGAGGGGTCAAGGGTTGTTAATATGTGTTTAAAATGGCTTTTGCTGATCAGAAGAGGCCTAGCATGACGCCAAGGGGGCTAGGTGTCACGCTAGGGTCCCCCTGATCAGCAAACACTTTCTAATGTTCACCTTTCAGTCCCCGTTGCGTATTAAGGCCATTTCCGACATGTTTAAGGCTCGTTAAATCATTTTAAAGGCTCCACAAGGATGCCTAAACATTGTGGACATGAAACATGCTAAAAAATATGCCGGATGTCAGTTCGTTTGGTCGTATGATCGCGATGTTCGCTTAATTACGACCGGAATGCGCATAAGCGTGAAAAACGATCTAAATGGCGTGACGAATGGATTTTTCTTATGCCAAACACTAAAAAAAAATATTTTAGTGCTTACATAAATTTTTGGATGTCCGGATGTATTCAGAACGTAAGTTATGCGTGAAAGTGCAAACTTGTGCACTTTTTGACGCTTTTAGTCCCTGAATGACCCAAAAGTTTATTTTAGCACACCGAACCCCTAAAAGCCTATTTCTAAGCTATATAAAGGATATTTAAGGTGTGTTAAACTTATGGTCATGTTCCGGAATGTTCGTTATTGTTCAAATTGGCATACTTTCGCAGTTTGTCAAGTTTAGTCCCTGTAAGCGAATTAACTTGTTTTTGCCATACCAATGCCTTCAAAACTTATTTCTAAGTTATGTAAAGGTTATTTAAGGTATGTTGAGTATATGTTGATGTTCCGGAGTATTTTTCGCGTTAAACTGAGTACGTTTACGCACCAGTTTGCGTATAACTCTCCAGAAAGTGATATAGAGTTTGAAATTGGACAAAAGTCAAAACATGAAAAATGTAAAACATAACCAAACAAACATTGGGATCAAATAACATTGTTTTATTGATAATAGAACTGTTCACAATGATAACAAGCACAGATGTTACAGTAGGTTTGTTTGTCTCGGTGTTGTTTGTACCTGAATGTGGCTCCATCGATTCTCCTTCGCTTTTATTCCTTGATGAATATCGTGCCTTCATCATGGATTCTATTTCTTTGAGTTTCTGAAGAATCCTCTTTTCTATTTGACTTATGTCTTCTAGGTCTCCTAGGAAAAAGGTTTGATGGAATTCGGGTGGATGGATGTTATTATCGTTTTTACTCCCGCCCATCTTAAGGTGATCGTCATAGGAAAACGATGGGGCTAAGTAGTGGGGATCAAATCTTAGAATGGCACATTCTAATTCTTTATGCATTCCACCACATAACTTGCACCATTCATCGTAAGAGTAGCGGGGGTAAAAATAATCATAAACATCCATGTATGCTAGATAGGTTTTAACCGTCGGGATTAGGCGGTTACTGTTTTCTTACAAATTATTGTTGTTACACGGCCCCATTTGGTTGTCACACGACCCCGTGCTGCAGCTTGTATCTGGCAAAAAAAAACAGTTTTGGTGTTACTAGGGATGTGACACGACCCCGTGTTGATCACACACGGGCTCGTGTCACTCTTGTAGAAAGTAGAATAATAGGAGAAAAAGAAGAAAAACCTAAAATGAAAAATTAGAAAAATAAAAAAAATGATTAGGCCGCCGAGTTTAAACTTTCTTAAAAACCTTGAGTCCCCGGCAACGGCGCCAAAAACTTGACGTGTGGACTGTGTACGGATTTTTAATGTATTTTAGTACCTTTAAATTTATAAAACACGACATAAAACTATCACTCTCTACAACACGCTAGGGCAAGTGCACCCATCGTTGGCGTAGTATAGTGATGGTAAGATACCGAGGTCATCCAAGGACACAAGTGCTTTTAATACCAGAATATCGTCAACGTCTAATCTAACCAAATATTGAGAGAAAATTTTTGTTATTTTTAATAAATAAAAATAAAGAAATAAAATAAATAAATAAATAAAACAGATAGACAAGACAGAATCACTTGGATCTAACTCGTCATTTATGTATCCTTTGATGATTTCCTCGCTTTGGGTTTTTAAGAGATTATCTTAGTTATAGTGGCATGTCCCATTTTGGAGGCAATGCTACCCTCAGCCATATTGGTCTGACTTAGCAGGGATACAGTCCCGCAAGGCCGGATTATTAAAAGATAATTAAGTAAGTTATTAGTGCAAAAAGTGGCATTTCCCTCTTTTGGAGGCAATGCTACCCTCGGCCATATTGGTCCGAGTCAGCAGGGATATAGTCCCGCAAGGCCGGTTTAAAGTTTTAATAGTAGTTAATTTATAAGGGATTACAAGCCGTTCTTACTTCCCCCGATTTGATGCTATCTGCCTCAAGGGAAGTCCTAATAAGCTTGAATCAGGTCCTCGCAGGATCTATACACTGAACGAGGCAAGAACTTTATCCAGCCAACCTTCTAACCCCCTTCCAGGCAGTTAACACGCTTTATATAGATCGTAAAGGCACGAATGAGTGAATCAACAAAACATGAAGAAACGATTTAATAAAGTTTACCTTCAATATAAAAAACTAGTTATTAAAGTCATTAATACAAACCCAAATAAAAAGTTACCAAAGCTAGGAAATCAAAAGTAATACATAAATGATTTTTTCTTCACCAAGTGATGTAAGAGAATAGCCAAACATGGCCTTTGTTTGTGAAAAACTCTTACTATCGATCTTGGATCCCGAGAATACACACACACACACTCTAAGGATGGATGATGGATGAAAGTGGTGGATGATGGTGGTAGTGGTGGTGGTGGTGGAGTGGTGGCAGGTGTGAGAGAAGTGGTTTGACAATGGATGATTTGCAAGTGAGCCAAGCACCTCCTTTTATAGTTGAAAATAGTAGCTTCACACGGCCCTGTGTCCTTCTCCTTCTATGTCTTCATTTAATGTTGTTGTCAGCCCATCTTCACACACGGCCCCGTGTGTCAATGGCATGGTCCCGTGGCCCTTGTACTTGTTGTACGAACCCAAATTTGCAACTTTGAGAGTTGGCCACGACCCGTGCTTAGGAGAGATGGCCCCGTGTCCCTTGTCGTTTTCTGTTTGTCTTTATCTTCTTGGAATCTTGGCTGAGGCACGGCCTTATGCCCGGTTGACACGGCCCCGTGCTTGGGTTCTGGTTTTTTTATTTTCGTCTTTGGGGTGAAGCTTGGAGGGTTGGTATAGTGTGTCAATTCTTTTGTTCGTGTTTATGTTGGTTTTCGCCATTAATTTGTTCCTTTTATCTGTTTAAGCTCTTTTAATCCTGAAAATCAAAAGTAAACAAAGAAACGCATTTTTTTTCAACATTAGTACTAAAAAGGGTTGTTTTTATACCTTGTTTGATATGATTTATATGTTGCATTTTGTGCATATCAGTACCTCTGTAGCAATGTTGTCAAATGTTGTTACTTAGGCATGCTATTCCAACAAGGGAATTACTAGATTTCACAAATATGAAAAATTGAGTCTGAGGTATATCAAATAATTCAGAATTGAAACACGTATTGGAATGGTACACTATAGATTGGAACTATATGGCGAGATGAGTAGAATCCGCCCAATGTTCCATGTGTCGCATTTGAGAAAATGTTTAGTTGACAACGAAGCGCATGTATCGCTCGATGATATTGAAGTTAATGAAAAGCTTAATTACATTAAGGAACCAATAACCATATTTAATAGGCAGGTGAAATGATTGAGAAACAATGTTATACCACAGGTGAAAGGCAAATGGAAACATTGGTAAGGCTCATGGGCCACTTGGGAGTCTGAGAGGGAAATGAAAGAGTTCTACATACAAGTGTTTGATATATGTCAGGTTCCGGGGAAGAAACCCAATGTAGCGGGGGGGGGGGGGGTAAAACTTGTAACACTCCAACTTTTAACGACGTGAAATGAAGTCACGTGCTTTGATTACATGTATGGAATGAAAGCCCAAGTTACTTAAATAAAAGGAGACTGATAAAAGGGCCATTATGGGATATTTGAATGAAATAAGGTTGTGGACCTAAAGGACCAAAAAGGAAAAAAAAACAAGGGAAGGCCCATGAGGGTTGTATGGTAATTATGTTGTTGAAAAACCTAAAAGGGGAAAGAATTCATGTAGCCTCCTCATTCCTACAAACCTTCCAAAATATCTAGAGATAGAAAATTAGAAAGAGAAGGTGGAGAAACGAATTGATTGAATCCGGATTTCTGAGACATATTAAAAGGAACAGTGTGTGAATGATTCCAAATCATTTCTGATTATCTAGAGGGACACCTTAAAGGGATTGAGTTTAGTGCACGCGAATCTGAAAGTCTGTTATAGGATCTTGTTCTAAGTCATAAACATCAAAGAACACAAAACAATCTACTTTTTATCAACTCATAATGCGAAATCCAACGAGTAGAATAGTGATAATGACAAGAAGAAGTAAATAAACATTGTCTTATATTTCTGTAGAAAATTCGACAACATAACAACGTACATACAAGATTTGACAAAATGCTCCAAAGTGACGAACTTCTAAACTAGCGCATGGCTCCATCTATTTATAGACATTGATCACCCAACATAAGACCCCCTAAACTTATGACTCATAAGCACCGCATGTGCCATGCGTTGCGCATAACACATGCAACCTTTACAAAAACACAAAACAAACTCAAACACGTTATGCTGCCCTAATACATACAATGACACAAAGTAAAGACGCATGCAATAGACATTATGTACTAATAGAACCACACAGTAAGAGTAAGAAACATGTAAAAGTTATTATGTTTTGATGTTTGATGCATGTAATGATGTTATGGATCGATTATTATGAATTTCCAATGAAAAAAGGTAGTATCTTGACGTGAAACGAGATCATATATGAGAACAGTCGCGACGTTGCATGACTAGGGTTTTTTCCAGGTATGTTGCGCGTCACTTCATGCTTCTTGTTCAAGAATGAATAGTGTGCCACTTTGCACTGGCATGATGATGCGTAGAGTGCACCTTGTGCGCACATAGTTTGGAGCACAATGTGAGCCACACGTAAAGGCTAGTATACTGTAATGTAGTAACGCAATGCGTTTAGGGCATAATGATGCCCAAGCACAGAGCCCCGATTTGGGTTGCATTACCCACCTGCGCAAAGCCCTACTTTACGCTAGGCATTGAGAGCACAATGTTGATGAATTATATGCATATATTTGACAAGTCGATCGAGAGTCTGAGGTCAGTTTGTATGTTTAAACGATAAAAGAAGTTAACTCCCAAGTGAGTTGTAGACGTCCCTTTTTTTAACATTTTAGGTTGATATGCATGCTACCTTAAATGACATCAACTATTAAAGTACTAGATTTTTATTACGTGATTACTGATTTTTATTTGAGAGTTGGCCACGACCCGTGCTTAGGAGACACGGCCCCGTGTCCCTTGTCGTTTTCTGTTTGTCTTTATCTTCCTGGAATCTTGGCTGAGGCACGACCCTATGCCCGGTTGACACGGCCCCGTGCTTGGGTTCTAGTTTTGTTATTTTTGTCTTTGGGGTGAAGCTTGGAGGGTTGGTATAGTGTGTCAACTCCTTTTCTTCGTGTTTATGTTGGTTTTCGCCATTAATTTGTTCCTTTTGTCTGTTTAAGCTCTTTTAATCCTGAAAATCAAAAGTAAACAAAGAAACGCATTTTTTTCAACATTAGTACTAAAAAAGGGTTGTTTTTATACCTTGTTTGATATGATTTATATGTTGCATTTTGTGCATATCAGTACCTCTGTAGCAATGTTGTCAAATGTTGTTACTTAGGCATGCTATTCCAACAAGGGAATTACTAGATTTCACAAATATGAAAAATTGAGTCTGAGGTGTATCAAATAATTCAGAATTGAAACACGTATTGGAATGGTACACTATAGATTGGAACTATATGGCGAGATGAGTAGAATCCGCCCAATGCTCCATGTGTCGCATTTGAGAAAATGTTTAGTTGACAATGAAGCGCATGTATCGCTCGATGATATTGAAGTTAATGAAAAGCTTAATTACATTGAGGAACCAATAGCCATATTTGATAGGCAGGTGAAATGATTGAGAAACAATGTTATACCACAGGTGAAAGGCAAATGGAAACATTGGTAAGGCTCATGGGCCACTTGGGAGTCTGAGAGGGAAATGAAAGAGTTCTACATACAAGTGTTTGATATATGTCAGGTTCCGGTGAAGAAACCTAATGTAGCGGGGGGGGGGGGGGGTAAAACTTGTAACACTCCAACTTTTAACGACGTGAAATGAAGTCACGTGCTTTGATTACATGTATGGAATGAAAGCCCAAGTTACTTAAATAAAAGGAGACTGATAAAAGGGCCATTATGGGATATTTGAATGAAATAAGGTTGTGGACCTAAAGGACCTAAAAGGAAAAAAAAACAAGGGAAGGCCCATGAGGGTTGTATGGTAATTATGCTGTTGAAAAACCTAAAAGGGGAAAGAATTCATGTAGCCTCCTCATTCTTACAAACCTTCCAAAATATCTAGAGATAGAAAATTAGAAAGAGGAGGTGGAGAAACGAATTGATTGAATCCGGATTTCTGAGACATATTAAAAGGAACAGTGTGTGAATGATTCCAAATCATTTCTGATTATCTAGAGGGACACCTTAAAGGGATTGAGTTTAGTGCACGCGAATCTGAAAGTCTGTTATAGGATCTTGTTCTAAGTCATAAACATCAAAGAACACAAAACAATCTACTTTTTATCAACTCATAATGCGAAATCCAACGAGTAGAATAGTGATAATGACAAGAAGAAGTAAATAAACATCGTCTTCTATTTCTGTAGAAAATTCGACAACATAACAACGTACATACAAGATTTGACAAAATGCTCCAAAGTGACGAACTTCTAAACTAGCGCATGGCTCCATCTATTTATAGACATTGATCACCCAACATAAGACCCCCTAAACTTATGACTCATAAGCACCGCATGTGCCATGCGTTGCGCATAACACATGCAACCTTTACAAAAACACAAAACAAACTCAAACACGTTATGCTGCCCTAATACATACAATGACACAAAGTAAAGACGCATGCAATAGACATTATGTACTAATAGAACCACACAGAAAGAGTAAGAAACATGTAAAAGTTATTATGTTTTGATGTTTGATGCATGTAATGATGTTATGGATCGATTATTATGAATTTCCAATGAAAAAAGGTAGTATCTTGACGTGAAACGAGATCATATATGAGAACAGTCGCGACGTTGCATGACTAGGGTTTTTTCCAGGTATGTTGCGCGTCACTTCATGCTTCTTGTTCAAGAATGAATAGTGTGCCACTTTGCACTGGCATGATGATGCGTAGAGTGCACCTTGTGCGCACATAGTTTGGAGCACAATGTGAGCCACACGTAAAGGCTAGTATACTGTAATGTAGTAACGCAATGCGTTTAGGGCATAATGATGCCCAAGCACAGAGCCACGATTTGGGTTGCATTACCCACCTGCGCAAAGCCCTACTTTACGCTAGGCATTGAGAGCACAATGTTGATGAATTATATGCATATATTTGACAAGTCGATCGAGAGTCTGAGGTCAGTTTGTATGTTTAAACGATAAAAGAAGTTAACTCCCAAGTGAGTTGTAGACGTCCCTTTTTTTAACATTTTAGGTTGATATGCATGCTACCTTAAATGACATCAACTATTAAAGTACTAGATTTTTATTACGTGATTACTGATTTTTATTTGAGAGTTGGCCACGACCCGTGCTTAGGAGACACGGCCCCGTGTCCCTTGTCGTTTTCTGTTTGTCTTTATCTTCCTGGAATCTTGGCTGAGGCACGACCCTATGCCCGGTTGACACGGCCTCGTGCTTGGGTTCTAGTTTTGTTATTTTTGTCTTTGGGGTGAAGCTTGGAGGGTTGGTATAGTGTGTCAACTCCTTTTCTTCGTGTTTATGTTGGTTTTCGCCATTAATTTGTTCCTTTTGTCTGTTTAAGCTCTTTTAATCCTGAAAATCAAAAGTAAACAAAGAAACGCATTTTTTTCAACATTAGTACTAAAAAAGGGTTGTTTTTATACCTTGTTTGATATGATTTATATGTTGCATTTTGTGCATATCAGTACCTCTGTAGCAATGTTGTCAAATGTTGTTACTTAGGCATGCTATTCCAACAAGGGAATTACTAGATTTCACAAATATGAAAAATTGAGTCTGAGGTGTATCAAATAATTCAGAATTGAAACACGTATTGGAATGGTACACTATAGATTGGAACTATATGGCGAGATGAGTAGAATCCGCCCAATGCTCCATGTGTCGCATTTGAGAAAATGTTTAGTTGACAATGAAGCGCATGTATCGCTCGATGATATTGAAGTTAATGAAAAGCTTAATTACATTGAGGAACCAATAGCCATATTTGATAGGCAGGTGAAATGATTGAGAAACAATGTTATACCACAGGTGAAAGGCAAATGGAAACATTGGTAAGGCTCATGGGCCACTTGGGAGTCTGAGAGGGAAATGAAAGAGTTCTACATACAAGTGTTTGATATATGTCAGGTTCCGGTGAAGAAACCTAATGTAGCGGGGGGGGGGGGTAAAACTTGTAACACTCCAACTTTTAACGACGTGAAATGAAGTCACGTGCTTTGATTACATGTATGGAATGAAAGCCCAAGTTACTTAAATAAAAGGAGACTGATAAAAGGGCCATTATGGGATATTTGAATGAAATAAGGTTGTGGACCTAAAGGACCTAAAAGGAAAAAAAAACAAGGGAAGGCCCATGAGGGTTGTATGGTAATTATGCTGTTGAAAAACCTAAAAGGGGAAAGAATTCATGTAGCCTCCTCATTCTTACAAACCTTCCAAAATATCTAGAGATAGAAAATTAGAAAGAGGAGGTGGAGAAACGAATTGATTGAATCCGGATTTCTGAGACATATTAAAAGGAACAGTGTGTGAATGATTCCAAATCATTTCTGATTATCTAGAGGGACACCTTAAAGGGATTGAGTTTAGTGCACGCGAATCTGAAAGTCTGTTATAGGATCTTGTTCTAAGTCATAAACATCAAAGAACACAAAACAATCTACTTTTTATCAACTCATAATGCGAAATCCAACGAGTAGAATAGTGATAATGACAAGAAGAAGTAAATAAACATCGTCTTCTATTTCTGTAGAAAATTCGACAACATAACAACGTACATACAAGATTTGACAAAATGCTCCAAAGTGACGAACTTCTAAACTAGCGCATGGCTCCATCTATTTATAGACATTGATCACCCAACATAAGACCCCCTAAACTTATGACTCATAAGCACCGCATGTGCCATGCGTTGCGCATAACACATGCAACCTTTACAAAAACACAAAACAAACTCAAACACGTTATGCTGCCCTAATACATACAATGACACAAAGTAAAGACGCATGCAATAGACATTATGTACTAATAGAACCACACAGAAAGAGTAAGAATCATGTAAAAGTTATTATGTTTTGATGTTTTATGCATGTAATGATGTTATGGATCGATTATTATGAATTTCCAATGAAAAAAGGTAGTATCTTGACGTGAAACGAGATCATATATGAGAACAGTTGTGACGTTGCGCGACTAGGGTTTTTACCAGGTATGTTGCGCGTCACTTCACGCTTCTTGTTCATGAATGCATAGTGTGCCACTTTGCACTGGCATGATGATGCGCAGAGTGCACCTTGTGCGCACATTGTTTGGAGCACAATGTGAGCCACACGTAAAGGCTAGTATACTGTAATGTAGTAACGCAATGCGTTTAGAGCATAATGATGCCCAAGCACAGAGCCACGATTTGGGTTGCATTACCCACCTGCGCAAAGCCCTACTTTACGCTAGGCATTGAGAGCACAATGTTGATGAATTAGATGCATATATTTGACAAGTCGATCGAGAGTCTGAGGTCAGTTTGTATGTTTAAACGATAAAAGAAGTTAACTCCCAAGTGAGTTGTAGACGTCCCTTTTTTTAACATTTTAGGTTGATATGCATGCTACCTTAAATGACATTAACTATTAAAGTACTAGATTTTTATTACGTGATTACTGATTGATTGATGCTATGTGATAAACTTGATTGATTAATAGTGTAAGTTTAAATAAATGATGATTGATAATTGGTGTTAAATGATTGACGATTGATGTTTAGTGATTGCTGATTAAATAGTAGTGCTAGCCTTATTGATGATCTTGTGAGCGCGACGGTATAGGAGGCATGGAGTCTTATACCGGGCAGTTGATGGTGAAAATCACTTCAAAAGTTGATGTTTACTTACGATTGACATTGATAAAATGTGTTTTGATGAAATGGCTAAACGATTGTAAATTGTGAACTCTTTGTTTTATTAAAACTAGGACCCACACAACGTAGTTGACTTTTTAGCATGTATGTCAGGTTAAGCAGGTTGATGCTTGATAGAAAGTCCACAACATGGATTGAATAATGCTCCCCTACTTTCGGACTGCATCCTATCGACCTTACTTGACCTACTATGTTATTTGATATATATGTTTAACGACCAAATGTAATCAATACTTAATGTTTTGAGGTACTTTCCACTTCAATGTGATGACTACTATTTGTTTATAAACTATGTACAGATACCATGATCCAACTGTGGGGCTTCTCGGCTTTTGAGCCTTACATAAGTATAAAAAAGTCGTTTCAGAATATAGTGTTTTAGATCGATACTTCTACAAGAGGTGTACAAAACCAATTAGTTTTTTTTTTCACAAACCGTTCTGTTTTTTTTTTTCATTAAAGACTCAAACCGGTTTAGCCCAAACCGATTCTGTGACACCTGTGTCACTTCAACCACTAAACAAATATCAAACCAATGAAACATCATATTTCATACTTGGGATTTGTATAAATATGTGTATCATTTGCACATATCAATTCTTGTTCGATTTTAAGCTTTAAATCGCATTCTGGAAGGTTATACGCGCACTGATGCGTAAATATAAACAGTTTAACGCAACAAACACTCTGGAATAGTGACATAGGCTTAACATACCTTAAATAACCTTTACATAACTTAGAAATAAGTTTTGGATGGTTTGGAGTGTCGAAATCAAGTTTGTTCGATCACATGGACTAATTGTGTCAAACTGTGAAACTATACCGATTTATATAGTAACGAACATTCTGGAACTTGATCATAAGTTAAACATACCCTAAATATCCTTTATATAGCGTAGAAATAGGCTTTGAGGGTTCGGTACGCTAAAATAAACTTTATTGATCAATAGGGACTAAAAGCGTCAAAAAGTGCATAAGTTAGCATTTTCGCGCATATCTTACGTTCTGAATACATACGGACATCCAAAAATTTATGTAATCATTAAAATAATTTATTTTAGTGATCGGCTTGATAAAATTCCATTCGTCGCTTAATTTGGATCGTTTTTGCGTCCGTTACGACTTCCGTCGTAATTAACCGAACAACGCAACCGTACGACCAAACGAGCCGACATCCGAGATATTTTTGAGCATGTTTTGAGTTCCCTATACTTTAACTTCATTTTAGAGCCTTGAAATGAGGTTAACGGGGTTTAAACGCATCGAAAAAGGCCTAAAACACGTGCAGGGACTAAAACTGTCATTTTTGAAACTTTGCTGAATCTGGTAGTTGGTGGCGTAGCGCGAGCACCTCCTGCCATGTCCGTGGCGCTACGCCAGCACCTGATCTGGGCAGAAACTCCATTTTTGCAACACAAGGTCCATTTTCAGCACTTCTCTTGAAGTTTAGGGGCTATTTTGTAACATTTTCAAAACCGTTTGCTGGTTTTGGGGCACCCCTAGTATCCCAAAACCATGGGCCATATGTGTACGGTCCAGATTTAATGCTCGTTTATCGTGGAACGATCCTAACCGTTGTGCCAAATCTATAAATAGCACCCCCCCCCCCCCACTTCATTTCATCCTCACTCAAAATTTGATCTAAGATGCTCTAAGTTGAAGCCTTTGCTTCATACCTGAGCTACTTGGGTCAAGATTTTGCTTGCGGGGACCTTCTGTAAGTATTCTTTCGTTCTTTTCATTCATTTTTAGCTTAAAAGTCAAACTGCGTTTGACTTTCTGCATTGACCGGTTTATGGTCAACGCGAAGTTCGTTTGAACTTCATAACGTGAGCATAATCACGATGGTTATAGTCCTTAGTGACTATACCTACTGATTACCACGTTATCTAGGTGTAGTGACGAGTCGTAGTTTCGGCCAAAATGCGCATTCTTGCGTATTTTGTAACCAAACTACTTATAGGTATCAAAACCGTTTGTTTTGATACCAAACCTGTTTTTAAACTTTGTTAAACATGTTTAGCTGGTCACTTTTAGTTTAGTGCTTATGTAGAGTCGTAAGTCAAGCGGTCTAAACAACCGCTTAGACTTACGAACTAGACCCGTTTGGTCGATCATTAGGATCCGACCAAACACATTAGGTGACCATAGTTGTATAGGGAATAACCTTCCGAGGTAATACCTTACGGTCACTTCGTTTAGTTAGTCATATGATAAGTAGTCTATATGCCTTAGGAGAATTACCAAAATACCCTTTTTATGCATAATTGATATTTAAGCATATGTATGAAACACCCAAAATTTACTCATTTGACCAACAACATAAAATTCTTACAATTTTACAAAAATTTTGACATGACCCGTTCGTATTAAGAACTTTTCTCCCTGCTTTTAACAATACCATTCAATTAATACTACGACACTTTCCAACAAAACAAAAGTTAAGACCATAAAAGGTTCATCATGAACATTTTGTACAACTACACAAAAGTTTAGGATCCAAACTTCTTACTAACAAACTAGACACTTACTAATTAACATTTACTACACAAAATGGTAAATTGACCCATCAAAATAAACAACTTGGACCGGAAGCGCATAAGGTCGACGTTGCTTGTGTGTTCGGTCCGAGCGCGCCGCAATTAATCATGAGATTTACCTAACATTCATAACAACAAAACACTTGTTAGTTCATAATACATAACAATTGAAATCCTTTACTTCCGTATCATTATTCGACCCGTTAACATAACATGTTACTTTACTAACACTATCACTCTCTTTCGGGAACATTCATCATACTACTTTCCGGTTCATTTGTAATGAATCGCTACATACTCAATTCTTTCATTTCAAATTTTCTACAATATCAACTTTTTGGACATTTCTCCATATAAACTCTTTGCATCTATTAAATCATGAATCATAAGGAAATTTACATTAAGTTCATAGTATTAGATATTATCATTCGTGAATATACAAGTAGAGTACATAAAGTTCATGTGAACTTACCGCGATCTTGAGATGCTTGTGCCTTCGAGTGACTTGCGCCTTCCTCATTCTTCGTGCCTATATGTCATAATCTCATACTTTAGCTTTCATAAACAATACTTTCACAATCCTTATAATACGTTATGGCATCTACTATTCACATACATCATTATCATAAAGAAGTTGCATAAATCTTAACAAGCATTCATGTAAAAACCATAACTAAACTCACTTAGGCATTTCGTCGAACACCATGTGTGCATATCACTAATTTAGCACAATGTACAAGCATCCTAAGCACAATTTCCATAGTTCTTCTCATTGATTAACATAAACATCCTACTATTTTGAAATCTACCATTCAAATCATGAGCACATAGTTCTAAATCAATTATTCATAACAATTTCATGAATCAACAATCAAATTAACATACAAAACTTCACAATTGCTAAACATTACTTGACATGCAAGTGGGTTTTGCCCTAATCATGTTCATATTCGAAATTTAGCATCTAATGATGTCTAGACCTTCATAGCAACCATTAATCATGCTGAATTTTGAATTACATTCACGAATCATACAAAACCCACATAATCAAACATCATCAAATCACAAAATTTAACTTACTTTATGTTAATTTCACTTAGAGGATGAACATTCCTAACTCATGCATCGATTAACCTTCGAATTTCCCTTTCAATTTGAGAGATTTATGATGTTAGGGTTTTGACTCCCTTGGCTCCTCCCTCTCTCTCGATCGAACATACTGCCAGACAAGGCTGGCTTCTTTTTTTTTTTTATCTAATTTCATTTTACATTTACACATTCAGCCCCTAGTTTTTTGGTGTGTTCATATTAGGGATTTTTCACACTAACTTGGTTACTTTTCTTTAGTTAACTTCAATCACATACAAGGGGTGTAACTTAGTTAACTTTTAAAATGGTAAAAATCTATATTTACCATTCCTTATCATTAAATCATCACTATTAGTTTATTATACTACGACATACGAAAACTGGGGTGTCACAAGTCTACCCTCCTTATGAAAGGTTTCGTCCCCGAAACCTGTATACGTACCAAATAATTCCGGGTAGTGCTCCCGCATTTCACCCTCCGCTTCCCATGTAAGTTTCGATCCCTTTCGGTGTTGCCATTGGACCAACACTTGTCGAATGGACTTGTTGCGGAGTTGCTTCACCTTAGAATCTTTTATCGCGATGGGCTTTTCAACATAATTTAATTTCTCATCCACTTCAATATCATCCAAAGGCACATATGCCGTGTCATCCGTGAGGCACTTTCGCAGTTGCGACACATGAAAAGTGTTATAAATTCCATCCAACGCAGGTGGTAATTTAACTGACACGACACCGCCCCGACCCGAGCAAGTATTTTCAATGGTCTGATGTATCGAGGACCTAGCTTCCCGCGTTTACGAAAATGAATTATCCCTTTCCATGGAGAGACTTTTAGTAACACATGATCTCCCACTTGAAACTCAATTGGTCGCCTTCGTCGATCCACATAAGACTTTTGTCTATCTTGCGCCGCCTTAATTCTTGATCTAACCATATCAATCTTTTCATTCGTTTCGGCTACTACATCCTTTGACGCGAGTTCGCGCTGACCCACTTCCCCCCAGCAAACTGGGGTTCTACATTTCCTTCCATAGAGAATTTCGTAGGGGGCCATTTTTATGCTGTTATGTTAACTATTATTATATGAAAACTCTACCAAGGGTAGATGATCATCCCAGCTTCCTCTAAAATCCATAACACACACCCTTAGCATATCGACTAATGTTTGAATAGTTTGTTCCGACTGACCATCGAGATGTGAACCGGGTGTCTCGGTCGGATACTATAGACACCGGAACCCCATGTCGAGATATAATCTCATTCATATAAACTTCTGCCATCTTTTCTGAATTATAAGTTTCCCGAATGGGTAAGAAATGTGCGCTTTTTGGTCAGTCGATCAACGACTACCCATATTGCATCATGCCCTTTTCTTGTCTTGGGAAGCTTAGTCACCAAATCCATCGTTACATGTTCCCACTTCCACACCGGGATCTCCAAGGGTTGCAACTTTCCATACGGCCTTTGGTGTTCGGCTTTTACTTGAGAACATGTCAAACACTTAGCAACATACTTGACGATGTCTCTTTTCATTCCCGGCCACCAATAATTCATCCTCAAGTCTCGATACATCTTCGTAGCTCCCGGATGAACGGAGTACCGAGACTTGTGAGCCTCATTCAATAGTAATTCTTTCACATCACATTCCCGAGGTATCCAGATTCGGTCATACATCGTTTTCATACCATTTGCATTCTCTTCCAATTCATGAATAAATCCTTTCGTCCTCTCTTTCTTTGGGTCGCCAGCATTTAAAGATTTTGTTTGAGCTTCTCGAATTTCACCAAGGAGTTTAGGTGTGACTACCATCTTCATAGATTTTACCCGGATCGGGGGCGGGTACTCCTTTCGGCTCAGAGCGTCCGCCACTACATTAGCCTTCCCGAGATGGTAATGAATGTCACAATCGTAATCCTTAATGAGTTCCAACCATCTTCGTTGCCTCATATTAAGATCTTTCTGCTCGAAAAAATATTTGAGGCTTTTATAATCTGAGTAAATAGTACATTTCACTCTATATAGGTAGTGCCTCCATATGTTCAAGGCAAATACGACCGCCGCCAATTCTAGATCATGAGTTGGGTAATTATTTTCATGATGCTTGAGTTGTCTTGAAGCATAAGCAACTACTTTACCCTTTTGCATTAACACGCAACCTAAACCTTGGTGAGAGGCGTCAGTATACACCACCAAATCATCCGTTCCATCTGGTAATGTCAACACTGGGGACTTTGAGAGCTTTTCCTTTAAAGTCTGAAACGCTTTTTCTTGTTCTTCGCCCCATATAAACTTTTCACTTTTCTTTGTTAACTTCGTCATAGGCGAGGCTATTTTGGAGAAATCTTGGATAAATCTCCTGTAGTACCCAGCCAAGCCTAGAAAACTTTTTATTTCACTTGGATTCTTCGGGGGTACCCAATTCATTACCGCATCTACTTTGGACGGGTCCACATGGACACCATCTGCATCGATTATATGACCCAAAAACTGTACCTCTCTAAGCCAAAAGGCACACTTTGAGAACTCTGCATATAACTTTTCCTTGCGAAGCGTTTCCAATACGTCACGTAGGTGGGAAGCATGCCCTGCTTCACTTCGGGAGTATATTAGTATATCGTCAATAAAAACGATTACATACTTATCAAGCATAGGTTAGCACACCCGATTCATTAAATCCATAAACGCAGCTGGTGCATTCGTTAGCCCAAAGGACATTACTAAAAACTCGTAATGTCCGTACCGTGTTCGAAACGCAGTCTTCGGCACATCTTCTTCTCGTACACGCAGTTGGTGGTAACCCGACCGCAGATCGATTTTTGAAAACCAACTTGCCCCTTGAAGCTGGTCAAATAGGTCATCAATTCTGGGCAACGGGTAACGATTCTTCACCGTTAACTTGTTCAACTCCCGATAGTCGATGCACATTCGCATCGAACCATCTTTCTTCTTCACGAATAATACGGGCGCTCCCCACGTTGAAACACTTGGTTTAATAAAACCCTTATCGAGCAACTCTTGAAGTTGTGTCATCAATTCTTTCATTTCGGTTGGGGCCAACCGATAAGGAGCTTTAGCTACCGGTTTTGCATTTGGGTTAAGCTCTATCTTGAATTCCACTTCTCATTCGGGCGGAAGCCCCGGTAAATCTTCCGGAAATACATCCGGATATTCGTTCACTACATTCACATCTTCGAGCTTTGGAACACCTCGATTGGTGTCAATCACGTAAGATAAATACGCCTTACCTCCGTTCTTCACATGTTTGACAGCTTTGATTATAGAACACAATTTCGACTTGATGACCCAATCTCCTTGAACACTTACCCGTTTCCCCCCCGAGGTTACTACATGAATGACTTTCTTTTCACATTGAATTTCAGCGTGGTTTTGGGCAAGCCAATCCATTCCTACAACAACTTTAAATTCCCCCATGTACATCGGGACAAGATCTATACTAAATTCCTCATCTTCAATTAAGATCTTACAGTTTCTACAAATATCATGTAACAAATAGCTTTTACTATCAGTAACTTCCACTTCTAAGGGTACTAACATCCTTTCAAGCTTAAACGATGGATGAACTAACAATTCATTAGAAATAAACGATCTACTAGCCCCGGAATCAAATAATACATTCATAGGCATAGAATTAACCAAGAATATACCTGAGACCACATCCGGGCTAGTCTTAGCTTCATCCGAGGTTAACTGGAACATCCTCCCACGAGCCTTGGAAGACTCATCCTTCTTTCCATCTTTCTTTGCCCCTTGTTGGAGTTTCGGACATTCTGCTTTAATGTGCCCCGTTTGATTACAATTGTAACAAGCTTTTGAGTTTTCGGGGCACCTATAATACGGATGTCCCTCTTGCCCACATTTATAGCATCCTTTCTTTCCCAACAAGCATTCTCCCGAATGATGTTTCCCACATGTCTTGCAAGTTGGAATCCCACTACTTGTCTTCCCTTTCTTGTTTTGATCTTGATATTTTGCCTTTTTTGATGGGTTTGTGTTGGTGGGCTTCTCCGCCACCCTTTTCTCCCCCCGTTTAACTTACCTTCTTAACTCGATCTCCCTATCTCTTGCCCAGTCGATTAATTCATTCAACGTTGCACACTTGGAGGGATTTACAAACTCCCGGTATTCAGCCTTTAACATTGCATGATAACGTATGATTTTCAACCTTTCAGTCCCCGCTATCTCCCCACAGAATTTCACCTTCTCGAGGAACTTATTTGTTATTTCGTCAATCGTTTCATCCTTTTGTCGAAGACGTAAGAAGTCTTCTTGGATCTTATCAAGTGCGGATTGTGGGCTATGATATTTCAGAAATGGCTCTTTGAACTCTTGCCATGTTAACGTTTGTACTTTGTCATCCCCCAATTCCTTCGAATGTGCGTCCCACCAATCCTTTGCTTGGAGTTGTAGGAGGCCCGTAGCAAACATCACTTGATCCTCCACTTCACATCTACATCTTACAAACACTGCCTCGGTACTTGAAATCCATCTTTGACAAGCTATCGGGTCAATTTCCCCTTTGTACGGCAAGGGGTTACATGCCATGAATTCCTTGTACGTGCACCTTCGAGTACTTTTCTTTGTTTGTAGTCCATTAATCATCTCTTTTAGTTCTTCCACCTTGGACGTTACTAGAGTGTCGATTACCCCCAATACTTGACCTTCCACCTCTTGAGCTAGTCGAGGAATACTAGCTTCAATCGCTTTCTCTACTTCTTCCACAATCATTGTTCTGATTTCATTTCGGCGTGCTTCATCGGCATCATTTACATTCACCGCATCAGCCATCTACATAAAACATTCATTACATTCATTAAATTTCATTTCATACTTCCCACCATCATGTTTTAACATCATTTTATCATGACACATTCCATTCATCATTCATACTTCGTGCCTTATCGTCATTGACGATCGTATCGTATCATTCTTTATTTTAGACATTCATTCATCCTTTCTGTCATGTAACCATGCTAGTAATACGTAGCTCTTATTCTTTCTAATACATAGAAGAAATTACTCGCGACTAAATCATACTTAAACTTTCTTTGGAAACTCAACGTTTCCGACAACCAACATCATAGTATTCTTTATCCCATATACCTTGGCATCATTTTTCTTATTCTTTAAAGTCTTAATATAACGTTTTTAATACTCCTCATGCGATAAGAACTTCAAACAGAACATCATAGTTGAATTTGACTGAAAGTGGCCTCCACCGTAAGCTACGGTGGCTACCGTAGCTTACGGTGGCCCCTTTTTCCTTACGGTACAAGGCTGCTGCCTTACAGTGACCATTTTCTCCCAGGTGCTACCGTAAACTACGGTAGCCACCGTAGCTTACGGTGACAGCCAGCGTATAATTGCTGATTTTTCATGTTTTTACCCCCTTTTGACCCGTTCTAAGCCCCAAACTGATCCGATTCATCCCACATCTTTCCACAACATCACGTAACCATTCGATAACATTCTGTGTCTAATTTATTTATAATGCAAAATTTTCAACTTTTAAAATACTTACTTGCCTTGCGCCGCGGAACGAACACACACTTCTCACGAGCTTTCAGTTTGAGTTCAAGCACTCGATGCTTAAATCCCTCAAACCTAGGCTCTGATACCAACTTGAAACGCCCAAAATTTACTCATTTGACCAACAACATAAAATTCTTACAACTTTACAAAAATTTTGACATGACCCGTTCGTATTAAGAACTTTTCTCCCTGCTTTTAACAATACCATTCAATTAATACTACGACACTTTCCAACAAAACAAAAGTTAAGACCATAAAATGTTCATCATGAACATTTTGTACAACTACACAAAAGTTTAGGATCCAAACTTCTTACTAACAAACTAGACACTTACTAATTAACATTTACTACAAAAAATGGTAAATTGACCCATCAAAATAAACAACTTGGACCGGAAGCGCATAAGGTCGACGTTGCTTGTGTGTTCGGTCCGAGCGCGCCGCAATTAATCATGAGATTTACCTAACATTCATAACAACAAAACACTTGTTAGTTCATAATACATAACAATTGAAATCCTTTACTTCCGTATCATTATTCGACCCGTTAACATAACATGTTACTTTACTAACACTATCACTCTCTTTCGGGAACATTCATCATACTACTTTCCGATTCATTTGTAATGAATCGCTACATACTCAATTCTTTCATTTCAAATTTTCTACAATATCAACTTTTTGGACATTTCTCCATATAAACTCTTTGCATCTGTTAAATCATGAATCATAAGGAAATTTACATTAAGTTTATAGTATTAGATATTATCATTCGTGAATATACAAGTAGAGTACATAAAGTTCATGTGAATTTACCACGATCCTAAGATGCTTTTGCCTTTGAGTGACTTGCGCCTTCCTCCTTCTTCGTGCCTATATGTCATAATCTCATACTTTAGCTTTCATAAACAATACTTTCACAATCCTTATAATACGTTATGGCATCTACTATTCACATACATCATTATCATAAAGAAGTTGCATAAATCTTAACAAGCATTCATGTAAAAACCATAACTAACTCACTTAGGCATTTCGTCGAACACCATGTGTGCATATCACTAATTTAGCACAATGTACAAGCATCCTAAGCACAATTTCCATAGTTCTTCTCATTGATTAACATAAACATCCTACTATTTTGAAATCTACCATTCAAATCATGAGCACATAGTTCTAAATCAATTATTCATAACAATTTCATGAATCAACAATCAAATTAACATACAAAACTTCACAATTGCTAAACATTACTTGACATGCAAGTGGGTTTTGCCCTAATCATGTTCATATTTGAAATTTAGCATCTAATGATGTCTAGACCTTCATAGCAACCGTTAATCATGCTGAATTTTGAATTACATTCACGAATCATGCAAAACCCACGTAATCAAACATCATCAAATCACAAAATTTAACATACTTTATGTTAATTTCACTTAGAGGATGAACATTCCTAACTCATGCATCGATTAACCTTCGAAATTCCCTTTCAATTTGGGAGATTTATGATGTTAGGGTTTTGACTCCCTTGGCTCCTCCCTCTCTCTCGATCGAACATACTGCCAGACAAGGTTGGCTTCTTTTTTTTTTATCTAATTTCATTTTACATTTACACATTCAGCCCCTAGTTTTTATGGTGTGTTCATATTAGGGATTTTTCACACTAACTTGGTTACTTTCCTTTAGTTAACTTCAATCACATACAAGGGGTGTAACTTAGTTAACTTTCAAAATGGTAAAAATCTATATTTACCATTCCTTATCATTAAATCATCACTATTAGTTTATTATACTACCACATACGAAAATTGGGGTGTTACAATGTAACCCAAACTTTTGTCACTTAACTGATTATGCAACATAATTAAACATGTTTAGGCATATAATACTTGTCATAGGACTAGTTAGGTGGTCTGAACGCGTTTTGTGCGAACGACGCGTTAAAGTAGCATAAGCTACCTAAACGGGTCAAAATGGGTCGTAAGCACTTAGGTTAGGTTTCCTTTTAGTATGTAGGCCTTGTTGAACCATATCATATGAGTTCCCACACTCATTTGGTTTACGAGACCTCATCCTATCCGATCTTCTGTTTTAGGTCCGGTTTATTTATGTAGTTATCAATATTAGGTGCCGTTTGATTCCGTGCTCCCTCTAGCTTGCTTGGAAGTTGTTCAAGACTCCTAAGCACTCTCAATTGAGTACATAGTCCCCTCTTTTACTATTTTCAAATGTTTTGGGGTGAAATATGTGTACCTATTTGTTATGTTCTTGTTTTCAAAAGTATAATTGATTATACATATTAGTACTTATCTTTTTACAAACTGAATGATTATTTATGGTTTAAACTTTAATTTTTCAAAGATTAATAAAATTAATCGTTGGATAGTACTTATTTTTGTTCACTAGACCGGTTGGTAGTATGATATAGCGCTATAGGATTTGACACCCCATTCCTGTTGTCATGGAATGTCTGAAACCAATTTATTTTTCTCCATCCAAATAGGGATTGCCTTTATAGTATTCCTATAGTCTCAAAGGTGTATTTTGATGCACTAGGTCTGAATGAATTCTTAAATCACATTATTTTTGTATATTTAGTTATACTCCCAAAAGTATAGTTTGATATGCTCTCATAGGTGATATTGTACAAAACCAACATATATTTTGTTAATTATTAAAACGTAGTTTGATATGTTATTTTCAAAACCAAAACATAGTTTAATATGTTATTTATAAATCCAAAGTATACTTTTGATATACTACTGAAAATTATTATTTTTAACAACTAAGTATATTTAATATACTATTTGTTTAACGATTGGGTTTTGGTTAGTGTTTAGATAACGGGACGGGTGTAATGTGATAAAAACATGGTAGATACGCCGCTGGTACTTCTTATATATAAGTGTTTTCATCACATTACCTACCGTGGCGTTATTTAGTACACTTGGGTTAGCGACATTGGAACTGAAATATATTTTAATATAATACTTATTCGACTTTCTTAAAACCAAAGTATATTTTTATATATGCTATAAACCTTTTTTCAAAATATTGTTTTTCAAACAATATATTTTATACAAACCCATTTTACTTAGTTATTTAATTTCCTATGTATTATTATTTTATATCATCCGATTTCTTATAAATTTTAGTATGATTTATAAAAGAAAACCTTTTACAAGGATAATGACTACTTTTGTTAAACAACTTTTTCTAAACTTATAAGTCATGAATCCTAATTACAATAAAACCTATGTATCTCACAGGCATTTTTATGCTGACGTACCTATTTTTACACATGTTTCAGGTGTTGTTATGTGCTGATTGTTGATGCATGCTATACATAGGATGGACTCGTGCCTTAGCGACTTTAAAACTTGAAAGATAATAGTTGTATTTATTTGATTGTATTAAAACAATGAGTTCAATAATTCAATAAAACAAAATTATTTATTCCATGGTTGTGAAACAATGATTCTGTTACAACACTCCCCGATGTTTCCGCCATGTTTTGTTGTTTTACGTGGTCGGGGTGTGACAGAAAAGTTGGTATCAGAGCCAATGGTTATAGGGAATTAGGTTATTAGTAATGCTTTGACCTAGACTATAACCTTCCTAGGACCCTAACACAAGTTATCTTGTGTTTAGTTTTAAAACAATACTGTCACTTATCCTTAGGTGACAACCACAACGAGAACACAAATTTCGATTCCGCTTTGAAAACCAATCATCTGTTCTAGGATGATTGATTACTAGGTTTTGAACCTTCTAAGTTTTCAAACTCTCGTCAAAGTTAAGTCTAAATAATGTGAACACGTGCAAACTGGAAGGGTGGGTGCCTGTACCCTGGGTCTTCTGTCTAAGGCTAGAGTGTTCATACAAATCCGCAATATCAGACCAGTCACTCTTACCTGGGAATTCTTGGGGTGAGTGTCCACTTATAGGCAAACATGTCTTCGCGATACATTATATTGACCCATTCACTTTGATTAGTCACCATCTCATTTGTTTGCCTTAGGTAATAAACAAATGATCACAATTTTTATGCATTGTCATTCTGATTTCTTTTCACTTGTTTCCTCTCATATATTTCATCATCTTTATGATGCCTCTTCATCGCAACAACACTCGAGTGTCCGGACTAGGTGCCGCAATTGCCCAACAATTTGGTGTCGTACTACCAAAAGGCCGTTGATCTAACTATCCCCATGACTCGCCTCAGGGATGAAGCCATACAAGGGAACCGCTCCTTGGAGAAATCAATGCAACCGTCATCATCCGAATCAGATACCCTGTTTCAAATGTACCCACGATGGACGATGGAGACATTTGATTAACATGTGCCGCTTTGCAATCCAAAGCAAAGCTGTTACAAATCCTGCTGTTGCTCAACCTTCAAATTCTGCTACATATGTCGCCTTGGCATATCTAGTACCTCAACCTCATGAACTTTCTACCTTGTGTATCGACTTAAGCACGTTTAGTGCAAGGTTTCAAAACACCTCTCGTTACACAAAATTCCAAAATCCAAAATAGGATCTTTCTGTCTTCATAGTTAGATCCTTGTGGATAAGTATCGCTCAAATCGGAGCCCTTAATTGAATTATTTGTATGCCTTAATACGTACATTACGATTCAATAAGAACAAAGCCAAACTCCTATTAAAGATCTTTCTATCTCCATAGATAGATTCTTGAAAATGATTAAAGTGCCAAACGGAATCCACGGATTGGATTCCTGGTGTGCTTTAAATATCCATGTCCAAAGATAACAAATTAAAGATTAAGTTAATTGATAATATGTGCTTATGTGATTCCCTTTATGTCTTGTGTTTTTATGTGATCCATCCAAATCCTCGTAGAATCTTCCATATTCATAGTAGGATATCCAAAGGTACTATCTTAAATCCTTAATGGGCTTCTACGTTGTAGTTAAGTCCCTTGGGTTATAAAGTACTATTCTATAATTGGACCTCTTGAATGGTCTAGTTAAACAGATTGATTTTGAAAATCTGGTTAGGAATATCATGAGATGATATAATTGAAAAGATCCCTTTAAACGGTCTATTTAAAAAGATTATACAACGGTCTAGTTAAAAAGATCATGTGTTGGTCTAGTTAAAAAGCTCGTTCGTAGATCTAGTAAAAAAGATCCTTTGGTGGTCTAGTCAAGTCGCTTCATGTTTATTCAATTGATTTTTCCCCTACACATTATAAAATGAACCGTGCGGACTGTGCAAAGAATTACGTAATTATGGATGCATACATAATTATGGAATTCAGTGCACAGAAACCACAGCAAGTTTTGTTATGTGTTAAGATCTATAGTGACAAGAATAATGATACGGGAGAAGTCCTGGACCTTGACCGATGTCATTTTATCTTACACTCCCCAATTTTGATTTCAAGCACACACAAGTTTCCTATGATAAGTCTTCATAAGTAACGTTCTTCTGTCCGTAGTTCGAAACTCCATGTTTTGTTACTACAAGGACTTCACTTTGATAGTTGACAATTTCGCTAAGAATCCAAACATGGCCCATAGTTTTACTTAGGGTTCGAGGGATTCATTCAAAAGCAAAACCATCACAGTTGTCTTCACAAGTTTCCTCTAAAATTAAATTTCGGGACGAAATTTCCTAAAGTAGGGAAGACTGTGACACCTGTGTCACTTCAACCACTAAACAAATACCAAACCAATGAAACATCATATTTCATACTTGGGATTTGTATAAATATGTGTACCATTTGCACATGTCAATTCTTGTTCAATTTTAAGCTTTAAATCGCATTCTGGAAGGTTATACGCGCACTGATGCGTAAATATAACCAGTTTAACGCAACAAACACTTCGTAATAGTGACATAGGCTTAACATACCTTAAATAACCTTTACATAACTTAGAAATAAGTTTTGGATGGTTTGGTGTGTCGAAATCAAGTTTGTTCGATCACAGGGACTAATTGTGTCAAACTGTGAAACTATACCGATTTATATAGTAACGAACATTCCGTAACTTGATCATAAGTTAAACATACCCTAAATATCCTTTACATAGCTTAGAAATAGGCTTTGAGGGGTTCGGTATGCTAAAATAAACTTTATTGATCAATAGGGACTAAAAGCGTCAAAAAGTGCATAAGTTTGCATTTTCGCGCATATCTTACGTTCTGAATACATCCGGAGATCCAAAAATTTATGTAATCATTAAAATATTTTATTTTAGTGATTGGCTTGATAAAATTCCATTCGTCGCTTAATTTGGATCGTTTTTGCGTCCGTTACGACTTCCGTCGTAATTAACCGAACAACGCAACCGTACGACCAAAAGAGCCGAAATCCGAGATATTTTTGAGCATGTTTTGAGTTCCCTATACTTTAACTTCATTTTAGAGCCTTGAAATGAGGTTAACGGGGTTTAAACGCATCGAAAAAGGCCTTAAACACGTGCAGGGACTAAAACTGTCATTTTTGAAACTTTGCTGAATCTGGTACTTTGTGGCGTAGCGCGAGCACCTCCTGCCATGTCCGTGGCACTACGCCAGCACCTGATCTGGGCAGAAACTACATTTTTGAAACACAAGGTCCATTTTCAGCACTTCTCTTGAAGTTTAGGGGCTATTTTGTAACATTTTCAAAACCGTTTGCTGGTTTTGGGGCACCCCTAGTATCCCAAAACCATAGGCCATATGTGTACGGTCCATATTTAATGCTCGTTTATCGAGGAACGATCCTAACGGTTGTGCCAAATCTATAAATAGCACCCCCCACTTCATTTCATCCTCACTCAAAATTTGATCTAAGATGCTCTAAGTTGAAGCCTTTGCTTCATACCTGAGCTACTTGGGTCAAGATTTTGCTTGCGGGGACCTTCTGTAAGTATTCTTTCGTTCTTTTCATTCGTTTTTAGCTTAAAAGTCAAACTGCGTTTAACTTTCTGCATTGACCAGTTTATGGTCAATGCGAAGTTCGTTTGGACTTCATAACTTGAGCGTAATCACGATGGTTATAGTCCCTAGTGACTATACCTACTGATTACCAAGTTATCTAGGTGTAGTGACGAGTCGTAGTTTCGGCCAAAATGCGCATTCTTGCGTATTTTGTAACCAAACTACTTATAGGTATCAAAACCGTTTGTTTTGATACCAAACCTGTTTTTAAACTTTGTTAAACATGTTTTAGACATGTTTAGCTCGTCACTTTTAGTTTAGTGCTTATGTAGAGTCGTAAGTCAAACGGTCTAAACAACCGCTTAGACTTACGAACCAGACCCGTTTGGTCGATCTTTAGGATCCGACCAAACACATTAGGTGACCATAGTTGTATAGGGAATAACCTTCCGGGGTTATACCTTATGGTCACTTCGTTTAGTTATTCATATGATAAGTAGTCTATATGCCTTAGGAGAATTGCCAAAATACCCTTTTTTTTGCATAATTGATATTTAAGCATATGTAACCCAAACTTTTGTCACTTAACTGATTATGCAACATAATTAAACATGTTTAGGCATATAATACTTGTCATAGGACTAGTTAGGCGGTCTGAACGCGTTTTGTGCGAACGACGCGTTAAAGTAGCATAAGCTTCCTAAACGGGTCAAAATGGGTCGTAAGCATTTAGGTTAGGTTTCCTTTTAGTATGTAGGCCTTGTTGAACCATATCATATGAGTTCCCACACTCATTTGGTTTACGAGACCTCATCCTATCCGATTTTCTGTTTTAGGTCCGGTTTATTTATGTAGTTATCAATATTAGGTGCCGTTTGATTCCGTGCTCCCTCTAGCTTGCTTGGTAGTTGTTCAAGATTCCTAAGCACTCTCAAGTGAGTACATAGTCCCCTCTTTTACTGTTTTCAAATGTTTTGGGGTGAAATATGTGTACCTATTTGTTATGTTCATGTTTTCAAAAGTATAATTGATTATACATATTAGTACTTATCTTTTTACAAACTGAATGATTATTTATGGTCTAAACTTTAATTTTTCAAAGATTAATAAAATTAATCGTTGGATAGTACTTATTTTTGTTCACCAGACCGGTTGGTAGTACGATATAGCGCTATAAGATTTTACACCCCATTCCTGTTGTCATGGAATGTCTGAAACCAATTTATTTTTCTCCATCCAAATAGGGATTGCCTTTGTGGTATTCCTATAGTCTCAAAGGTGTATTTTGATGCACTAGGTCTGAATGAATTCTTAAATCACATTATTTTTGTATATTTAGTTATACTCCCAAAAGTATAGTTTGATATGCTCTCATATGTGATATTGTACAAAACCAACATATATTTTGTTAATCATTAAAACATAGTTTGATATGTTATTTTCAAAACCAAAACATAGTTTAATATGTTATTTATAAATCCAAAGTGTACTTTTTATATACTACTGAAAATTATTATTTTTAACAACTAAAGTATATTTAATATACTATTTGTTTAACGATTGGGTTTTGGTTAGTGTTTAGATAACGGGACGGGTGTAATGTGATGAAAACATGGTAGATACGCCGCTGGTACTTCTTATATATAAGTGTTTTCATCACATTACCTACCGTGTTGTTATTTAGTACACTTGGGTTAACGACATTGGAACTGAAATATATTTTAATATATTACTTATTCGACTTTCTTAAAACCAAAGTATATTTTTATATATGCTATAAACCTTTTTTCAAAATATTGTTTTTCAAACAATCTATTTTATACAAACCCATTTTACTTAATTATTTAATTTCCTATGTATTATTATTTTATATCATCCGATTTCTTATAAATTTTAGTATGATTTATAAAAGAAAACCTTTTACAAGGATCATGACTACTTTTGTTAAACAACTTTTTCTAAACTTATAAGTCATGAATCCTAATTACAATAAAACCTGTGTATCTCACAGGCATTTTTATGCTGACGTACCTATTTTTAGACATGTTTCAGGTGCTGTTATGTGCTGATTGTTGATGCATGCTATACATAGGATGGACTCGTGCCTTAGCGACTTTAAAACTTGAAAGATAATAGTTGTATTTATTTGATTGTATTAAAACAATGAGTTCAATAATTCAATAAAATGAAATTATTTAATCCATGGTTGTGAAACAATGATTCTGTTACAACACTCCCCGACGTTTCCGCCACGTTTTGTTGTTTTACGTGGTCGGGGTGTGACAGAAAAGTTGGTATCAGAGCCAATGGTTATAGGGAATTAGGTTATTAGTAATGCTTTGACCTAGACTATAACCTTCCTAGGACCCTAACACAAGTTATCTTGTGTTTAGTTTTAAAACAATACTGTCACTTATCCTTAGGTGACAACCACAACGAGAACACAAATTTCGATTCCGCTTTGAAAACCAATCATCTGTTCTTGGATGATTGATTACTAGGTTTTCAACCTTCTATGTTTTCAAACTCTCGTCAAAGTTGAGTCTAAAAAATGTGAACACGTGCAAACTGGAATGGTGGGTGCCTGTACCCTAGGTCTTCTGTCTAAGGCTAGAGTGTTCGTACAAATCCGCAATATCGGACCAGTCACTCTTACCTGGGAATTCTTGGGGTGAGTGTCCACTTATAGGCAAGCATGTCTTCGCGATACATTATATTGACCCATTCACTTTGATTAGTCACCATCTCAATTGTTTGCCTTAGGTAATAAACAAATGATCGCAATTTTTATGCATTGTCATTCTGTTTTCTTTTCACTTGTTTCCTCTCATATATTTCATCATCTTTATGATGCCTCTTCATCGCAACAACACTCGAGTGTCCGGACTAGGTGCCGCAATTGCCCAACAATTTGGTGTCTTACTACCAAAAGGCCGTTGATTTAACTATCCCCATGACTCGCCTCAGGGATGAAGCCATACAAGGGAACCGCTCCTTGGAGAAATCAATGCAACCGTCATCATCCGAATCAGATACCCTGTTTCAAATGTACCCACGATGGACGATGGAGACATTTGATTAACATGTGCCGTTTTGCAATCCAAAGCAAAGCTGTTACAAATCCTGCTGCTGCTCAACCTTCAAATTCTGCTACATATGTCGCCTGGGCATATCTAGTACCTCAACCTCATGAACTTTCTACCTTGTGTATCGACTTAAGCACGTTTAGTGCAAGGTTTCGAAACACCTCTCGTTACACAAAATTCCAATATCCAAAATAGGATCTTTCTATCCTCATAGTTAGATCCTTGTGGATAAGTATCGCTCAAATCGGAGCCCTTAATTGAATTATTCGTATGCCTTAATACGTACATTACGATTCAATAAGAACAAAGCCAAACTCCTATTAAAGATCTTTCTATCTCCATAGATAGATTCTTGAAAATGATTAAAGTGCCAAACGGAATCCACGGATTGGATTCCTGGTGTGCTTTAAATATCCATGTCCAAAGATAACAAATTAAAGATTAAGTTAATTGATTATATGTGCTTATGTGATTCCCTTTATGTCTTGTGTTTTTATGTGATCCATCCAAATCCTCGTAGAATCTTCCATATCTCATATGAGGGATTCATAGTCGGATATCCAAAGGTACTATCTTAAATCCTTAATGGGCTTCTACGTTGTAGTTAAGTCCCTTGGGTTATAAAGTACTATTCTATAATTGGACCTCTTGAATGGTCTAGTTAACAGATTGATTTTGAAAATCTGGTTAGGAATATCATGAGATGATATAATTGAAAAGATCTGTTTAAACGGTCTATTTAAAAAGATTATACAATGGTCTAGTTAAAAAGATCATGTGTTGGTCTAGTTAAAAAGCTCGTTCGTAGATCTAGTTAAAAAGATCCTTTGGTGGTCTAGTCAAGTCGCTTCATGTTTATTCAATTGATTTTTCCCCTACACATTATAAAATGAACCGTGCGGACTGTGCAAGGAATTACGTAATTATGGATGCATACATAATTATGGAATTCAGTGCACAGAAACCACAGCAAGTTTTGTTATGTGTTAAGATCTATAGTGACAAGAATAATGATACGGGAGAAGTCCTGGACCTTGACCGATGTCATTTTATCTTACACTCCCCAATTCTAATTTCAAGCACACACAAGTTTCCTATGATAAGTCTTCATAAGAAACGTTCTTCTGTCCGTAGTTCGAAACTCCATGTTTTGTTACTACAAGGACTTCACTTTGATAGTTGACAATTTCGCTAAGAATCCAAACATGGCCCATAGTTTTACTTAGGGTTCGAGGGATTCATTCAAAAGCAAAACCATCACAGTTGTCTTCACAAGTTTCCTCTAAAATTAAATTTCGGGACGAAATTTCCTAAAGTAGGGAAGACTGTGACACCTGTGTAACTTCAACCACTAAACAAATACCAAACCAATGAAACATCATATTTCATACTTGGGATTTGTATAAATATGTGTATCATTTGCACATGTCAATTCTTGTTCAATTTTAAGCTTTAAATCGCATTTTGGAAGGTTATACGCGCACTGATGCGTAAATATAACCAGTTTAACGCAACAAACACTTCGTAATAGTGACATAGGCTTAAAATACCTTAAATAACCTTTACATAACTTAGAAATAAGTTTTGGATGGTTTGGTGTGTCGAAATCAAGTTTGTTCGATCACAGGGACTAATTGTGTCAAACTGTGAAACTATACCGATTTATATAGTAACGAACATTCCGGAACTTGATCATAAGTTAAACATACCCTAAATATCCTTTACATAGCTTAGAAATAGGCTTTGAGGGGTTCGGTATGCTAAAATAAACTTTATTGATCAATAGGGACTAAAAGCGTCAAAAAGTGCATAAGTTTGCATTTTCGCGCATATCTTACGTTCTGAATACATCCGGAGATCCAAAAATTTATGTAATCATTAAAATATTTTATTTTAGTGATTGGCTTGATAAAATTCCATTCGTCGCTTAATTTGGATCGTTTTTGCGTCCGTTACGACTTCCGTCGTAATTAACCGAACAACGCAACCGTACGACCAAAAGAGCCGAAATCCGAGATACTTTTGAGCATGTTTTGAGTTCCCTATACTTTAACTTCATTTTAGAGCCTTGAAATGAGGTTAACGGGGTTTAAACGCATCGAAAAAGGCCTTAAACACGTGCAGGGACTAAAACTGTCATTTTTGAAACTTTGCTGAATCTGGTACTTTGTGGCGTAGCGCGAGCACCTCCTTCCATGTCCGTGGCACTACGCCAGCACCTGATCTGAGCAGAAACTCCATTTTTGCAACACAAGGTCCATTTTCAGCACTTCTCTTGAAGTTTAGGGGCTATTTTGTAACATTTTCAAAACCGTTTGCTGGTTTTGGGGCACCCCTAGTATCCCAAAACCATAGGCCATATGTGTGCGGTCCATATTTAATGCTCGTTTATCGAGGAACGATCCTAACGGTTGTGCCAAATCTATAAATAGCAACCCCCCCCCCCCCCACTTCATTTAATCCTCACTCAAAATTTGATCTAAGATGCTCTAAGTTGAAGCCTTTGCTTCATACCTGAGCTACTTGGGTCAAGATTTTGCTTGCGGGGACCTTCTGTAAGTATTCTTTCGTTCTTTTCATTCGTTTTTAGCTTAAAAGTCAAACTGCGTTTGACTTTCTGCATTGACCAGTTTATGGTCAATGCGAAGTTCGTTTGAACTTCATAACGTGAGCGTAATCACGATGGTTATAGTCCCTAGTGACTATACCTACTGATTACCACGTTATCTAGGTGTAGTAACGAGTCGTAGTTTCGGCCAAAATGTGCATTCTTGCGTATTTTGTAACCAAACTACTTATAGGTATCAAAACCGTTTGTTTTGATACCAAACCTGTTTTTCAACTTTGTTAAACATGTTTTAGACATGTTTAGCTCGTCACTTTTAGTTTAGTGCTTATGTAGAGTCATAAGTCAAGCGTTCTAAACAACCGCTTAGACTTACGAACTAGAGCCGTTTGGTCGATCTTTAGGATCCGACCAAACACATTAGGTGACCATAGTTGTATAGGGAATAACCTTCCGAGTTTATACCTTATGGTCACTTCGTTTAGTTAGTCATATGATAAGTAGTCTATATGCCTTAGGAGAATTACCAAAATACCCTTTTTATGCATAATTGATATTTAAGCATATGTAACCCAAACTTTTGTCACTTAACTGATTATGCAACATAATTAAACATGTTTAGGCATATAATACTTGTCATAGGACTAGTTAGGCGGTTCGAACGCGTTTTTTACGAACGGCGCGTTAAAGTAGCATAAGCTACCTAAACGGGTCAAAATGGGTCGTAAGCACTTAGGTTAGGTTTCCTTTTAGTATGTAGGCCTTGTTGAACCATATCATATGAGTTCCCACACTCATTTGGTTTACGAGACCTCATCCTATCCGATCTTCTGTTTTAGGTCCGGTTTATTTATGTAGTTATCAATATTAGGTGTCGTTTGATTCCGTGCTCCCTCTAGCTTGCTTGGTAGTTGTTCAAGACTCCTAAGAACTCTCAAGTGAGTACGTAGTCCCCTCTTTTACTGTTTTCAAATGTTTTGGGATGAAATATGTGTACCTATTTGTTATATTCTTGTTTTCAAAAGTATAATTGATTATACATATTAGTACTTATCTTTTTACAAACTGAATGATTATTTATGGTCTAAACTTTAAATTTTCAAAGATTAATAAAATTAATCGTTGGATAGTACTTATTTTTGTTCACCAGACCGGTTGGTAGTATGATATAGCGCTATAGGATTTGACACCCCATTCCTGTTGTCATGGAATGTCTGAAACCAATTTATTTTTCTCCATCCAAATAGGGATTGCCTTTGTGGTATTCCTATAGTCTCAAATGTGTATTTTGATGCACTATGTCTGAATGAATTCTTAAATCACATTATTTTTGTATATTTAATTATACTCCCAAAAGTATAGTTTGATATGCTCTCATATGTGATATTGTACAAAACCAACATATATTTTGTTAATCATTAAAACATAGTTTGATATGTTATTTTCAAAACCAAAACATAGTTTAATATGTTATTTATAAATCAAAAGTATACTTTTGATATATTACTGAAAATTATTATTTTTAACAACTAAAGTATATTTAATATACTATTTGTTTAACGATTGGGTTTTGGTTAGTGTTTAGATAAAGGGACGGGTGTAATGTGATGAAAACATGGTAGATACGCCTCTGGTACTTCTTATATATAAGTGTTTTTATTGCATTACCTACCGTGGCGTTATTTAGTACACTTGGGTTAACGAAATTGGAACTGAAATATATTTTAATATATTACTTATTCGACTTTCTTAAAACCAAAGTATATTTTTATATAGGCTATAAACCTTTTTTCAAAATATTGTTTTTCAAACAATATATTTTATACAAACCCATTTTACTTAATTATTTAATTTCCTATGTATTATTATTTTATATCATCCGATTTCTTATAAATTTTAGTATGATTTATAAAAGAAAACCTTTTACAAGGATCATGACTACTTTTGTTAAACAACTTTTTCTAAACTTATAAGTCATGAATCCTAATTACAATAAAACCTGTGTATCTCACAGGCATTTTTATGCTGACGTACCTATTTTTACACATGTTTCAGGTGCTGTTATGTGCTGATTGTTGATGCGTGCTATACATAGGATGGACTCGTGCCTTAGCGACTTTAAAACTTGAAAGATAATAGTTGTATTTATTTGATTGTATTAAAACAATGAGTTCAATAATTCAATAAAACGAAATTATTTATTCCATGGTTGTGAAACAGTGATTCTGTTACAACACTCCCCGACGTTTCCGCCACGTTTTGTTGCTTTACGTGGTCGGGGTGTGACAGATTCAGGTTAGAAACCGGTTTATGATGAAAAATGTTCGAACCTAACATATCGATTGGGGTCGGGTTCAAAACCAATTTGGGGCAAAAATAACGGTTTCTTTGACGTGCTTTCCAAACCGGTTTAGACTCAAACCACGTCTCAAAGATGAAATCACGAATTGATCCCAAACCAACGGGCTGGGTTGGGCCTAAACCAATTTTTCATCAAGTCGGGTCCATATCGTTGGACCCAAACCCATCTTTTTTACACCTCAACCTTCTACTTATCCACCTAAAGTTAAAAAGAGAAAAAATGTATTTAAAAAAAGAATGTACAGATGTAGTATATACTTAAAAAGTAGATTATTTATTGTTCGATGGTTCCATGTAAGTTTTATTAATTTAACAAAAAAAAAAAAAAAAAGTGGATTACGTTCCCGTGTGTCTTGTTGATTAGGACCCACCATATGTATGCTACCAGCACATCCAATGCCTGCCTTGCTGTTTCTGTCTGTTATACAAACCTTTGATTGAACCATCCAACCATCATCATCCCCACAATCCATACCTTCCCATATCTACAAGCAAAATACCAACCAACCTCCTACAAATCACCCATTTCACCCCCAACATCATATCTCTCTCCAACCACAATGTCCAAACAGACCTACAGAGTCTGTTTCTGCTTCCGCCGGAGGTTCCGCCTTGCTGCCACCGAAGCTCCGCCGCCGGTCAAGGCTATGTTCGGCAACTACTCCGATAACGGCGTCATGAACGTCGATCACTTCCACCGCTTTCTTGTTGAGGTCCAGAAACAGGAGAAAGCTAGTTTGGAAGATGCTCAGGCGATTATGAATAGTACTGCTAATATATTTCATCGCAGGGGGTTTAATCTCGAGACCTTTTTTAAGTACTTGCTTGGTGAATCTAATTCTGCTTTCGATACTAATCGTTCGGTATGATTTCAATTTAAATATCTATTGGTCCGTTATGAGTTTAGAGTGTACTAAATTTAGCCCTAACCTGTTATGTTTTTGGATTTTGGACTTTCGGCGTGCTCGTGTTGGTTCGTTTAACTCTAACTTGAAAAGCAACGACGTGGTTTCTTGTTCGTGTTTGTTTGTTAAGAAGATAAATGTGTTAGTGTTCGTTTATGTTTGTTTGTTAATAGTGTAAGGGGGTGTTTGGCTAAGCTTTTCAACACCTCCTTATAACAACGACTTTTACAAAAAGCTAATAAGGAGAAAAAATGTTTGGCAAACTCATAAGCACTTTTCAAAATGACTTTTTGCATAGGGAGGGCAAGTTAGTTTTGAAAAGTTAGCAAGGAGTGACTTTTTGAAGCGACTTATGACTTTTAGTCATTTTACATGAATAAGCTAAGCCAAACACTTTTTAAAAAACAACTTATTGACTTATTGGTTTTTCCCACCTCATAAGCTAATCCAAACACTTTTTTAAAAACTCCTTTTCAACCTAATGGACACGAACGGGCATGTATATAAATGAACATCCTGCCAAAGGGTTCACTTAACATTTGGTTCATTTACAGGGCTAACTTTCTTAATTCAATGAACTTCTAAAAAGTTAGTTAAACAGTTGATAACATCAGGGGCGCAGCATGTGAGGGGGGGGGGGGGGGGGCGTCCGCCCCCCGGGATTTTTCGCTCAGTAGTGTTATATATGTAGTTTTCGTATAGAAATTTGTGGGTATATACGTTTTCACCCCCCCCCCCCCCCCCCCGGTTCTATAGAAATTTTTGGGTATTCTATAGAAATTTTTGGGTATATATGTTTTCACCCCCCCGGCCGAAAAATCCAAGCTTCGCCACTGCCGCCACATGATCGAACTTGGTTCCATCACTAGTGATGGATTTTAGAGGGGGTGCCCATCGCTTTCCATCACTCACCACAACGGTCCCCTCAACGATAACTTTCAAAGATTTTCACGCGTGGTCACCATGAGTGGCGGTGGTGTTCCACTCGTGGTCACCCAACCACCAATTCCATCACGTACGCCCCCACCCCCTAAATATGAGAGTAAAAGGTGTTGTTTAGCACAAATTATTTAGTTGGCCACATCAAACACTTCTTTTGCTTTCAATGGGCAGACACGAGCTATATAAATTAACATGTCCCTCCTACAATTCTAGCGTGCTTTATGTCCCAAGGTTGTGTTGGAGTAACATTTGAGAAAATCTGCATTTTCCTTTGTGTGTCATACCTAATAGTCTACGTCGATCCGCAGGGGCGAAGCTTCTTGGGGGCGGGGGGGGGGGGGTCGCCCGACCCCCGGGATTTTTCGCTCAGTAGTGTTATATATGCAGTTTTCGTATAGAAATTTTTGGATATATACGTTTTTACCCCCCCGATTCTATAGAAATTTTTGGGTATATATGTTTTAGCCCCCTCCGTTTTCTCCGGCAAGCTTCGCCACTGGATAACATAACATGTAAGAATTAAGATAATGTTGATCTTACTTATCTATCAGGTTCATCATGATATGAATGCTCCATTATCTCACTACTTTATATTCACCGGTCACAATTCCTATTTAACTGGGAACCAATTGAGCAGTGACTGTAGTGATGTTCCCATAATTCAAGCATTGCACAAAGGCGTAAGAGTCATTGAGTTGGACATATGGCCCAATTCAACTAAGGATGATGTGCATGTCCTTCATGGAGGGTATGTGTATATTATTTGTTGCTCATAATCTATAAAGCAGTTATGTTGTTGCATCTAGCAAGAAATTTGTTTGACATATGAGCCATTGTCGCCAATGATTGGTTATGTTGTACAGGACATTGACGACTCCGGTTGAATTGCTTAAGTGTTTAAAGTCTATCAAGCAGCATGCTTTCACTGCATCTGAGTATCCTGTTGTGATTACCCTAGAAGACCACCTTACTACCGACCTTCAGGCTAAAGTGGCTAAGGTGAGTAATTTTACCAAAACTATGGATTTGGTCCCTAGCTTTCCAAAAGTATACGGATGGTCCCAGTGGTTTGCACTTTGTAACGCATTTAGTCCCCAACTTTGCCAAAAGTCACATGGATGGTTCCTGTGGTTTGCACTTTGTAACATATATAGTCCCTAACTTGGACCTGTTGAAACCTTTACATTTTTGGCTAGAGACTAAATGCGTTACATAGTGCAAACCACAGGGACCATTCATATACTTTTGGAAAGATAGGGACCAAATCCAAATTTTTTGGTAAACCACAAGGACCAGTTGTGTACTTTACTATTTTTTTTTTTTGCCATTTACCATCTATAATCTATTGAGGACTTTCATTTTCCCCTGAGATGAAAACTTTTGGGTTGTAAATTGTAGATGGTTCATGACACATTTGGAGACATGCTGTTTACTCCTGACACAGAGGTTTTACCGGAATTTCCGTCTCCGGAAACTTTGAAAAGAAGGATTATGATATCTACTAAACCTCCTAAAGTGTATCTTAAATCCCAAGAAACTACGGCAAGTGGAAACGCTTCACAAAAAGAGAATGATGAAGCCTGGGGTGGTGAAATTCCCAGCTTTAAATCCCGGAGTGCTGAATTTAAGGTACTTAAATATAATTTGCTTATACATGGTGGGTTCCTTGCCCACTGACTCTCTTCTTGTAGGATGATTTGGAAGAAGACGACGGCGAAGAGGACGATCAAGCCGACAGTGCCCCTGCATACAAGAATTTGATTGCTATTCATGCTGGAAAAGGAAAGGGTGGTTTGGACAATTGGCTGACAGTTGACCCAGATAAAGTCAGACGGCTTAGCTTAAGTGAGCAAGAGCTTGAGAAGGCTGCGAAAACTCATGGGCCACAAATTGTCAGGTATCGTCCAAAATTTTCACAAACGTTTATATTTATCTAGAAAGACGTGCTAAGAACTGGTTTGCTTTATGTTCACTCAGAGGAATATTCTGAGAGTGTATCCTAAGGATATATGTTTCGACTCATCTAACTATAACCCACTGGTTGGGTTTTGCTTTAGGTTCACTCAGAGGAATATTCTGAGAGTATATCCTAAGGGTATACGTTTCGACTCATCTAACTATAACCCACTGGTTGGGTGGATGCATGGAGCTCAGATGGTGGCGTTTAATATGCAGGTTAGGCGTCTAATACATCTACAAAATTTGTTAGTCTAATACATAAGTTAACCTTTTGGTTAACCATATTTTTGGGCCCAGAAAAAATATTAAGTTGCTACAGCTTTTACAAAAATTTTGGCCAAATGCCTAAACAAAACTAAAAAGCAACTTATCAAAAAGTCCATAATTTCGGTGAAGTTAATCGGTTTCAGTTACATATATGACCAAAACAAAACTAAAAAGCAACTTATCAAAAAGTCCATAATTTTGGATTTTTCAAGTGGTTCGGTTATTTCGGATTTTTTTCTTTTATGGTTTGATTTTCAAATATAGTTGCTTTATGGACCAAAAATTCCATTAATATCGATGCAAAATGTGTGAGCCTAAAGTCCAAAAGCTATACCGGCTAGTCACAAACTCACAACTAATGTTCTTGACATGCATATATTAAGGTTCTGGAGTACAATATGTTCCATATTTCTTTATATTGTGTTTTATTATGATGTATCAGTTCCTACAACACCTGATATGTTACCTCCACAACTATGTAGTTCCTTCTATAATAATACACAAAGAAGTGTTTTGCTAGATGTCAATTGGGTTAAAAAGGTTTCTGATTTTGGGTTTCGGTTTCTAGAAACTATTGACTAAATATGCCAATCACCAATAATGAAGTCTATGATCTTGGATTTGTATTTTACATTTTTACTGCTCTGGTTCTTGTCAAAAGCTCTAGCAATACAAGTCTTAAAAAGCTTTTGACGGGAAGGAAAGTCATATTGCTGTTTGGATTGTACAGCTAGTGATTTTAACATGAGGAGAACAATATCCAAGAGCAAAAAGGACAAGTCAAAGCCATACACATCATAGTTGTCAATAGCACTCGCTATAGCGCGCAACGTAGCGATGCACCCATATGGCGCTATAAGGTTTTTAGCGACAAATAGCGACTTTTTCTGTAAATTTTTTTGATAAATATAGATAGCGTTGCCCATTAGGTTTTTTTTTTTTGTTTCATGATTGAAAAAAGAAGCGTCTTTAGATGAAATATACATGTTAAAATAGCGTATTTTGATAAACTATACATGTAATATACTTCTTAAATTTTCTACTACTTTATGGTTAAACATGAAATAGCTACACTTTTTACAATTCTATAAATATAGTTTTAGAAACATCAAGTTTCTAACAATTTTAAAATACTATTTATTATGCCTTTTAATATATATATATATATATATATATTTGGTTTCGAGTAATTGAGTTGGTTTCATCTAATACCATACCCGTCCCAAAAGTGTGAAATTTTCTTCTAATTAACCTCAAGTTTACTAGATTTGCAGCAATACTTTAGGTTAAACATAATGGGAATATTTTGCATAAAATATGACCATACAACCATTCATTAATGTCAAAACAAATGCATATTTACATAATAATTCATGCAAATTCGACCTAGGGAGGTGTATCTGTATTTATCTACTATATACACAAATTTACAGGTTCCCACATATAGAAACTAGAATGGTTATTTTATTTATGATTGGGGGTACTCATTCTGATTTACAACTTCGATACGATAAGTTGGATCATCCACCAATGACAAGTTTGTGTTGGCAGGGGTATGGAAGATCACTTTGGGTGATGCAAGGAATGTTCAAGGCCAATGGTGGTTGTGGATATGTTAAAAAACCTGATATCTTGATCAACAATGAGTCCATCTTTGATCCTAGAGTTCAATTACCTTGCAAAATGGTCCTCAAGGTATATAATCAATTTACTTGACTTTTTTTTTTCTTAATGTCATTTTCTTCCATCTGTTTCTTGTAATCCCATCGCATAAAAACTGGAAATGTTTATGTGACCTATTTAGTTTTCATAAAATTCATGTAGTGTGCTTAAAATTAAATTTGACTAACATATCCTTTCTTGATGCTTTTTAGGTAACCGTTTATATGGGCGAAGGATGGTACTATGATTTTTCGCATACACATTTTGATGCATACTCACCTCCAGATTTCTACACAAGGGTAAGACACTTTATGTAATGATCATTAAATGATGACCGTATACCCATCATGTTTTGCTTAGTTGATTTGGGTTATGTTTGATCATTAATGGGATAATTATTTTCTTTACCAAACTAGTTATTTTCAAAGTATTTAGTTGTTTTCATGTAATTAGTTTGTCGCATTTTCAGTACATAAAAACTTCCATATCATTTTATTCAAATAAATGTACTTTTGTAGTAATGAAAATAGTTTTTCTAATTGACAAAAAAATTAACCCAAACCCATTTCTCCTAGGGGTGACAATTCGTGACCCGTCTGTTTTGCCAAATATTATATGTGATCGAGTTATAAACATATTATAACATTTTGCTATGCAGGTTGGAATAGCTGGAGTACCTGCTGATACCATAATGAAAAGAACGAAAGCAATCGAAGACAACTGGATCCCTGCATGGAACGAAGACTTCGAATTTCCGTTAACAGTCCCGGAACTTGCTCTCCTCAGGATCGAAGTTCATGAATATGACATGTCAGAAAAGGATGATTTTGGTGGCCAAACATGCCTACCAATTTCTGAGCTGCGTCAAGGCATTCGAGCGGTTCCATTGCACAACCAGAAAGGCGAAAAGTACAAGTCGGTAAAGCTGCTTATGCATTTTCGCTTCGACTTTGTTTAATCTGTTGCATTGCATTCGGGTATTATTGTGTTCATTGTTGAAGCCTTGCTTGTTGTGTGTATATGTCCGTGTTGTGTGTATATGTCTGTTATTTGTTGAAGTTAATGATATGTGAATATTTTCGAGAAATGTTGTACAATACAATCCCATGAGAATTCTACATTTTTTATAGTTATGTTCGATCTTACAGTAGTGATGGATTCAAGAAATGTATTTGTTTTAATGATGTCAAATTATTCGAAAAAACAAACTCTGGAAAACGATTGTCCTTGAATTTTATTTATTGCCGTCGCAAAACATAAAACGAGAAAAGTTTTTTTTTTTTTTTTTTTTTTTTTTTTTTTTTTTTTTTTGATCTTGTATATTATATTGAGACTGAATCAATAATACAATGTGAATGAAAAAAGTATACGTATTTATACAAAAATTTTAATTGTTTTTCTTTTTAAATTGAGTTTTTCTTAACTTATATGTTTTTATGTAATCTAAACATATTATTAAATTTAAAGAGTAAACTTGAGGTTTTTAAATCATAAAATTAAAATTATAAATAATAATAAAATTTAGTTTGGAGATAATTTAGGTATGAATTTAAATTTGAAGTTATGTTAATTACCATAAAATAAATACGATATTGAATATTTGATTAATCAAAAATTCCAATATTCATTATTATAAAGGAAAAAATGATATTAATAAATCATATTCATTATTAATAAATGATATTCATTATTTATATACTATAAATTAGTAAGTTTTGTAGAGTGTTGTACCATATGCTTTGGTTAGTTTTCAAAAAAAAAAAAAAAAATTGAAATTTTACTTTTAACCAAAATCTTTGAATTTTTTTCAATTTTAACTTCACAAAATTGATTTTTTTTTACGTTAAAGCCAAAACTTTTCTTCTTTTACAATTAGCCTTAACTTTTTTATATTTAACTTTGATCCCCTATACTTTTCATCTTTCGCAGATTTTCGTTTACGTTCGTACTAAATTTTGCGAGTTACTACGAAGCAACGTGTGTGTGATTTAACGTTTTTACGTTTCATTCATAATTTTGTGAAGTAATACGGCGTAACGTCCATGTGTAGTTCAAGATTTTACATCTATAGTTTTTCATTTCATAGGTTTGTCACATCGCGTGAGTCATTGATTGACTTTGTTATTTTTTATATGTTCTATCTTTCGGTTTCTTACAATTTTAGCCTCACAAAAATGATTTTTTTTTTTACTTTTAACCCAAAGCTTTTTACCTTTTATAATTTAACCTTACAATTTTTTTACTTTCAACTTTGGTCCCCTATACTTTTCATCTGTACTAAATTTTGCAAGTTAAAACTCCCCAACGTGCGTGTGTGATTCAATGTTTTTACGTTTCATTCGTAATTTTGCAAGTTAACATGGCACAACGTCCGTGTGTTGTTCAATGTTTTTACGTCTATTTTTTCTCATTTGACAGGTTCGTCGTAACGCATGAGTCCTAGATCGAATTAGTTTTTTTTTAAATGTTCTGCATTTCGGTTTATTTCTTCTCTTTAAAACGCCACAACTTCAGCGTTGGTGGTCACTGACGGTTGTGTATGATTGGTGCTATTTGACATGCTTTTACGCCCCCGCCGCAACGCGGGGTGATTAATTCTAGTTAACTATTAAAAAGTAAATATTAAATACTAAAATAAAATAATAAAAGTTGTGAGGTTGAAAAAGAGTTTTCCACGTAGCATTAATTAAAATTATTTATTAGAATCTATATTATATTAGATAACTGGTTTAAAGCTAGGAAGAGATAAAAGGGTCTAGAAAAAAAAAATGAGGAAATATTGGATTGGTCAGAGAAAGAAAAAATAAATACGACACAGCACATTTTCATGAATATATATAGGAAAAAACTTAAATATTACTTGAAAGCTTTGTAAAACCGTTTTTAAAAAAAATGTAAGAATCAAATACAAATGAGTCTTAAGATACAAAATGCTTTTACAAAGTGATTAGCAGTGATTGAGTCTTTGTAATTCTTCAATTACTGCCGGTATTATGGGGTTTTGTATACATTACTTGATAATCTTCACAATTGGACAATGGGTTAGCCAATGTGTGATATGACCATAGCCACAGATCCGGTCGAGTGGCAAGTACTGAATGAGTAATTGTGTAGATATAAACATTGTAATCGCTCTCAATACTGTAAAATGATAAAACATGTTTTGATTAAACTGAGATTCACTCACCAGTATTTCTTGCTGATAAAATGTTTTAAACACGTGTTTCAGGTAACTTAGTGTGAAGCCCATAAAAGCCAGCTAGGGAGCACTGAATGCTTAGAAAAGTGGCTATAAAAGTTACCTAATTAAAAAGGAGAATTGTTTTCAATAATTAGGGTTTATCCCAATAAATATATTACAAATGAAAATCGGATTTTGTCCCACTGTTTTATTACCAACGTATTATTCGAAAAACTTGGGTTTTATCCCATTATTTTAACTTAAACATTTGGTGTTTACTCTGATAAAAATATTTCCTAACTGCGTTCCTGATGAGCTTTCCGCTGCTAAATTAATAAACACCGATACCATCTGACTGACTCACGGCTCCCGCTCCCAGGGAGGGGTCGGGAGCTGTGACAGGAGGTGGTATCAGAGCTATGCCACTGGTTTAAGCCCTTTAGGTGTTCTTCCAATACCTAAACCCTTAACCAATTGTGTTAGGAAATGAATATCTTATGTGTTATCCTGTGAACATAAAAATCTTAATGTGTTTATTACGATTTTTGTGTTATTTCACAAATCTTAAATTCCCAATATGTGTTATCCATATCTGCATCTTACACTTATGCTATAATATATATAAATGATATATATTAATAATATTATGTCTTAGTAAATTCTGTGATATCTTATGTCTCTATCATATCCGTATATATATGTGGGAACACAATGCAATATAAATTTTATAGCAATAATACAATGTTACTCTTAATATTTTAATATTAAAATAAAATAAATGCAATTCAGATATGATACTTTGTAAATATCATGATATACATACTTGGGTAATATGTATTACATATAAATGATCCTATATCATTTAAAATCCTCAGGATATGTAACTTCTATTATATCTTACAATGTGTTAGGTTATAAAAAGAAAAGTTATTCATTAAATAATATTCAATTTTATGGTATATACCATACCTATATATTTTTGTAAATATAAATTAAATTATCATATTATGATATTAATATTAATATCTTAACCAAAGATGTAAAACAACACCTTTAGGTACGGTATCACTGGAATATCATAATATAAAATATTATTCAATGAAAGCAAGATATTTTATGATTTATGATATAATCCAAAAGTTCTAATTAATTTAAAGATATGTATTTATCAAAGTTTGGATAACACATATAATTATATTAATTTTGTTAAAATATAATAATTAAGCATTGTTTAGATGCAATAATTAAACATACTTTGTAAGTCACTTTATAATTCTTTATCATATTATTAAATATTAAATATGTAGATTATTCATCAAAATTTGATAAGTTATGTAATATTCAGAAATTATACGTATAATCAATATTGATGATAATTAATATGCTAGAAAAAAAAATTTATACACAAACGCTCTCTAAGAAAAGTCTTTAATATATACTGTCATTATTTATCATCATTATTATTAATATAATACACTAAATTAAGTATTATTAAATTCTGTTTTAAATTAAAACTAATAATAATAATAATATTTTGGAAAAATAAAATATTTGGCTCTTGAATAAAGCTATGTTAAAAGAACTTTATAAAACAAAATTCTTAATTTAATTTATACAAATAATGAACAAGAATTTTTACAATTCGTAATTCATAGTTGACGATTCTAAAACTTAAGCACATATATACATATACAATGAGAGATATAAAATATTATCTATGAAATAAGAATATATATAACAACTTGATACTGTGTAATTAAATAATACCTATATATCAATCGGAAATAGCTTAAACCTATTTCCTAGATTATATGTAAATCAAATATATGTATATTTTATATAACTTGTATCAATATTATAAATAATGTTCCATCTATGCAATAAAGATAAGTACAAAAACATTTAGTACGGTATAACTATATAGTTTAAAATATATGTACGTATATCTCAAAAGATACAATTTTTAGCAGTTGATAAGCTTAATTCATTTCTTAAACTATATTTAAGTTATATGTACATATATTCTGAGATAAGAATGATACTTTATTAAATTTAAAAACATTAAATTTTGTATTTTCTGTTATGATAAATTTTAAGTCCTAAATATGTTACAATCAGAATAAGTCAACCTGTCAATTAAAGATTTAATCGTTATAAAAGAATTCAGAAGATTTATATCTCTATTAAATTTATTTCTTTTGATAAATTTCCTTTTATTCCGAAATATTATGTTCAATAAACCCGATGGAGATTTATTTTATTAATATAAAGAAATAAACAAAGTTATAAGAATAAACGGAATAATTAAAATAATTAATTATAGAATTGGATTCTCATGAATTGATATTATATGTATATATTATAGGAAATTTTAAAATCTTATATCTATACGTGTGTATATACAAGACGCAATTTTCTTGATAATATATAATATAATGATCAAATGTCTTTGGTAGAAGGACAAATTGTTATATAACAGAAGAAACAAACCTACATGTTTACTCAAAATCTATTCTTTAATTTAAAAGATACCTTAAGGATATATGTATTAGCACCACCTCTTAAAAAACAATAAATGAGTCAATGATAGAAAATCTCAGAATTTCATATAAAGCTTTTATCTTTATTTTCTGAATACCTATCCAGCCATAAGCCCTGGAAATATAATTAAATTACGGAAATATAAAAAGCTATTACATCAAAGGAAGAAACAACACATATAAGATATACATTTTCCTTATATTTTGATAAGATATATAGTAAGAGAAAATGTTAAAATATAACATGTATATATGTTACCTTAAAATATATAATTATCAACGCATAATATTGATAAGTATGACTATATTTGTGCTAAACATGGTTTGAGCAACAAAATATGCCTGTATAATTGTTATGATAATTATATCTGAACATGTTTGTAAATCAGATGTCAAAGGAAATAACATGTGATCAGGAAATTCAAGCTAGTAACGAAAATACATTGGATAAAAATACAATAGAAAATGTAATAGCTCAAGGAATATCGAATGCTATACCATCGATCATTGAAGCTATTAAAATTTCCGTCCCTACAAACGAGAATCCCACTATACACTGTAAGCATACCCATTACTTCAAATCTAACCCTAGTACCAATGGAGGTCATGATACTCGTATCAAAACTCCATCTTTCAAACGAAAGAAAACCACAACCTATGGTTACTCCTATAGAGAATTCTGCTCTAGCGAATCCTCCAAGAACAAAGGAATGAAACCAGCAATCACGCAGCCCACCTACAACAACAACAACAACAACAACAACAACAAGCACACAAGAAAACGCCATTTTAAGAAGACACTTCGCTGTAACTTCTGCAGAAAGGCCGGGCATACAGAAAAAGAATGTAGAAATAGAAGGGAAACTAATGTATGTTACAAATGCGGAGATCCAGGTCACTTCCGTCTCTACTGCCCGAAACTATCCAAGGCATCCGACAACAAGAATAGAAAACCAGAGGAAGCTAAGGAGAACACATAAATATTTACAACACCAGAGATAACCGCAACTTTTAGAATAAGTACCCCTATATTTCCAGTGTTAGTTGACTTTTGATTCCGATCAAAACTTCCTCAATAAAAAGTCTTTATTTTACTTTTATAGAGTCAATTCTCATTTGTCTCATCTCTTGACAAATTTCTATGTTATACGTGCGTTGTTTGTCATGCATGTGAATTCACTTCAAAAGTTCATTTATTCCTAAATTCTAATAAATATTCCGTTATACTCACTCTAATAATCTATGTGATTACATAATGTTAACTTTTAATAATCAAGTCAAGAAATTTCTTGGAAAACTCCTTTTCCTTTTCAAAGATACTTACCAGATTTTTCGTTGAAACCATTTCTTGTCAATACATATATCCATTGTTGGAATATGTCCAAACCAAGCTCAATTATTTGAACTTGTTCACAATATACATTCACTTCAAAGTCCTATATGATGAATTGAAGTCATCATCTTCGAGGTAATCTCATTATTTGAATCATAGTAAACTTGTTTAAAGTCTTCAACTTCGATGTATCATTTGTTAAAACACGACACCTTGCGGTGACAATTCCTTTTAAACTTGGACTCCTTTCATTTTCACACTTGAGATACGAATTTATCTATTTATTGATTCATTATCCTAAACCAGTCTTAATACAGTTTTGTGTTAAGATAAAGGTACCTAAATCCTTATTCCAACGTACCTACAATATTTCTTTCATCTTTGAATTGATTCTGCAATATTCATTTCTTTCTTCATTTGAAACATCCTATCTTTTGAATATCCCGATTCACTTCATTAAAACTTTCAGTTAATTTCGAAAACGGTGAATTCGTTCAGTCACCGTAATCATGGAATTCTTTCAATCACTACAACACCCTGCGGTGTCTGTATAAATTTGTAGCTTGTGCTAATAATAAACCCTATGCATACGTCATTTGACTCATCATTCAAGTAGTATTGATACAATTATGTATTAAGACCATGATACACTAAATTCTACTATATTGTCTAGTGTATCCTTGCCATTTAAATAAGCGTCATTGATTTCTAGGTTGATTATTGACAAATCATTTTTTCATACTTCCATCTTCAATTGAAAAATTCAGAGTCTTTTAAACGAACAAAGTAAGTTCCCTTTTTGGCATTGGATCCTATTATCCCTAAAAGCCATTTATATTCAATTCAGATGTCTCTGTTCAATTAATAAATCCTGGAACTAATCATATTCTTAAACTTCTTCTGTGTCCTCAGAAAAATCTCACTAAGGATTCATCTGCTAAGTGTTTTTGCAAAATTTCATACAGTTGTAGCCGATAAGCTACGAGTTCTACTCGTCTAATAAAAGGTCCAACATACTTGAAACTTTTAACAAATCTGACTACCCCTTCCCACTTGAAAGATTTTCATCTGTCACCTACATAACTCTTTTGATAAAATCATATTGCTTTAACTTGAATTATCTTGTCTATTGTTTCTTGCACTATCTTGAGTCCAGATAAGTTGCTTTTCACCAAATCTCTGCCCAACAGACTAGGATTCGGAACTTTCGTCCATAAGATGCTTTCAAGACGCGTTGACACTGTTTTTACTAACTGCAAGATTTGATCTTACTCCAAGAAGATATCGCAGCTCAAATCTCGAGGACGAGATTTAAAACAAGGTGGGGAGGATATAACAACCCTCCTTAAAATATTTTAGATACCCCTAAACGATCCTAAATACACCCCGTATGTAAGAAACGAACCCGTATAACCTTCATATTAACAAAAATCAAATAAAACAAATTTCAAAGGTCGCTCGCGGGCCGCGAAGCCCTTGTACATCTTAGTCGCGGGTCGCGACAACTCAAAATCCGGCGAACACATGATGCCGCCACGTGTCGATGACTCAGCAACCCTCAAACTGCCTAACATCCCTCCCGGGGCGCGAAGACCCCCTTGTTCTTCTTCGTGGGCCGCGAGAAAGTGCCGAATCAGCACTATAAATAAGGAGGTCAAGGTTTCAGTTTTCGTCGTTCATATTTCTCAATCTCTCTCTAGATTTCTATATAGAAGAAATAATTCCCGGGTATAATACCCACTAAAATAGCAAAGCCCTGCCCCGTTGTAAGTATTATAACCCCGGTTATGTCTTAGATACGCTGCCCGATTGATCTAGAACTCCGTAACGGCTGTCGTGGTTCTGCCCGACGTAGTCGTTGGAGTTTCTGTCTCGGGGATGGTATTACTAATGTAAATATTGGGTTATTATACTAACGCGTGTGCATTGTTTAATTAATAGATTATCACTAGGAAACCACAAAGGAAAACCCTAAAATAGCAATGTGAGTAATCTCCTTTTTGTAAACTGTTTTTACAAAATCTTAAATATTTTACAAAGTGATTAAGAGTGATTGAGTCTTTGTAATTCTTCAATTACTGCCGGTATTATGGGGTTTTGTATACATTACTTGATAATCTTCACAATTGGATAATGGGTTAGCCAATGTGTGATATGACCATAGCCACAGATCCGGTCGAGTGGCAAGTACTGAATGAGTAATTGTGTAGATATAAACATTGTAATCGCTCTCAATACTGTAAAATGATAAAACCTGTTTTGATTAAACTGGGATTCACTCACCAGTATTTCTTGCTGATAAAATGTTTTAAACACGTGTTTCAGGTAACTTAGTGTGAAGCCCATAAAAGCCAGATGGGGAGCACTGAAGGCTTAGAAAAGTGGCTATAAAAGTTACCTAATTAAAAAGGAGAATTGTTTTCAATAATTAGGGTTTATCCCAATAAATATATTACAAATGAAAATCAGATTTTGTCCCATTGGTTTATTACCAACGTATTATTCGAAAAACTTAGGTTTTATCCCATTATTTTAACTTAAACATTTGGTGTTTACTCTGATAAAAATATTTCCTAACTACGATCCTGATGAGCTTTCCGCTGCCAAATTAATAAACACCGATACCATCTGACTGACTCACGGCTCCCGCTCCCAGGGAGGGGTCGGGGGCTGTGACATTAAACAATATTCAAACCCATTCCATTAGTGTCCTTATTACATAGCTTGGTTAACTTTTAATGTTAAATCCACCCATGTGCCACTCATGTGAGGGTTGTTTAGTTTACTATCAAAAGGACAATTTTAGTAATTAATTGAAATGTTTATAAATAATTAACTGAAAAACCGCATTTCAATTTTTTATTTTATATATGTGTGTGGACCGAGCAAATTCAAATATTCACTCAACCCCAAACCCATATTCGTTGCACAGAGCTACCACTGATCGGTTTTTAGGCAACCATCACAGGTTTCCGACAGCATCTGTTTGTAGCATCAGGATTTTAGATGGAAACTTATATTAGCGATTGGGTTTCAAAAAAATGCATATGAAGAAGATCCTGGTATTATGTGGATGTATGAGGACGGTGGTGCCTAGGTTGCTGGTTTTCAGCAAGGTTTCTGTCAGCTCCACTGCCACCCCACTTCTGAACACCATCAATTGGGTACTTTTTTCCCTCTAATCTCTCTCACGCGATACCTTTGTCACACATCAACCGATGGCGAAAACATCGGAGTGAGACGAAAACGAGATTGCAAAAGATTTCACAACGGCTAATCGTGACAAGTATTTAAGATAGCAATTTTTTATTTCATGCTAAAGGAAATACATTGTTTCAAAGGAAAATACAACATTTAGAACATAACAAAACATAAATTTAAACTAAGTGCGTTTCTAGTCCTTCCTACTAGATTTCTTTTTAACGCATCAACATCAAGCTCCTACAATATATATTAAAGTAACTTGTCAACACAACACAACAGTATTGGTGATCATACAAGTTTAGTGTACTAGCATACGTATAAAAGAATTTAACGAGATCCACATGGCAAAAATGTATACTAAGGCATAAACATACCATGAACTAGCATGCATCACATACGTGTCAACTCAAAGATTCACTAGCGTAATCTTGTCATCGCAAGGACAAGACTGTTTGTATGATTACTTAACATAGACCCAACAAGGGCGGTGTGCTACTCCTATAGCGCTATACATGTTAAGGTAGGCTCGTACGAAGTTAATGACAAAATATAGTGCAAGAATGGCTTCTAGAATGCATGTATTCCTAAAGTATAAACGTATAAAGCATGTATAACGGATTCACTTGTATGAATAATGTATTAGCATAAGTGTGATTGTGGGAGTTTTAATACAGATATATATATATATATATATATATATATTGCACCCTCTGTTGTTAAAGGCGATCTCCCAGTGCGCCTAGGCGACATGGGCGAGCAAGGCGACCATGTTCCACTTTTGTCACCTAGATAAAAAAAAGCAACGTTCTTTTTAAAAAAAAACCCTATCTTTAAAAACAAACTAAATTTTATTTACAACTAATTTTAAAAATTTTAGAATCATATCTAATCAAATCTGTATATATTTTTAAAAGATATTTTGAATTTCAAAAACTTAAGAGATATATTATATTTATATAATATTCATTCTTGCGCCCCGCTTGCGGTATAGCTCATATAATGTATATGTGTGGGCGCTCGGGGGGCAAAAGTGAAAGTGCACTAATTTTAACGCTATTTTACTAATTTCGTGAAAATAACGTTAAAAGAGGGGGATGGTTAATCATGCATCATGTGGTGGCATTGATAGCCAAAAGACAAGGGGGTACATGCACTAATCGGCGTTTGTCTCAATTGCTGAGTGTTATGTGCCTTATGTCCAAGGCTTGATGCAAAACTACAATCGAGCCGGGGGTCTCATTGGAAGCAGCCTCTCTATTCCTACGAGGTAGAGGTAAGGCTGTCTACATCTCACCCTCCTCAGACCCTACCTTAGCTTTGCTATTGGTGGGATATACTGAGTATGATGATGATGATGATATAATATTCATTCTGTATATAACAGATAATTCGTATACACAGCCACAACATTCACGGTTCTGTTTTTTTCCGCCGGCAAAAAAATACTATAGGTATGTGATCATTCAGTTACATATTGATCCATGGGAACTATGATACAGGCTATGGCTTCTCAAGATGTTGGACCATCGGAGAGCAGGAAAACGAACCCTGGATGGAAGTACAATCATCTGAGAAATCCTGATGATAAAAATGCGGTTTCATGCAACTACTGCAACAAGATTACAAAAGGTGGAAGTTTTATGCTAAACTAGACCAAATTGGAGGAAACAGAAACGTCAAGTCATGTACGAGGTGTTCACATGAGGTTAAAGACGAGTTGAAGGCGTATGTTTTGAGCCAAAAGGCCAAGAAAACAAATGACGGTCTGGGTGATTTGGCTGATGAACAGGAGGATGATGAAGTAATAGAGATACCTGCTCATCAAAACAAAAGGCAGAAGACTAATGTGAAGGGGCCATTAGATGTGATGTTTTCAAAAGGTATGATAAATTATTTTTTATTTAAGTTAATTACATGTATGTTAATTTCTGTCTCAGTTAATCAAATCATTGGTGTGTTAAATTCTGTCTCAGTTAATCAAATCAGTGGTGTGTTAAATTCTGCCTCAGTTAATTACCTCAGTCGTGTGTTAATGTCTTAGTTAGTTAACTCAGTCGTGTGTTAAGTTCTGTCTCATTAATTAAATAAGTGGTGTGTTAAATTCTGTCTCAGATTATATGTTCATTAAATGAATTTCAGTAGTGTTTTTATGGCTATTTTGTTGTCTGTAATGTTTTTAAAAACAGGTAAAGGAAAACAAGTTTAAACAAGCATCAAGGATGCTTGTAATGAAGAGATCCGAGCCAAAACCATATAGTCCATTGCAGCGTTTTTCTATCAGGCTGGGTTGCATTTAATGTGGCTATTATGGACTGCTTTAAAGAGATGCTTGTGGCTGTTGGGAACTATGGGCCGCATTTAAAGCCTCCATCATACCATGAGCTTCGCGTTCCATTACTAAAAAATGAGGTACAACATCTGGAGGAGTGGGTCGAAACTCATAGAACTGAGTGGATAAAGTACAGTTGTTCGGTAATGCCGGATTGATGGACAGATAGGAATCAAAGAACGTTGATTAACTTTCTTGTCAACGGTTCTAAAGGAACGGTGTTTATGGAGTCTGTTGATGCTTCGTCGTATATGAAGACTGGTGAAAAGGTTTTTGAGCTCCTAGATGGGTTTGTGGAAAGGATTGGGGAACAAAATGTTGTTCAGGTTATTACCGACAATGGGAGCAACTTTAAGCTAGCAGGTTAATTTATTTTTTGATGTTTTCTATATATGATTACTCATCAAATTGCACCAACCTGTTTATAACAAATTATTTTACAAGTTTTTTTTTGTAGGTAAAATGTTAATGGAAAAGCATAAAAATCTATTTTGGAAACCATGTGCAACGCACTACTTGGATCTAATGCTAGAAGATATCGGTAAGATTCCGGATGTGAAAAACTATTGAAAAGGCTATTTTCATTGTTGGTTATATTTATAACCATAGTTATGTGTTGAACTTAATGAGGGAGTTTACTAAAAATAACGAGCTAACAAGGAGTGGAGTAACAAGGTTTGCAACCACGTTTCTTACATTACAAAGCTTGCAAAAACAAAAATCTGCACTTAGAAATATGTTTGCTAGCGAACAGTGGACGGAAAGTAAATGGGCTGAAGAACGTAAGGGTGCAAGAGCGAATGACATTGTTTTTATCCCAACTTTCTGGAACAATGTCCTATTCACTCTGAAAATCATGGGTCCTCTTGTTCGAGTGCTTAGAATCGTCGACAACGAGAAAAAACCCGCGATGGGTTATGTGTACGAAGGTATGGAACGAGCAAAAACTGCAGTTGCACAGCTTTAAGAGGAGAAGATAACGAAGATTACATTGTTGTGTCGGGAATTATTGACAAGAAATAGAACTGCCAACTTCACCATCCCTTACATGCAGCGGGTTACTATCTTAACCCAGAGTTTTATTGCTACAATGTGGACATTGAAAGAGATAAAGAAGTGTTTGGACTACATGAATGTATTAACAAGCTTGAGCCTAATAAGGACACGCAAGATAAGATTAATGTTGAGTTGATTCATTGGGTGAACCAGTCTGGATTTTTTAGTCTAGAAACAGAGAAACGACAACATGGTAAAATAGCACCTGGTAAGTTAACTGTTAACATACTTTTTACCTAGATTATTGACTTTATTTATATATGTATAATGTGTTAAATTTGATTGTATGTAACAGCTGAATGGTGGAAGTTGTATGGGAAAGGCACTCCAAATTTGCAACAACTAGCTATTAGAGTGCTAAGTTTAACATACAGTTCATCCGGGTGTGAACGAAACTGGAGCACATTTGAGCATGTAAGTATTCCAATCTAAAATTTAATTATGAATTTTGATTGAGTGTTTCTTGTATCTAATACAGATCAATTCAAAGAAGAGGAATCATCTAGAGCATAAAAACTGCATGATCTCGTCTATGTTAAATACAATAACATGCTAAAGAATAGACGTGATGTGGATGCGACATATGATCCCATATCATTGAGTGATATTAATGATAGCAATGAATGGTTAGTAGGAAAGACGGGTGGAGATAGAGTTTTCAATGATGATGGAGATTTGGTTTGGGATGTTATAGGAGAAGCGAGCGGAGCAGGGGAGCGTATACACAATACAAGATCTTCATGGCCATCTGCTTCACAGCCGGCTGCTTCAAGGGCATCTACTTCAAGGCCGTCTGCTTCAAGGCGTTCAAATTCAAGGCCTTCTAGTTCAAGAACATTGGTTGATGAAGATTCCGAAGAAGAACAAGTGAATGCTGCTGCTGGAAAAGACAAGGCAATTGCTGTGGACGACGACTCCGACTACGATGATTTTTAAAGTTGAAGAACAATTGGTTTTGAATTTTATTTACTTTTGGAAGTCTGAACTTTATTGTTTTCGAGTCTTAACAGTTTTGGTTTTGGGATATTTTAGTGATTCATAATAATGTTGGTTTTATTTTAAGGTTTATTATATTTGAAAACTTTTCGAATTTGAGGATTTTGCTTTTTCGGTTCATAACTTTGTTTTTTAATGTTTTTATTTGATTGCGCTTTTTTTTATCAGGCCTTCGCTTTTTTTTGCGCTTCTCGCCTAGGCGAGAAGCGAGCCCTATGCACCTAGAGTGCGCCTAACGCATTTGATAACTATGATTACACCCAAAAGTGTGAAAATAAAAGGGGGGGGGGGGTCATGTATACTCACGGTTTGGGAAGTAATTCCACTTAGTGAGTTTGACGAGTCTTGAGTTTTTGGAACACCAAAGTCACCCTAAGAAGGAAACGAAGGTGTGTGAGTTTTGGTTTTTGTTTAACGGATTGGATTCGGAATTTAAAATTTAACGTATACGAATGTAAATTAAGGTACCATGGGAATGGTCATGCAAAGAGGTAGGATAAATTCCAACCATTTAACCTCATTATATAATTCACCAAAGCACAAAATCATCAACTTTGTTGATGATTTCGGTTGGTCATAAATATGAAAATAATAAGAACTTAAACCTACTAAATCTACAAACAACCAAGTGAGCTAGTTAGATACGCGTCCCATCCCAAACATGGAAAGTGTTTAGGGACGTGGTCTAGCCTTGTCCCTTTGTTGGAAATTATTTGAGATTTAGTGGTATGAAGATAATAAATCGTCAAGTGAGGTAGTGGAACAAAGTTGGAGAGCCAAAGCTTCCATGGTTCACACATTCACCAAAAACAAGTCTCACCATATTGAAGATGGTGACCTTGGATGGCCTCATCACTTGTAGGTTGCTTGGAACCTTGTCAAAACAGAAAGTTTAGAAGGTGTTTGAACCTCTAAACTTATGTTAATCAACTATACTCAAGCTCCCTAACCACAAGCTTGGTTAGAAGCAAGGTAGGTGCAAGATTGTACAAGTTAAACATGTTTTTAGAAAGTGTACGTAAAAGTATTATCAAAACATAATTTCAATATCACTTTAGACCTCAAATGTGGTAAGGTTCCACCTTAGTTTGCGATGGAAAACTTGTGGAAACCTTCCTAGAGGTTATCCAAGTAGTTTGAAAGAAGAAATGAAGAAGAATGGTGAAGAAAAGTGAGTGAAAACTCACTTAGAACACTAGGTGTTTTCTGCCCAAAATGGAGAAATTCTTGAGAGTTTTTAGATATTTGGAGTGATTTGTAGAGTGTGTATAGGTGTGAGGAAGGTGTGGGAGGCATGTATTTATAGTGGGGGATTAGGGTTTGAGTTTAAAGAAGGTTGGAATGTGATTGGAGGTGAAGAGAGGTGGAAAAATGAACCAACCAGCGAGCCGGCTGCAAGCTGTGCGGATCGAGCTCCGTCGCGTGTCGCGGGGATGACCTAGTATCTCCCGCGTGGCGCGGGGGAGTGCATCTTGAGAATGTCCATTTTTGGCCATTATACTTTGTAATTATGTTATTTTATGTCGTAAACTTGTATTTTAGCTCCTTTTAGGTATTCGAAATGTATCAAGGTATGGTATGAGTTTGATGCATGCATGATTAATATTTCCAAGTGTTTCGAGTCTCGGTTTTGCGCATAAACATCTATTCAATGATTGATTACGTATAACATAAGTATGTAACACATATATGTATAAACATGAATTTCCATTATGATCAAAGCCTCAGATTATAAGACTGAAAACAAAATACGAATACGACACGATTACAAGTTTCTAAAAATAAAAAGAAAACAAAATACGAATACGACACGATTACAAGTTTCTAAAAATAAAAATACGAATACAACTTTTTAAATAAGAAAAGTATAGAAATACGAAGCGTTACAACCTTATTTGGGGATTTGGGAGAAAATGGTAAGGTTTTGGTCAACAGTAGCATGTTGGCTGTTATACCCTCAATTTGGGATGTTGTAGTAGGAATTATTTCAATTACAATTATATAATTTTTTGTTTTATTTTTAAGTGAAAATTACCATTATACCATCATTTATGTGTGGATTTAACGTTAAAAGTTAACTAGGTTATGTAATAAGGAAACCGCCTGATTGAAGAAGGTAACATAAAGGACATTTAGTGTAATTTTCATAGTTAAAGGACACAGCCTGCAACTTCGTTTAAACATAAATGACGTAATGTGCAATTTAGCATTTTTTTTATTGAGGACTCTATTTTGACTTCGTTTCAGTGTAACTATTAAGGTGTTCTTTTAGCTTTTAGTTACAAAACATATCATAACTGTGATAAATGCATAAATGCACATGACAATTTCAAGCATTTTTATGAGGTCTTTTGGGGTGGTCATGTCTTCCCTAACAGAACAGAACTTTTAACTGTTTCAAATATTGTGTCGTTTTAAACATACATAGTTTCTCGAGAGACTCGTAATATGTTTTAAGTGACCGAACACAGATTCTCTTATATATATGTGTGTGTGTGTGTGTGTTTGTGTGTGGGTGTTTGTGTGAGAGAAAGATGATAGAGAGGTGAATAGTAGCTTTTCAAATTTGAGAGGATCGTGTTGGTTTTTGATAAATTTTAGTGGGTGGAGATAAAGATAGTTGATGAGATGTAGTGATTTTTTTGTTAAATTTTATAAATTTTGAAGATAAGGTGAGAGAAAGTGGATGGAATATGAGTGCTCTAAAAGCTAAATCCTAAGAGCATTCACATCCCATCTATCAACATCTCCTCTATCATTATTTTTTTTTAAATCTACTATAAACTAATTACATCACATCCACCATTTTTCTACATCACCCTTATATTTTGAAAAATCACTACATTTACTTTTCATATACGAAAAGCGACTATTCATCCTCCATTAAATTATTGTGAGTGTCTAAAAAAAGTGAAATATAATAAAATAAGTGTTTGCGATTAAGATAAAGATAAAAATGGTGGATGGAATGCGAGAGGTTTTTAAAACGAGAGATAAATTCTGAAAAATATGATTTCTAGTTAAATTATAGGGTAGAAAATGATGGAGGGCATGTGAATGCTCTAAACTCTAAAAACTAGTTAAATTATAGGGTAGAAAATGATGGAGGGCATGTGAATGCTCTAAACTCAAAATTAAATCTTAAACCCTAGAAAACAATCAACACAAGTATCAATAGTTTTTTTTTCGAGTTTTATTATATATATATATATATATATATATATATATATATATATATAGTGTGTGTGTGTGTGAGGTTCAATGGGGAACCATAAAGAATGGGGAACTAGAAACCATGTAAAAATACCCACAAAAAATCATTTTTAGATGTAAAAAAAATATTTTTTACCTAATCTTTTTCGGCATTTTTGTATATAAACACATGTAAAGTCGTCTTAATAAAAAAAATGGAGAAATAAAAAATGAAAAAGGAAAAAAAGCTTTTCTTACAATTTTTTTATTTGAATTGTATGTGTTTATACGAAAAAATCCGAATAAATTAAGTAAAGATGATTTTTTTTCTATCTAAAAATGATTTTGTTTTACATGTAAAACTAGTGTTTCCTCGTTTCCCATACATACATACATACATACATACATACATACATACATACAAATGCGATCAGGAGAAAACGCCTTAAAGTGTGAAAACGCTGAGAACGATTCTCAGCCACAATATCTTAGTGGTTTGTGGCTGAGATTGATGTGGTGGCATTTTTGTAAATACTAGGGCATTGACCAGGAGGGGTAAAATAGGAAGATCCTAACAAGAGTGTACATACTAATTACACGTCATTTCCCGCACAATATTTAAACATCCATAATTTTTTTATATGTTATTAACTTTTTTTTTTAAATTACACCATAAAATCCAGCGTTTTTTTTATCTTTCCAATGAGTATAGTATTGATATACTTTTCTGAAAAAATGAACTAGGGTTTTGTGCCATTTTCAACTTTGTGTTTTTATGGCGTTTTCAACTGTGTTTTTATGGTGTTTTTCTGAACTGAGTATTTTTATGGCGTTTTCAACTGGGTTTTTCATGGTGTTTTTTGAAATAGATGTTATATGGCGTTTTCAACTGGCTTTTTTCATGGCATTTTTCTGAATTGTGTGTTTTTATAGCGTTTTTATTTGGACACCCAGTTCATATGATTTTTTTATTTCAAAAGTATAGCAATAGTATACTCGTTGGAAAGATTATAAAACACTCAATTTTATGGTGTATTTTTTTTAATACTCACGTATAAAAGTTAAGGGAGTTTAAAAAAGATGATGGAATATGCATGTGACTTGCATGTGCATGGTCTTTGACATGTGAGTGGCATGTGCATGGGCTTTTTAACGATATTACCCTTAGTGTAAGTTAGCATCAACGCCACATGTTAATACCAAAACCGTTCTCATCGTTTTTACACTTTTAGGAGTATACACACGCACACACACATATATATATAGGGGACCGCTAAAATGAGAACCACTTTCAGTTGTAAGAACCATGAGAACTTTTTGATCCGGGGCGAGTTGGACCAAATTTTTTTTTCATAAACGTAGATGCGTGTATTATAAACACATTTGTAAAAAAAATTCAAAAAAAAAAATGTCGTGTGTGTAGTTTTGAGCACCACAAGTTTGTGTTCACGGATACCGTAAAATTTAAATAAAATTTACGGTACCCGTAAACACAACTTGGGGTGCTCAAAACTACACACACGACATTTTTTTTTTTTGAATTTTTTTTACAAATGTGTTTATAATACACGCATCTACGTTTATGAAAATTTTTTTTGGTCCAACTCGCCCCGTACGGTGTAGTTCTCATGGTTCTTACAACTGGAGGTGGTTCTCATTTTAGCGGTCCCCTATATATATATATAGGAAAAATTACAAGTTTTGTCCTTTATCTTTATACCATTTTTCAAGCGGTGTCCTTTTTAACGAATGTTGACAGACGATGTCCTTTACTAGGTATTTTGTTGCAAGTTTAGTCCTTTACACCCAATTCAGTTAAAAAACCCTGTTAATTGTTGGGTGTAAAGGACTAAACTTGCAACAAAATACTTAGGTAAAGGACTAAACTTGCAACAAAATACCTAATAAAGAACACCGCCTGTCAACAATTAACAGGGTTTTTTAACTGGGTTGGGTGTAAAGGACTAAACTTGCAACAAAATACCTAATAAAGGACACCGCCTGTCAACATTCGTTAAAAAGGACACCACCTGAAAAGTGGTATAAAGATAAAGGACAAAACTTGTAATTTTTCCTATATATATATATATATATATATAGGAATAAGTTAAAATGAGAACCACCTCGAGTTGTAAGAACCAGCGAGAACCACCCCCGCGGGGGGCCGTTGACCACGATTTTTTTTTTACAACTAGATGTGTATATTTTAACACCCTACGTAAAGTTTGGGTTTAAACGGCGTGCCCGAGGGGGTAGTTTTTTACGCCCAAAGTTTGGTTAAAAAAAAAGAAAAATTAAATAAATACAAAAAAACCCAAACTTTGGGCGTAAAAAACTACCCCCTCGGGCGCGCCGTTTAAACCCAAACTTTACGTAGGGTGTTAAAATATACACATCTAGTTGTAAAAAAAAATCGTGGTCAACGGCCCCCCGCGGGGGTGGTTCTCGCTGGTTCTTACAACTCGAGGTGGTTCTCATTTTAACCTTCCCCTATATATATATATAGGGAGAGGATCATGAGAAAACTATATATAAATGAGAAAACCAAAAAACTAACCAAAAAAGCACTAAAAAGGAGGGGGGAGCCTTTTAATGAAGGAGGGGGGGACTTTTAATGAAGGAGGGGTAAAATTGGAAAAAAAAATATATAACTTTTCAAACATTTCCCATTTCTCCATACGTTATCATTTTAAAACAAAAATGGCACCATAAGATCACAAATTTTTGTATCTTTCATTCAAGTATATTCGAGCATATTTTTTATGACATAAAAAAAGATTTATGGTGTCGTCTTGTTTTCAATACTATTATTACAGTAGTGCACATGTGCAATATAACATGTACTACAATTGCATTACATGCTTAAAATTAGCTTTTTGAGTCTAGTTTAGCTTTTAAGGTTAGTTTTTTTAGAGGTTTAGGATTAGGATTAGGTTTTTGGGTGTGGGGGGGGAGGGGGGTTTAGGTTTTTGGGGGGTGGGGGTGGGGGGGTTTAGGTTTTTTTCGGGTTTACAATTGCATTACATGCTTAAAATTAGTTTTTTGAGTCTAGTTTAGCTTTTAGGGTTAGTTTTTTTGGAGGTTTAGGATTAGGATTAGGTTTTTGGGTGTGGGGGGGAGGGGGGTTTAGGTTTTTGGGGGGTGGGGGTGGGGGGGTTTAGGTTTTTTTCGGGTTTATGTTTAGGGTTTAGTTTTAGGTTTTCGGGAGGGTGGGGGGTGGGGGGGTTTAGGTTTTTGGGGGTGGGGGTGGGGGGGGGGGTTAGGCTTTTGGTGGGAGGGTGAATTTAGGTTTTTGGGGGGGTGGGGGTGGGGGGTTTAGGTTTTTGGGGGGTGTCGGTGGGGGGTGGGTTAAGTGGTTTAATCTTTATGTACTAGTGCACATGTGCAGTACAACCAAAAAAAAAAATTTTTTTTTTTTTTTTTTTTTTTTTGAAAATTTTTTTCTAGGCATAAAAACTAGCGATTTTTTTATTAAAAATTGTAAAAAAATAAATAAATTTTTTTTGTTATGTTTTTAGGTTTTTTTTAGGCTTTTTTGGTTAGTTTTTTGGTTTTCTCATTTAAACTAGTTTTCTCATGATCCATCCCCTATATATATATATATATGTATATATATAGGAACAGGATCAGGAGAGAACGCCTCAAAGTGTGAGAATGATTCTCACCCACAAGATCTTAGTGGTTTGTGGCTTAGATTGATGCGGTGGCATTTTTGTAAATAATAGGGGTTTTGGAACTACCAGCAGGGGTAAAATAGGAAGATCAAAGCAAATGTGCACATGCTAATCACATGCCATTTTCCCCCATCATATTTAAACGACAATAACTTTTTTATACGTGATTATTTTTCGAAAAAAATACACCATAAAACTCCGCGTTTTTTTATCTTTCCAACGAGTATACTATCGATATACTTTTCGAAAAAAATTCACTGGGTTTTATGGCGTTTTTCTGAACTGAGTGTTTTATGTCGTTTTACACTAGATATTTTCATGGCGTTTTTCTGAACTTGCTCCATAATAGCGCATCCCACATAATAACGCATTCCACATATTAGAGCATCTGTTAGAGCATCTAGTACTAGAGCATCTATTAGAGCATCTAAGAGCATCTAGTACTAGAGCATCTATTAGAGCATCTGATTAGAGCATCTATTAGAGCATCCGAACTAGGTGTTTTTATGGCGTTTTAACTAGATAGAGCATCTGATTAGAGCATCTACTAGAGCATCTGAACTAGGTGTTTTTATGACGTTTTAACTAGGTAGAGCATTTGATTAGAGCATCTAGTACTAGAGCATCTGAACTAGGTGTTTTTATGGCGTTTTAACTAGGTATTTTCATGACGTTTTTCTGAACTAAGTGTTTTATGGCGTTTTCAACTGAGTTTTTTCATGGCATTTTTCTGAACTGGGTGTTTTATGGCGTTTTTAACTTGGGTATTTTTATGGCATTTTTCTGAATTGGGTGTTTTTATGGCGTTTTATTTGAACACCCAGTTCATGTGAGCGTGTTTTTTGACAATATTACCCCTTAGTGTAATTTAGCATCAATGCCACATGTCACCACCAAAATCGTTCTCACACTTTTCACCGTTCTCTCTAAATCCTGACCCTATATATATATATATATAAACGCTCAAAAGTGTGAGAACGTTGAGAACGCATCCTGGCCTAACACGTGTCACACGGCATAGAGAAGGGTGGAGGGGCTTTTTTGTTCTTTTATCTTCTGCTTTTCCAGTTCCACTTTTCCCAATATTGTTTTATTTTTGGGGTTCAAGAATTTTGGCATTAACCAAATTCAATAATTAATGGCGTTTAATGGTTTCATTGTATTAACATTTTGGCGTTTATGGCGTTTATTCAAATCGTATGCCATTGGAACCTCAGGGGGTCAGGAAATCTATCTAAATGACGTTTTTTCAAGGCGTTTTAAACAAGATGACCCATTGTTCTTTTATTTTTTATATACATTTTGGCGTTTGTGGTATCTTGGCGTTTTACAATTGCAAAATTATATTACAACCACAGGGAAAAAAATAGAAGTGAAGAAAATAAATTAAAAATCCTAATCGGATCTCTCTTCACAATTTTCACTGTCATTAGTCTCTCTCTTCTTTAATAGTACAAGAACTGTCATCAAATATATGTTGTTTTTGTAAAACTTAACAAACCCATCGGTTTGATTATTTTGCCTGCTCGTCTGTTGAAGTGGCTTTTTGTGGATGCTTGGGTACATAGATCTATGACGTGTGGGTGGGTTTTTTGCTTTTTCTTCATCTTTATAATCATCTCACTCTTCAGTGTCATTGATCTCTTTTCCTTATCCAAGCCTTATTCAAGAACAAAGAACACAAAATGACATTCGATTGTCATCAGTATCTTTTTCTTGAAGATTTGTCCATGTCATGCAACGAAATCTTTCTGAGTTACTCCTCTCAGCTAACAATCAATTCAGTGAAACTTCACGAAGAACAATACTGAATATCCAAGATAGCATATTAGCCATCTTTGATTTTTTTTTAATTTTTTGGCATTTTACAGTGAGTGGTATTTAGTAGTATTTGGCGTTTGTTTTTTTGGTTTGATTAAATGAAAGTTGCTGAGAGTTATTATTTTATAGGATTTCTTTTGGCGGCGTAGGTTAGGCGGTGCATTATTATAATAAAGTATTCATCGTTTCAGTTACTGTTTGTATTTATTGTTTTTAATAAGCTTTTTTCTCTGAAGTCTGTAACACGTCCCGTCTTTCAAGTTTGGCGTTTTAAATTCTAATATAATAAATTTTCCGTATCTTCATTTTTACTGTTTTGTAGTTACTGTCTATAGTTACATTTTTCAAGTTTGATTTTTATTTTTTTTTATTTTTTTTGGGTTTTTTATGATCCTTTTCCAAAGTAATTTTATTATAGTTTGGGAGTTTTTAGGGGCGTTTTACGGCATGATAGCGTTTTAACAAGCATTTGGCTGTCTGGCATTTTTATTATATATGACGTTTTTATTATATAACAATCAACTGAAAAAGAAAATTAAAAAAAAAAGAATATATAAACAATTGATCTTCCAAATCTTCACTGTCACCGGTCCTTTTCTTCTTTTTTGAATCATCTTAACTGGCTGGTTCGACTTTCGTATGATTCATTTTGTTTTTTTGTTTTTCAAGTAGTTTTTTTGTGGCTGTTTGGAAGCACAAAGTCTGACATCAACATCTTTTTCTTGAAGATTTGTCCATCTCATGCAGCAAAATGTTTATTGAGTTTACATCCTTCAACCAACAATCTTGAATTTTCCAATGAACGATGTTTGATTTTTTAATTTTGGCGTTTTACTGATAAAAAGAACGCCACCAAATAAAAGCACCTTAAACCTCAAAATTTGATCATGCTAAAATCAATAATGTTTTGCTGTATGAGATGGACAAAATTGTTAATCCTCGGTTAAGAAAGATAACTAACAATGTTGTCCACCCCATAAAGCTAAACTTTATTGACAACAAACCTCAATAATGTTTTTGTATGTTTTGGCGTTATAAATTGGATGGAAGTTGAGGATAAGTCAATAAGATTTTACTCAATGAAATGGACAATATCCTCACTTAAGGGTTTTGTCCATTACATTGAGCGAAAGCTTAGAGACAACCAAACTGAATTTCAAATAAACGTTTTGGTTTAGAAGATATTTGATGTTTGGGTTTTTTGGCGTTTCTAAGACGAATGGTATATATTAGATATGGCGTTTGGGGTTTTGTGTGTGTTTTTAATTGAAGGTCTGAGATGTTGTCTATATTGGATTTTTTTGACGGTTTTTTTAGGCGGGATTTTATTATAATTAAGTTTGGCGTTTTATATCTAATGGAGTTTTTAGTTAGAATGGTGTGTGCTATTTGTTTGGCGTTTTATTTTCATGAGATAGCGTTTTATGTGGATGTAACACCCCAAAAATATAAACCTTTATTATAAATACGATGTCGGTAAATAAACCCAAAACGAACTAACTAGGAATAAAATAACCTAGTTAGAGGAGAAGTCTTGTAGTGACATACTAGTGGGTTAAAACACTTAAAATAAAAACCTGATAATAGATGGGGGACCAAAGTTGCTAAGTGTGAAACTTGAATTATTAAAAAGAAAATAACACACCAAACACACACCTAAGTGTGTGTCTGGTTCGACCAGAGCACAGGGCGACCAAGGAAATCCCCCATCAAACCCTAAATCACACAAATCTCACAAATTGAAGGTCAAATTCAGTACCAAATCAAAATTCGAGTACGAAATAGTGATCTCCTCTGAAAAGGGGTCATAAGGTATGTGAATTTATAGGAAATCCCTATTTGAATTTCTGGATGAACTTAGAGAATTCGAAATTCGTTGTTGCATGAATGTTATATGGATGGAATAGGAATAATATTGTGTCTAGGAGTGAACCCTAGACAATCATATGTTGAAATCATGCTTAATTCTTGTGAATTCCATGAACACTAATGAAGGTGATTAGTGGGTTTTGTGGGAACTTGATAAACACTAGGATTTTGGTTGTTGTTCTAGTGTAATCTGATTTTTATGAAGTAATTTCTGATTCGTTGATGTTAAAATTTATATGAAATTGTCCGATTGATGTTAATCTTGGCTATATAACAAGTTATGAACTTGATAATGAACTGTGAGAAATTTGTGCCTTTAAGGTGTTTGTAAAAATGGCTCAAAGAAAGCTTAAAACCGGAAAATTAAACTAAAACACATATTTGTGAAATTTCGGCAAGCTATGCGTTATATGTTAAGGAAAGAGTTCTAAACGGGTTGTGGTTGAACTCTATAGGGAAGGAAACCGGAGCGTCAAGTGGACAAGCCGGGGGTGATACGCGTTTGAAGGGTGTGCATTGAAGGTATGTAACTTGTTTCGTTACATTAAGTGAATTTGATATTTAAACCATGTATAGTTGTGTTTTAGAATAAAGGCTTGTGTTAATTGAAGTGACAATGTTCACTACTTGATTTTAATAAGTTAAGATTAGATTAGGAAACGTTTGGTAGTCATTAAAAATGGAGGATTCCATAAATGAGCCAAACGGGTCGAATAATTGTTTAATAAGTAGTAATATTGTTTGTTGGTTAGCTTTTGGCGTTAACAAATCACAAGAGAATGAAGCCATAGGTTTGGTAATGAAATGCCGGTGATAGGAAGCCCCGGATGTTGGGTAAAAGCGCCTTAAGGTTACTATCGCATTGGTAGCAAAATTGGTGTGAACTTGGTGGGTTGAATAAATACATAGTGATTTTAGTCATTTGGTCCGTAAACTAATTTTTTGGTTTAATAAATGTAATAGACACGCCGGTAATTAAATTACAAACGTGTAGGAAAAAGAATCACCTAAAACGGACCTTTGGATCAAAAGTTACGAGCATTTGAAGTTAGAATTGTGAAATTCGGAGCTGGGCAGGAAATGCAGGTCATATACCTGCACCTGCTGGAAAACCGAGTCCCCCGCGCCACGCGACAGGATCCACTGGACCTGGCGCGACACGCAAGAGCCCTCACGGCACGCGAAGGAATGGATGAAGTCTGTCGCGTGGCGCGACAGACTTAATTCTGAATTTTTATTTTGTTTTCGATTGTTTGATTCTAGAACTTGTTTATATGCATTATGACATTGTCAAAACTAACATTTTAAGTTGTTTTGACACTAGGTGATGTTGGAATCATGTCGGATGGCAATCAAGCATGTTTTCAAGAACCGAACACAAATTTTGAAGCTTCCGCGTCTACTTAACTTTGTTAAACCAAACATGTTATGTTGTAAACATTTAACTTATCATTTTGGGATGTTGGGATGTTAAAAGTGTGTTCGGTTCAAGCTTGATCAATCATCCGGTAAGAATTAATTATTTATTTTAGTAGATCTTATCATATGTGAGAAAAAGGGATGTGAATTAATGTGCACGGGAAGAGTGTGTTAACACACTCAAACCCGGAAAGTGCACTAAATGAGAACGGTCAAAGCAAGTTATGAACTTGGCTAAACCGAAGCAAATAAAGCTATGTTATGAATGAAATGTTTTATTGATGTAAACATTTCAGTTTCAAGATGACGGAAAGGGGTAACGATGATCCGGTACCAATGGTCACCGAACAAATGAAAGAGGTGATTGCCGAAGAAGTAGGGAAGGCAATCGAGGGTAGCCTATCCGGTTTCATAGACAAAATTCAAAATACAGTGCTTTCATTAGTTGAGGAACGGGTTAAAAGGTTGGAAGATAATGTCAACCTTGTGAAAGAAAAATCCGTAGAATGTAAGGGTTGTTCATACAAGGAGTTTATGGCGTGCAAACCGCCAATTTACAACGGGGAAGTCGACCCGATAGTATGCCAAAGATGGCTAAGCGATGTTGAAGGGGTATTTGAAACGACCCACTATGACGTAGGCGAATTCGTGGCTTACGGAATGGGTCAATTGAGGGGTCAAGCCAAAGATTGGTGGGGTAACAAGAAGAAGGAAATTGGAGCCGAAGCGGCAACAGTTATGACATGGGACGAGTTTAAGGTACCATTCCTTAAACACCACAGTCCTAAGGCGGTCATCAATAGGATCAAGGAGGAATTCATCCAGTTAAGACAAAAGGGTGAAACAATTGATAAAATCACGGGCATTTTCATGGATAAGCTGAGATTCTGTGATGAGTTAGTGACTGCTGAAGAGCAGAAGATATATTATTATTACAATATGTTGAGTGCTGAATATAGGGAGTTTATGACTCCCTCGAAGTACGAAACCCTCACGGAAATCATTAACACCGCCCGAGAGCGAGAGATTGAATTGAAGAAACAGATTGAGAGGAGCGAATGAAGGGTGCAGGATGTGAATCCAAGCCCTACAGAGAAGGCGAGAACATTAGAATTGACGCGAAAGACGGATGTAAAAGGCGGGTCGCCAAGTTGTAAAGTTTGTGGGAAAGGGCACAAGGGAGAGTGCCGCTTCAAAGACAAACCGTGTCCCATATGCGGGAAGACGGGACACACGGTATCACTATGTCCGGGTAAAGTTTCTGTTTGCTACAAGTGCTATCAGCCGGGTCACAAAAAGTCTGAATGCCCGGAGTTGGTCGGAAAAAAGAACGAGAAAGATGTTCAAGTGGAGACCCAAAAGGCGAAGGCTAGGTCCTTCAAATTAACTGCGGCTGAAGCAAAGAAAGAACCCGATGTGGTTTCAGGTATATTCACAATAAACTCGATCCTTGCACGTGTATTATTTTATACGGGTGCGAATAAGTCCTTTATTTCACATGGATTTATTCGACATCCTTCATTTGTATTGACAAAATTATATGTGCCCTTAGAAGTTGAAATAGGAGATAACAAGAGTTTCATAGTGTGTGACGTTTGTCAAGGCTGTAAATTGAGTATCGATGACGAGGAATACTCAACAGATTTAATCCCGATGTCGATGGGAGAATTTCAAGTGGTTGTTGGGATGGATTGGTTATCCCGACACCACGCAAAAGTTGTATGTTTTCGTAAAGAGATAAAACTAACATCTCTTAGCGGAAAACACGTTACCATCTATGGCAAGAAAGGGGGCAATCCTATGATATGCTCGATGTTGAAAGCTCACAAGCTTATGAGGCATGGATGTAGAGCGTTTATGATATACGCGAATGAACCCGAGAAAGAACCACTGAAGATTGGAGACATACCAGTGGTACGTGATTTCGAAGATGTGTTTCCGGAAGACTTATCGGGAATACCGCCTGAACGGGAGGTGGAGTTCGGAATCGAATTGATTCCGGGCGCGAAACCCGTAGCTAAAGCATCGTACCGACTCGCGCCATCAGAATTACAAGAACTAATGTCGCAGATTCAAGACTTGCTTGATAAAGGATTTATAAGGCCAAGTGTGTCTCCTTGGGGCGCACCGGTATTGTTCGTGAAAAAGAAGGACGGGAGAATGCAAATGTGTATCGATTACCGGGAGTTAAACAAACTCACGGTAAAGAATCGATACCCGCTTCCGAGAATAGATGATTTATTCGAGCAGTTACAGGGTGCGAAATGGTTTTAAAAAATTGACCTTAGATCGGGGTATCATCAGCTGAAGGTTAGAGAAGAGGATGTACCAAAGACGGCCTTCTGTATGCGGTACGGACATTACGAGTTCCTCGTGATGTCTTTCGGATTAACGAATGCACCCGCGGCTTTCATGGACCTCATGAACCGGGTTTGCAAGCCAATGTTGGATAAGTCAGTAATCGTGTTTATCGACGACATTTTAGTGTATTCGAAAAATGAGGCAGATCATGCGCATCATTTACAGGAGGTGTTTGAGACGCTCAGACGAGAGAAGTTGTATGCGAAATTTTCGAAGTGTGCATTTTGGTTACGAGAGGTACAATTCCTCGGCCACATCATAAGTGCCGATGGAATTTTGGTAGATCTGCCAAAGATAGAGGTAGTGTCGAAATGGAGTCCTCCGATAACACCCTAGTTGCTATTTAACGGTTTTACATGTAAATACCAACAATTAGATGTGTAGTTAAGACTACACATACTATAAAAATATGGATTTGTTAAAACTTTTAAAAATCATAAGTTATTTGACATAACGTGATCAGATTCGTCGTTTAAAATTTATGACGAGGCAATGTACGGAAGCATGTATCTTTATCGTGTTCGGTTCTTCGTTGTGCTTGATCGTCTTCCGGCATCCAAAAAGTACCTACATTTCATAAACATGAAATGCTTTAGTCATACGGGGTTTAAAACGTATCTAAACGAGTCCGGGAAACAACACTGATTAAAATACATTTTTGTACAGGGTCCACCGTAAATTACGGTGGATACCGTAATTTACGGTAGCCCCAGTTTTTAAATACTCCACCGTAAGGCAGGAGATAACTGCCGTAGCGTTTTCAGTCCCCACCGTAACTTACGGTGCCCACCGTAAGTTACGGTGGCCCCTGTATCAGATTCTTCCATTTTGCCATTTTTGACACGAAAACTTTCGTATCTTTCAATCCGCTTGTCCGTTTGACCTACCGTTTCTTCCTACGTGTTTGTAATTTGATTCTCCATCATATGGAGTTAAAATCCGAGATCCGGCTTAATAAATTTTGAGACTTTTATGCCTTCGGCTTATCACCTTTTTACAAAGTTTTGACCCGTTTACGCATTTATCAAACAAACATATTTGTTTGATCATTATTTCACATGAACCACCTCAATTCAATATTTTCTACCATGCTAGGTTCTAATTGCGGGTTTCTTATATATTTTAACCCGTTTTCGCTCGTATGCTTATTTCGACCCGTTAAGGGTATTTAAGTATATTTTAAACATGATTCGCTTTCATTTGTATCTAGCCTTATATTTCCACATTTCTTACCAAGTAATTTTCCACCACAACTATATTTGTGGTGGATTTAATGTGGAGATCTATATATTCTGAGTTTTACCCCTCGAATTATCATATTACGGCAAAGACTCATATAAAGTCTTTCGACCCAAGAATTTACATCTTTCACTACCTATACTCATTCTAAGCATTTATTTAATCATAAGACTCGTTTCCGAACCACCTTTAAGGGTCGTTCCTTCGAATTAGCTTACAAGGGCAGTTTGGTAAATTTTCATCCTTTTTTCACTACAAGGACCTTTAAATACTTGTTTGACTCAAAATCCAACCTTTTAACTATAGTTCTTGTTTGTAAACCCATATGCTTCTAAAACATTATAATCATAACTCAATTTATTCGGCTTACCTAAAAGATAACCGAATATCTATATTTTAACTTTGTCTAACTCTTATAAAACTCCAAATTCTACATGATGAGTTGTGTCATTATACATACCTGGTTTGGATCAATATATTGACCTGTTTCAATACCTTGCCTTAGTGGCTGCTAAATGATAGCGCTGTAAACATCCATGTGCTATTTATTCCCTAAAATCATACAACTCGACAACCCATTAGTCGATATTGCCAAGGGTGATAATTTCACCTTTTGACCCGTTTAGTCTAAATGACCAATTATATTAGCGAGATGACATTTATTACCACCTCGTATATATGACTCGCTCCGATTTACACCGTGCGGTCACTTTACTTATAATTCCATTTCTTAAAACTTTTTGGCCTACTATGGCTTACGTCATAATTGTCTTTTTCGTAACACGACAAAAGGATATTCTAAAATATATGACTAGTGTAAGATATACTTACCTTGCATCCGAATTACGCTTTTCCTTCATACTTGCTTCGTTTGACCCGCTTCCTTTCCAAGCCTCCACCTAGCTTGTCAAGCGTCAAACTATCATCATAATTCGTAAGACGGTTAGATTAGTCATCATTAATTATGACTATTCCATCTTACGGGTTTTACATCAAAATTCACCATTTGATTTCATTTTGGTCAGTTTGACTTTTAAAGGTCAAACTGCCTATTAACATAAGTGATTATATTATAAACCTCGACAATTCATTTAAGCACTCTGTCAAGTATCCGATAGGCATTATTCTTACGCCACCGTTTTAACTACTTTTCAAGTCTAAGTTCATGCTATTATTAACACCAATTTAACTTAGCTCTTGATTATCAAAGTTAATTATTCATTTGTTAAGCAAGAACTAAAGGTTTCTATCTACATGTAAAAACCCGTTTCATCATAGCATTAGACATTTATCCGAACATCTAATATAATCAGCTTCTACAAATTAATTAGTAGACATCATGATTCCAAACACCTATTTATATGAACAAAAACACTAATTTCATCATAATGTACAAAAACCCATTTCAAGTCACATATGAGCATTCACTCGAACTTATAAATTGTTCAAGTATTTTGTTCCAACTATCAAATATGATGATTCTAAGCACATGCATATCATCATCTTCACTATTTAGTCAAAACCCACTTAGCTCATACTTGGTTAATTGACTAATCACTAGTTTATGGTACAATTTTACAAGTTTGCATCTAGGGTTTGTTTCTAGACATAGATTCAACCCAATATCACTCATATACACAACATTCATTCTAGAATTTCGTTCATGCATGTTCATCCAAATTTCAAGATATCACCAAATGATGAAATTCAACATACCTTATGATCTCCTAGCTTGGGTGATCACGAATTTAGTTAAAGCCCCCCAATTTCCAACTCGATTTCCCTTGGATTTTGATGGATTTTGGTGAGTTTAGGGTTTTGAGAAGAACCCTTCTCCTGGCTCTGTGAAATCATCGACCAAACACACACATATGTGTGTGTTTTGGTGTTTATTTGTTTTAATTAAAAACATCTTTCCCTTTTGCCTCTTTTAGTCCCTCTAGTTCCATAGTTTATAAAAGGGTTATCTCTTTCATGTTTCTTTTATTGTTTTTACAACACTTAACTAACTAGGTTGATATTCCTAGTTGCTTAGTGGGTTCGGGGAAGTCATAACCCGTTTTATTTTTAAATCCCGTTAACTCGGGCCTCTTATTATCTTTATTTCCCTCAAAAGCTTTTATTCACTTTTTATTTAATATTAGGTTTATCTATTAAATTCCTAATATTCACCGGGTTTACTTTTACCACTAACGGTATTTTACCCATTCATTATTATTAACATGGTTTAATTACCAATCCCGATTTCGGGGTGTTACACCTTCGAAGAATCCTTCGGAAATTAAAAGCTTCTTAGGGCTTGCGGGATACTACAGGAGATTCATTCAAGATTTCTCCAAAATTGCTTCACCGTTAACTAAATTAACTCGGAAAGAGGAAAGATTCATAAGGGATGTTGAACAAGAGAGAGCGTTCCAAACGCTAAAAGAGAAGTTAACTCAAGCTTCGGTATTGACGTTGCCGGACGGGTTCGAAGACTTGGTAGTCTACTCGGATGCGTCACATTCGGGGCTCGGATGTATTTTAATGCAACGGTGCAAAGTGATAGCTTATGCCTCGAGGCAATTAAAGGTGCATGAAAAGAAATATCCCACGCACGATCTCGAATTGGCGGCGGTGGTGTTTGCGTTAAAAATATGGAGGCATTATTTATACGGGGTAAAGCGCACCATATTTACCGACCACAAGAGTTTAAAATACTTCTTCCATCAGAAGGAGTTAAACATGCGGCAAAGGCGATGGTTGGAAATGGTAAAAGACTATGATTGCGAGATACATTACCACCCCGGAAGGGCCAATATTGTGGCGGATGCCTTGAGTAGGAAAACAGACTATGTTCCAATATGAGTGCGGTCGATGCAGCTTGTTGTAACTTCGGGTTTACTTGAACGAATCCGAGAAGCACAAGTCGTGGCGGTAAAAGAGGAAAACATGAAAAAGGAAAGGATAGTTGGTCAATTGAAAGATTTGGCGGATGGTAACAACGGGTTAAAGACTCGATTCGAAAGAATATGTGTCCCTAATTCATGTGGTGTTAAGACGATTTTACTTGATGAAGCTCATAAATCCAATTATTCTTTCCATCCAGGGGCAACCAAGATGTATAATGATCTAAAGCAAAACTATTGGTGGCCCGAAATGAAAAGAGATGTTGTTAAGTATGTAGAGAAGTGCTTGACTTGTTTAAAAGTCAAGGCGGAACACCAAAAGCCATATGGTAAATTGCAACCATTGGAAATTCCAGTTTGGAAATGGGAACTTATCACCATGGACCTATTGACCAAACTGCCTAGGACAAACCGAGGATTTGATGCCATTTGGGTGGTTGTTGATAGACTGACGAAAAGTGCTCACTTTATTCCTATACGTGAGACTTATACGTTAGAAAAGATGTCGGAAGTGTATACCAATGAAATAGTAGCACGCCACAGAGTACCGGTATCCATCGTGTCTGACAGGGATACTCGGTTTACTTCACACTTCTGGCGAGATTTCCAAGAACAGATGGGAACGAAACTTTTTATCAGCACTGCATACCATCCGCAGACGGATGGACAGAGTGAGAGAACGATACATACACTAGAAGACATGCTGAGGGCGTGTATTATCTATTTTGGGGGCAGTTGGGATGTGTATTTGCCGTTAGCAGAATTTTCTTATAACAACAGTTATCATGCTAGTATCGGCATGGCTCCGTATGAGATGCTATATGGTAGAAAATGTAGAACCCGGTATGTTGGGGTGAAGTGGGTCCGCGTGAACTGGCCCATAAAGATGTTGTCCAAGCCATCAATGAGAAAATTGACGTGGTACGAGCTCATTTGAAAGCGGCCCAAGACAGACAAAAGTCTTATGCCGACAAAAGACGGAAACCGATTGAATTTCAGGTAGGTGACATGGTCATGTTAAAGGTTTCCCCATGGAAGGGCGTTATTCGATTCAGAAAAAGAGGGAAACTAAGCCCGAGGTTTATCGGGCGATTCAAAATCGTTGAACGGGTTGGCAAGGTAGCATATCGCCTTGAATTACCAGAAGAATTGAGCGGGATCCATGGCACGTTTCATATATCACAACTCCGAAAGTGCTTGGCGGAGGAAACGGCTTATGTCCACCATGATGATAACGAGGTGGACAATAGCCTTAACTATGCGGTATAAGAAAATTAATCAAGTGAAGATCAAGTGGGAACACAGAAAAGGGTCGGATACTACATGGGAACCCGAAGAGGAGATGCGACGTCTCTACCCGACACTATTCGGTACGTATTTCGGTTTCGATGACGAAACCCATTTTAAGGGGGGTTGACTTGTAACACCCCTAAAATATAAACCTTTATTATAAATACGATGTCGGTAAATAAACCCAAAACGAACTAACTAGGAATAAAATAACCTAGTTAGAGGAGAAGTCTTGTAGTGACATACTAGTGGGTTAAAACACTTAAAATAAAAACCTGATAATAGATGGGGGACCAAAGTTGCTAAGTGTGAAACTTGAATTATTAAAAAGAAAATAACACACCAAACACACACCTAAGTGTGTGTCTGGTTCGATCAGAGCACAGGGCGACCAAGGAAATCCCCCATCAAACCCTAAATCTCACAAATCTCACAAACTGAAGGTCAAATTCAGTACCAAATCAAAATCCAAGTATGAAATAGTGATCTCCTCTAAAAAGGGGTCATAAGGTATGTGAATTTGATAGGAAATCCCTATTTGAATTTCTGGATGAACTTAGAGAATTCGAAATTCGTTGTTGCATGAATGTTATATGGATGGAATAGGATTAATATTGTGTCTAGGAGTGAACCCTAGACAATCATATGTTGAAAACATGCTTAATTCTTGTGAATTCCATGAACACCAATGAAGGTGATTAGTGGGTTTTGTTGGAACTTGATAAACACTAGGATTTTGGTTGTTGTTCTAATGTAATCTGATTTTTATGAAGTACTTTCTGATTCGTTGATGTTAAATTTATATGAAATTGTCCGATTGATGTTAATCTTGGCTATATAACAAGTTATGAACTTGATAATGAATTGTGAGAAATTTGTGCCTTTAAGGTGTTTGTAAAAATGCCTCAAAGAAAGCTTAAAACTGGAAAATTAAACTAAAACGCATATTTGTGAAATTTCGGCAAGCTATGCGTTATATGTTAAGGAAAGAGTTCTAAACGGGTTGTGGTTGAACTCTATAGGGAAGGAAACCGGAGCGTCAAGTGGACAAGCCGGGGGTGACACACGTTTGAAGGGTGTGCATTGAAGGTATGTAACTTGTTTTGTTACATTAAGTGAATTTGATATTTAAACCATGTATAGTTGTGTTTTAGAATAAAGGCTTGTGTTAATTGAAGTGACAATGTTCACTACTTGATTTTAATAAGTTAAGATTTGATTAGGAAACGTTTGTTAGTCATTAAAAATGGAGGATTCCATAAATGAGCCAAACGAGTCGAATAATTGTTTAATAAGTAGTAATATTGTTTATTGGTTAGATTTTGGCATTGACAAATCACAAGAGGATGAAGCCATAGGTTTGGTAATGAAATGCCGGTGATAGGAAGCCCTGGATGTTGGGTAAAAGCGCCTTAAGGTTACTATCGCATTGGTAGCAAAATTGGTGGGTTGAATAAATACATAGTGATTTTAGTCATTCGGTCCGTAAACTAATTTTTTGGTATAATAAATGTAATAGACACGTCGGTAATTAAATTACAGACGTTTATGAAAAAGAATCACCTAATACGGACCTTCGGATCAAAAGTTACGAGCATTTGAAGTTAGAATTGTGAAATCCGGAGCTGGGCAGGAAATGCAGGTCATAAACCTGCACCTGCTGGAAAACCGAGTCCCCCACGCCACGCAACAGGATCCACTGGACCTGGCGCGACACGCGAGAGCCCTCGCGGCACGCGAAGCAATGGATGAAGTATGTCGCGCCACGCGACAGACTTGATTCTGAATTTTTATTTTGTTTTCGATTGTTTGATTCTAGAACTTGTTTATATGCATTATGAAAATGTCAAAATTAACATTTTAAGTGGTTTTGACACTAGGTGATGTTGGAATCATGTCGGATGGCGATCAAGCACGTTTTCTAGAACCGAACACAAATTTTGAAGCTTCCGCGTCTACTTAACTTTGTTAAACCAAACATGTTATGTTGTAAACATTTAACTTATCATTTTGGGATGTTAAAACTAGTTAGTAGTTAACTCGAATTCTGTTATTATGAATATTTCCGTTTTGGTCTATCAATAGGAAATTATGTATTTCTTTCGTAAATGCGTATTTATGTTAAAACTCCTAATTAAATGAGACGGGTGTTACAGTGGAGAAGTCAAAAGACCCCTTTACCCTTAATGAAGCGCGTCCACGTAATAAAATTGATGTTATTTACGAAAACGCCACCGCGCCAATCTAATCCAAAGATTGTTTTGGTCGTACGATCTATAAGCGTTCTCACCGTTCTCACACTTTCTACCGTTTTCTCTAAATCCCGACCCTATGTGTGTGTGTATATATATATATATTTGTTGTATGACCATGAATAGTAATTTTAATTTTATAATAACATATAATTTTTTAATATGTTATTATTTTAATATTATAATACTTTATTATTATATTACTTTTAACTTTAAGGTATTTTCATTATTTTCCTTTTCTAAAGCCATATTTCGTTTATCATTTAGTTTTTGATTTAAATATATTTTTTTATTTTTTAAATCATATTTCCTTTAACAATTAATTTAATATTTCCCTAATAACGGCTATGTATAATGATTTTAATTTTATAATAATAATATTTTTTTAGTATTTTATTATTTTAATACTATATAACTTTATTATTATATTTACTTTTAACTTTTAACATATTTTTCTTTTTTAAACCATATTTCTATTATCATTTTTCATTAATTCTTTTTTTTTAATTATTTTTCTTTTATCTACTAATTTAATATATCTTTAATTTAATAATTTAAATTTTTAATTATTTTTTTTCTAAAAACTTATATACGTAGACGAATAACTATGAATAGTGATTTTAATTTTATAATATTGTATAGTTTTTAAATATTTTATTATTTTAATATTATAATATTTTATTATTATATTTACTTTATCTTTTAACATTTTTGTTTATTTTTTCCTTTTCTATAACCATTTTTCCCTTGTCATTTATTTTTTTGTTTCTAATGATTCTTTTTACCTTTTTAAGTCATATTTTCTTTATCAATTAATTTAATATTTCATTAATAACTTATGTTTTTTATTTTTTTTATAACTTAAGTACATAATTGTGCTTAATTTTTTTCCTCAATATTCTGGTATAAGTTTTGTTAATAACAAAATTATATTCAAAATAAATTATTTATTTAGTATCATTTCACGTTATGATGATAAACTGAAACGATTCTGATGTTTGGCTTTCTAAACAACATGCTTCGTTTTCAGATAACGTTCGTTTTACATTATCATTGGCTACGTTTCGTCGTAACGCGCGACGTCTACAAATCTATTTAATGTTAACACCCATAAAACATTTAATGGACAATCAATGGTAATTTATTATCAAATTTCCTTTTTTTAATGAGAAATTTATTTTAATCTCTTGTTATATTATATGTGGAATTGAAACCAATACCCCTCCTTTTAAACCTAGGTGTTTAAATGGCTTTGTCTTTACCAACAAACCACCACTTCATTAGTTCAGATTTCTTTAATAGACTTTTCAATTATCTTTATAGGGATGAATCGAAATTTCTTTAATATTAGTTGAATATCAGAATTCGATGTTTTTTTGAACGACAAACAACAACTTTTATTCAAACACTCCAATGATTCAAAAAGTACAAAATGGTTAGTAAGCTACTAAGCCAACCACCTATTACATAATCATCCTGTGAAGTCGAAAATTCGAAACCATAAAAACATAATAAACAATGTATCATACTCCATTATAAAACTCGAAATTCACCCACTTCCTCCGGTCCAAATCCGTTCTCTTTGCTCCGCATTTAATCCACAGGAACGTATTTGCCTGCATTTCTCCAAAGATCCCATCCATATTTGCTCTCTTCCCATTAAAAATTTCTTCATTCCTTGCTTTCCGTATGCTCCAACAAGTCGCTAGTATGATGGTTTGAACATATTTCCTCTTCGGTTCATCAAAAATCGGCTGGACTTTGTACCACAAACTCACCTTATGCCACAATACTGCTGCTACATAACACCCCGTAAACAGATGATCTGCATCTTCTTCTTGATCTCCGCATAGCTTACAAATTGGCGCACCTGAGAGCATACCCCTTTTCTTTTACCCGATCATTGTTGCCAATCGATCTTGTACTCCACGCCACCGAAAAATATTAATCTATTTTGGCATCCACTTGACCTATTCATAAGGATGGTAAGGGACTGCAAAACTGTTTAGAACTGCTCGGGCTGACGAAACCGAGAATGACCCATCACTTGAAGGAACCCACGACTATTTATCATCTCGGTTCTCCAAACTTATCCTTTGTCTCAAGGTTAATAATTGTTGCAGCTGATTAATTTGTTCGTTTATACTTGGGACCGCCCCACTCCAAATCAGCCAATCGCTCCTCGGCTATTGCTCGCTTATGTTTTTCTACTTCAAAGAGATTAGGAAATCTGTCCTTCAAAATGTCATCCCCAACCCACCAGTCCAACCATAATCACACCTTTTTTCCATTACCTACGTCGTTGTAACACCTCGTAAAATCGTGTCCAATAATGTATGGACACGTGTCCCTAATCCTAATTATGTCAAAAGTTGGCTAAGAGGGACTATTTTCGTCAAAAATGAAAACTATGTATACAGAGGGACTAAAAGTGTCAACATGCTGAAACTAAGCCTCTGAGTTACCTTACACGGTGTCCGTATTCTTAAATGAGCCACTTGTTGGACAAGAGGAGCCATTTGCGTAATTATTTGAAAGTTTGCGCGACGAAGGGTTAAAAGCGTCAACATGTTAATTCTTACCTTTGAGTGACCTTTTAACGAACCCGGAACATTTGATGCTCGGTAATACCCCGCGTATACCTAATGTCTTCTATTTTATTGATAGGAATGCAAAAATATCATTCGTTGCGCAATTTGGGTCGTTTTCGCGTTCGTTAAAGCGTTCGTCGCTGATACGTGGTCGAATAACGGTGCTTGTATATGTTTAAGTTTGGGTTTTTACTCGAATTTTAATCTTGAAAAACCTAATTTTAATTAGATTTGTGTTTTGCAAGTTTAACAAAGTTTAAGGTGCTTTTCGGGAGCTTTACGAGCCATCGGGATGAAAAACGGACAATCGGGACGCGTTACGGATCAAATGGGAGTGCAAGATGGAAAATTGGAGATTTGAAGCTGGAGAGGCCGTCGCCGACGGGCTCTAGGCCGTCCGGGACGGGCTCTAGAAACTCCCGTCAGTCAACTTTTCCCGTAACCAGTCAAACAAGCCGTCGCAGAAAATCAGCAAATCTAGAGGGCGTCGCCGACGGGGTCTGGGACGTCGGCGACGGGCTCCCGTTTGTTCAATCGTGAAACTTGTGTTTTCTTGATCTTTTGACGAGTTTAAACGGTTCTTGAGCCATAAATTCGACAGTTACACATTATTTTGAGTTGAAAATCATTCTGGGAGCCATAATTGAATATCATCTTGACTGCCAATTGATCTCTAACATCAAGAATTGGAGATCATCACCATCATTCACAATCATCATCATTCGCCGAAACCCTAATCCTTCCACCATCATTATTTCCACCATTATCCTTCACCAAAACCTTCAACATCCATCAACTCTCTATTGTTCAAGCTTCGAGATGACTTCATTCAAGTTCCAATCTTCCGGTGATCAAGTTTCTTCAACCATGAGCGGCTAATCACCCTGGTTTCACCCTGGTGTAGGTAGTTGTTAACTTAGGGTTTTGAATTGTTTCTTGCTTCGACTTTGTGACAAATTGTGTTTTATTTTTGAAACCATTGAAAATAGTTTGCATTTGTTTCGTATTCGTAAATTGTCAAACGATGTTAAAAGTTATGACTTTACGAAATGGTTATATGTAGTTATGCATTGTCGTGGTTAGGTTTTACTTGTGTTGATTACAAAGTGCATTCTTGTCCGTTTTTCGAAACGTTGATAGTTATTGGCACCTAAGTCACGGTACACTAAATCCGCTAATCGTATGCAATTGAGTTGTATCTAAAAACTTGTAGAAACCCTAGGTTGGCAATTACCGAAACCGGGTGTGAACCCTTTTTCTAATTATTGTTTAGTAATCAAGTCTATTTGCAATCGTTAATTGTTAGTTGTTAATCAATTAAATCAATTCCATTAGTTTAAATTCACATCTTTCAACAAAACAAAAATACAAAAATATCATAGCAAGCTTCATAATTGTGACACCTTTTTATAATTCAATCGAATCCACTCGCAAACCACATACTCTTCGTGGTTCGACCCCTTGCCACCACTAGCTATTTGTTAAGGGTAAATAGGGCTTATAAATTTTATCTTTGACCGGAGCGCAACAATCCGATCAAATTTTGGCGCCTTTGCCGGGGAGTGCGTGCGCTTTGTGTTTGGATTATTGTTTGAATTTGCGTGATTATCTGTTTAATTTGTTTAGTTTCTTTTTGTACTTTGTATTTTTCCTTGTTACACGGGTGTGTTACTTGTGCAGGTTACAGGTAGTGTATGCATACTCCAGAAGGACTTCACCGTTAGTCTACGAACCGGAAATCGAAAGAGTAGCAAGAAGAAACCTAGCAAGCCGGTTAGAAGCCAATCAAACACCACAACTCACACCGACCATTGAAACCGATTCAATGGCAAACCAAAACTCAAACCATTTTCAATACCGAAGCAACTTTAACCCCGCCCAAAATGTTCAACCTATACCTCAAGAACAACCGGGTGGTAATAACAACTCTAGACCACCCACACCACCTTTCCGAAACCAAAACCCCAACAATAACCAATGAACACCCCAACAACAAAACCTTCACCGCCAAAACTCTTTACCCATTCACCTTGATGATCGGAATGTTAATTCCGACCGTAGAGGCAATCGAGATCGTGGTAATCCCGCGAATGAAGACCCGCTCTTTAACATCGACGATTTGAGAAACGCTATCCCTGATGACGAACCATATAGTGTTCCCGGTTATCAACCGCCGGAACATGTGAGTGTTCATACGGAATATTCGGATGATGGGGGTACTACGATGATCGGGCTAATGATGACGAAGATTGGGGGTATGTGAATCAAGGTAACATCTACAATGTAAGAGGGTTTGAAGATGATGAGTTTGGCTACCAAAACGCCAACTTTGTGGGGAACGATGACTACGGGTACGGGGATAGGAGAAATAACGGTTACGAAAATAACCGCCAACCACGAAACAATAACCAAAGGAACCGGAATGAAGGGTTTTACAACAACAACAATGCTAACCCTAACTGGATTCCTCATTTTGTGGGAGGGGGTAATCAAAGGGGTAACCAAGGTGGGAACCGAAGAGGTGATAGGGGAGGTGATAGAAGGGACAATCGAAGACCGGTCGATCAAGAAGTTAACGGTCCGCATCGTCGTCAACAACCTCCAAGGGGAGTGAATGACCGTTTCCGACCGGTGGTTACCGATAATGACTCTCCAATAGTGTGTGAAAGGAGAATGTTCGACTGTAAGCCTCATTACATCAATATACTTCCCACTTCAATGGGAGGTCTAATGATGAACCGTACACGCATTTGGCGGAGTTTTCCTCCATTTGTAACACTATCAGGGGGCACAACTTTGCATTGGAGGAGGTCAAGCTTCGATTATTCCAGTTTTCATTAAAAGACAAGGCGAAGCAATGGTTCCTTACACTTCCAGTGAATAGTATCCGGACATGGGGTGAGATGCAACAAGTCTTTCTTGATGAATACTATTCAATGGCGAAGACTGATGATGCAAGAGATGAAATAAGGTCGTTTCGGCAACTATCGAGTGAACCGTTGCATGAAGCGTTCGCTCGATACAAAGAATTGATTCGGAAATACCCACATCACCAAATAGAAAAGTGGGAATTGGTGAAGTGTTTTGTACGTGGTTTGGATGATTCGACGTGGAATCGCCTCGAGTCAATGAGCAATGGAACTTTATTAAGCAATCACGAGGATGACGATTGGGAGTTCCTTGAAAGGATGATTAAAAGGTCAAAAGCGAAAGAGTCGTCCGATCGAGCAAAAAAGCACCCCACCTCAAGGTCTTGGCCCGATCGTGATGCGAATTCTAAGGATCGAATTGAAACGTTAGAGCGAGAGTTGGCTCGCATGAAGAAAAGGGAAGTGAATGCGGTGCAATACGCCGTATGTGAAGAATGCGGAGACATCGGTCACCGGACTGAGAATTGTCAAGCCACCGTAGAGGTAAATCAAGTGTATGGGGACCGAAGGCAATATGATATGAACTCCAACACTTACCACCCCGGGTTGAGGAACCATCCTAACTTTAGGTATGGTAATGCCTCCAACCAAATGAACCCGAATTTTCAATCGGGGAATCAAGGTGGGTATTCGCACCAAACTCGCCAAAGAAGTTACAATCAAGATGGTCACGGGTCGACGAATAATCAAGGAGGTGGTGGTGATTTGAGTGCCAAAATGGATGCAATGCTTTCAGTGATGCAAGAGTCCAAGAAGGAGAACGAAATTCGGGACAAATCGCATGAACCATTAGCAAAACAAGTGGGCCAACTTGCGGAGGAAATGGCACAAATGAGGGGGAGCATGGGAAAGCTCCCAAGTGACACCACGGTGAACCCTAAGCATCAAAGCTCAAGCGCGGGCAATGTAAGGAATGTACACATTAGCGATGTAAGTCTTCTTTCAAATGGTGAGGTTTGTAGTAGTGTTGAAAGCATTCCACCACCACCACAATGCGTTGATGGTGTAGTGGGAAATACTAGAGATGAGTCGGAAAGTAAAAATGAACAAGAAACGATTTCACAAATTAAAATTGAAAAAATGAATAAAAATTCTTTTTGTGAAAATTGTTTAAATCAAATTAAACCAATTAATGCATCAAAAGTTGAGGAACGGTACCCACCGAAGGACGAGAGGTGGGAAAATTTTAAACAAGCAAAAATTAATTCACCGTTACTCGATGACATTAAAAAGGTTCCGGCCCATGTGGAATGCTTAAAGGAGTTAAGCATCGAAAAACGGCACAACAAATTACCCGAACCGGTTGATTTGATATCTCATGTTAGTGCCGTTTTATCGAGTGCGCTCCCCCAAAAAGCTCAAGATCCGGGAGATCCTCTTATTCCAATTCAAATTGGAGCATTTAAAATCGAGAGGGCGCTCCTCGATCTTGGAGCTTGTGTGAGCATCTTGCCCGGGAGTTTGTATGACCAATACGATTTTGGTCCATTGAAAAAGTTTGATACTCCCGTGGTATTGGCCGATCAGACTCCCACGCATCCAAGGGGGATGGTGGAAGATGTGATTGTGAAGGTGGAAGATTGCTATTACCCAGTGGACTTTTTGGTAGTAGACTATGTTGGGTGTGTTGAGGACACCCAGCCGATAGTCATACTGGGTAGACCGTTCCTCGCAACTGCTAATTCCATAATAAATTGTGCAACGGGAACGGTGAGCATGAAGTTTGGGGACCGGGAATTAAATTTAAATGTTTTTCCAAAATTTACTAACCCACTCGGTGAGGATACGTGTCCCAAGAAGGACATGAATCCAAACAAAAAGGTATGTGCTATGGTTGGTAGGTTTGGAGAACCAAAGAAGAAACCGGTCAAGAAGAAGAAGGCGAAGAAGTCGCCTCAAGAAAAGAAGAAGGAAGAGGAAGTGAGGAAGTTTGGACCGTTTGGCAACAAATGGTATGAATCACCGGTGGGTGATTTCGAGGAGTTTGTAGGCGGCAAGCATGCCATTCGACCACCATGAGGTGGTAAGTCAAGTGTTGTTGTATATTTTATTTCGCATTTCATTTTAGTTGTTATCCGTAGTTTAGTTAGTATTGTTGTTGTTGTATAATTTTGTATTTCGTTTTATTAGTTAAATGAACGTTGTGGGTGTGTTCCCTATATAACCCTCACGAGACCTACTCATCCTCCCGAGCTATCGGGAGGTTTAAAGGGCTTGCGTGCATATGCTAAATGCCGCCGTGATTCCTACGAAAGTGAGTTAGGATTGTTATTGTTGTAAATTATTTTTCCACAAAAATCAAGGTAATTTAACGCATGAGTTGGTAACACTTTCATAAAAATGGTAGAACTAACCACCTAACAAATTTCAATGGTTGTGAGAAGCATGCTTCTACACAAGGGCTAAGATTTGTAGGTACAACATGTTCGCGAGACAACCGTTTTTATGACGAGAAGAAGAAGATATGAGCATCTAGCGACAAAAATCAGGTGCATGCGTTTCCTTTTACCTTGATTCTTAGATTGGTAATAAGTGGATTGTAAATTGTATTTTATTTTCCGGGGTGAAATTTTTGGGAAATTAGCCGTGTCACATCCCTTGTGCGTTATAAAACTCTAGTTCCTACACATTGAGGACAATGTGTACCTCAAGTGTGGGGATGGGGGAGTAGTAAAAGTTTTCGATTTTGACCCATTCATTTAAATACTACACATTGAGGACAATGTTTACCTCAAGAGTGGGGATGGGGGAAAATTTCAAAAAAAATTCAAAAATGTTTTGTCTCGAAAGCGATCTTAAACCACAAGTAACTAAGTCAATGAGGGATGGCACAACCCATTTGGTCTTTTGTCATGGTCAAGTTCAAATTAATAGCATGACGGGTATTTAGCGGGTGGTTATTTGGGAATAATTCGCCTAAGAAACTAGCACATTATGCATGTCAAATATCATACCCTTTACATATGTGAGATTTTGAGCCACTTTTACATTATAGAATCACATGCTTATGTTTCTTTGTTGAGTGGAGCATTAGTCATGTATTGTAGAACTTGCAACTTTTGATACGTTTGAGACCATAGACCGAATACAAGCACAAGAATGATTAAGGCATTAGGTAAACCTTTTCCTTTTACACCATTTATATATCCTTACCCAAAAATTATCCCTTAGTAGCCAATTTTGAGCCTAACCCTTTCGTTTGACGACCCTTTAGCCCATAACCTTAAACCTTTTTGTTTTTAACCTGTGTGATGGAAATTCGATTATAGGAGTCAAGTTTGTATAGTTGTTTGTTTGTTTGCATATAAAAAAAGAGAAATCAGAAAATGTTACGAAAAAAGAATAGAAAATTGTTGAGAAAAGAACAAAAATATATGTTCTTAGTTTGAGAAATAAAAGGCGAAAACTTGTTGCCTTCTAGTTTGAATTTGGTAGTTAGTTATGCATAGAATAATTGCTTTGTAATAAAATCGAGTTTTCGTCACCTTATCCACTTTAAATATTTTATTCCCTACCCATAGCCTAGCCCCGTTACAACCCTTACAAAGACCTTATGACTTGTGCTTAGTACTCGTGATCGGTGGTGGAGAATGATTGAGTTGCAAGCCTAAGCAGGTACGTGTTCTAATCGGTTTTGAGTGTTTAGTTGTTGAAGTGCTAATACATTATGAAAATTAGCCAATTTATAAACCGAGTGGAGAGAACATTGTGAGGGATGTGCATGAATTGTTGGTTTCACGGGCGGGTTAATCTTGGATAACTATTTTATATGTGAATGCTCACTTTACCGTTAAATATGTTGAAAATTGTAAAGAGTTTGAACTTTAGTATGACAATTGACCTTAACCTTCGTCTCGGGAATGGGGAGTGTATTCATTGTTCGACCCACGTGAAAGTGAAAAACAGATTTGCTTGAGGGCAAGCAAAAGACAAGTGTGGGGATGTGATACGTGGTTGAATAACGGTGCTTGTATATGTTTAAGTTTGGGTTTTTACTCGACTTTTAATCTTGAAAAACCTACTTTTAATTAGATTTGTGTTTTGCAGGTTTAACGAAGTTTAAGGTGCTTTTTCGGGAGCTTTACGCGCCATCGGGATGAAAAACAGACAATCGGGACGTGTTACGGATCAAATGGGAGTGCAAAATGGAAAATTGGAGATTTGAAGCTGGAGAGGGACGTCCGGGATGGGCTCTAGAAACTCCCGTCAGCCGACGGGCTCGTAACCAGTCAAAAAAGCCGTCGCAGAAAATCAGCAAATCTAGAGGGCGTCGCCGACGGGGTATGGGCCGTCGGCGACGGGCTCCCATTTGTTCAATCACGAAACTTGTGTTTTCTTGATCTTTTGACGAGTTTAAACGGTTCTTGAGCCATAAATTCGACAGTTACACATTATTTTGAGTTGAAAATCATTCTAGGAGCCATAATTGAATATCATCTTGACTACCAATTGATCTCTAACATCAAGAATTGGAGATCATCACCATCATTTACAATCATCATCATTCACCAAAACCCTAATCCTTCCACCATCATTATTTCCACCATCATCCTTCACCAAAACCTTCACCATCCATCAACTCTCTATTGTTCAAGCTTCGAGATGACTTCATTCAAGTTCCAATCTTCCGGTGATCAAGTTTCTTCAACCATGAGCGGCTAATCACCCTGGTTTCACCCCGGTGTAGGTAGTTGTTAACTTAGGGTTTTGAATTGTTTCTTGCTTCGACTTTTTGACAAATTGTGTTTGATTTTTGAAACCATTGACAATAGTTTGCATTTGTTTCGTATTCGTAAATTGTCGAACGATGTTAAAAGTTATGACTTTACGAAATGGTTATATGTAGTTATGCATTGTCGTGGTTAGGTTTTACTTGTGTTGATTACAAAGTGCATTCTTGTCCGTTTTTCAAAACGTTGATAGTTATTGGCACCTAAGTCACGGTACACTAAATCCGCTAATCGTATGCAATTGAGTTGGATCTAAAAACTTGTAGAAACCTTAGGTTGGCAATTACCGAAACCGGGTGTGAACCCTTTTTCTAATTATTGTTTAGTAATCAAGTCTATTTGCAACCGTTAATTGTTAGTTGTTAATCAATTAAATCAATTCCATTAGTTTAAATTCACATCTTTCAACAAAACAAAAATATCATACCAAGCTTCATAATTGTGACACCTTTTTATAATTCAATCGAATCCACTCGCAAACCACATACTCTTCGTGGTTCGACCCCTTGCCACCACTAGCTATTTGTTAAGGGTAAATAGGGCTTATAAATTTTATCTTTGACCGGAGCGCGATAATTCGATCAGTTGCAATTAAGCGAAAAACGCAACCGTACGACCAAACAAACCGAAATCCATGACATTTTAGGGCATAAACCTAGTTACTTATGCCTTAACGCATTTACGCAACCTAGAAAGTGGGTTAAAAGGGGTTAAAAGCGTCAAAACTCAACAAATTTTGTACAGGGACTAAAGCTGTCAAACTTCAAAATCTGACTTGCAGCCCACTCCTAGCTTCATAAAACCTCCTAAACGAATCTATGGGCTGGTTAACTGTTTTAGACTCCTGTAGGGACACTTGTTAACATCCTAAGAAGTCCCATAACACTTGGAATCATCCTAGCAATCCCTAAAAACTATAAATAGGTGATGGTTTTCATTTGTAAAGCTTGCACTTTCCTTGAAAATCTTTTTATACTCTCATATCTGGAGAATCCTGAGCAATTGGAAACTTCCTTTGAGTTTTATTCAGTCCCTAGGACCACTTGTAAGTGTTCCTTTCTTGGATTATTCGTTTATTAGGCTTTTAAAGCCAAAAAGTCAAGCGTTTTCGATAAACGCTTTATAACAACCCTCCAAAATATTTCTGACACCTCTAATATAATTAGAATGCCCCAATTTGTCTTAAAATATACCCCGAATGCAAAACCGAGCCCAAAATACCATATATAATCAAAAATTTAATAAAAACAAGAAATTAATGGCGCTCGCGGGCCACGTAGACCTTTAGGGTCTCTTACGCGGGGGGCGACAGATAGGTGATCAGGTTGCACCCGGTGCTGCCACGTGTCGGGCTGTGTGTCGAGTCTATAAGTGCTGACTGGTCATAGCTAGGCCCTACAACCCTATGTCGCGGGCCGCGTAAGACCTTGGTGTGGCCTTCGCGGGGCGCGACAAACTCGAAATCAGGCACTATATATAGAGGTCGTTGGCCGCAGTTCACAATTCATCCCACAATCGAATTTCTCTCTAAAATTCTGTAGTGTAAACTCTATAATTGGGCATAATACCCCCTAATTAACGAAGTTCTGCTCCGTTGTAAGCATCATAACCCCGGTTACGTATTGGATACGCTGCCCGATTGATCCAGGGTTCCGTAACGGCTGTCGAGGTTCTGCCCGACGTAGTCGTTAGAATGCCGTCTCAGGGAGGGTATTACTAATGTAAATATTAAGGGTTATTATACTAACACGTGTGCATTTGTGTAAATTATATATAATCACCATGAAACCCTTACAGAAAACCCAAGACAACAATGTGAGTAATCTCCTTTTTGTAAACTGTTTTTACAAAACCTTAAATATTTTACAATGCGATTAAGCAGTGATTGAGTCTTTGTAATTCTTCAATTACTGCCGGTATGTTGGGGTTTTGTATACAAAATGTGGAACACGTTACCATTGGACAAAGAGTTAGCCAATGGGTAATATGACCCACCAGTCAGGATTGACAATACTGAATGAGTAATTGTGTAGATATAAACATTGTAATCGCTCTCAATACTGCAAATCAATAAAACTCTTCTTGATTAAACTGGGATTCACTCACCAGTGTTTCCCACTGACAAAATGTTTTTAAACGCGTTTCAGGTAACAAAATGTGAAAGCCAACTAGAAGCCAGCTGGACAGCACTGAAGGCTTGGAAAAAGTGGCTATAAAAGTTACCTAAATAAAAGAAGATGTTTTATTTCAATAAAATGGGATTTATCCCTATAAAACAGTTTGTAATGAAAATTGGGTTTTATCCCAATATATTTATATAAAGTGTGGTATTTACTCTGATAAAAGATTTCCTAACTACGGTCCTGATGAAATTTTCGCTACCAAAATAATAAACACCGATACCACAAATACCGATTCTCGCGTCCGCCCGTTCCCGGGACATATAGGGGGCGGGGGTTGCGACATGATTTGACTTTCGGTTTAGACCTTATTGGTCAAGCCATTGTTCACAACGAACATGGCTACATGATCGTAATTAGGTAGGTGATAATCCCTCAAAAGGGCACCTCCTAAGAATCACGTTTGCTTGGTCAATTGACGAGTCAACATATTAATGTTTTAAAAAGTCAATGGGACAGATTTTGAAATAATTACGATCTGAGTTTAAAGGTGTTCTAAAATATGTTTTATCACTTAAAAAACTTAGTAATAATTATTAGAACATGTGTAAACATGTTCAACTCGTCAATTCCAGTTTTAGGGTTGGTTCGCAACCGGAAGTCGCGAAGTTTGACTTCTGCATTGAACTTCGATTATGAACCGAATTAGACTAGTATGCTACTGATTTAAGGTTCTGTTATGATCGTAATATGATGTAGCATAACCCTCTAAGGTTATATTACACGATCGTAATAGTAATCTGAGTTTTATGCAAGTTTCCGTTAAAATGTCATACTTTGACTATTATGCCCTTTTTAGCAAAAATAAGGTTTTAGACACCAATGAACTTGAAAATGACTTAGGTACTGATATGTTAACATGTTTAACATATTTTGATGTTACAAATCTGATCATAAACCGATTTTTCGTATAATTTCGTAAATTACGCTTTAAAGTGACCGAAATGCCCTTTCGGCGCATAAAACGGTTTTAAACGTAATTTCTTATACTAAACTCATTACCTAATGATGTAATATCATAATTAGGTTATTTTGGGATATCAAATTAGATTATAAACTGAGTTTACATACAAGTTCTTATATTACGTTCTTAAATGACGATAATGCCCTTATGGCACATGAAATGGTTTTAAAGCATAATCTTCATATATAACCTTTTACCTACTGACGTGTTATACTAAATAGCATATCTTGACCATGTAAACCTGGTAATAACATCCGTTTTCATAAAACATCGCAAATATCGCCACTTAACGACTTTAACGCCTTTTCGGCGCATAGTATGGTTTTAAACCATATTTACCAACCAATACTTGTTACCTACTAATTTTATAACTTATTTAAAATGTTTTTACAGTAGGTACATGTTATAAACTCAGAATCCCAAATTAGCTTTTAAAACTATGTGTGAAATGAGCAAAATGCCCCTACGGTGCATAGTTTGGTCTTAAACTATAAAACCCACATATGTTTGATATCCTACTGATATTATATCATAAATTAAGTTTTTTCACAGAATTTTTATGGTCGTAACATCAGATTATATGCAAGTTCCTTTTATACGTCGCTAAATGACCAAAACGCCCTTATGAGGCATAGTTTGATTTTAAAACCTTAACGTGCATACAAGTTGGTATCCTAATGATATTATAACTTGTTTAAAGTATATTGCATATGGAACTTGTTCATGACTCATCCGGTTACCCGTTATCGCTTATACGCGTACGGTTAGACTTACGTAACTAGTTTACGTAAGTTTACCGAAACGGGTTTAACCTTATCATTTTCACTTCAAAATCCAGAATGTACTTTGTTTACTCATATTATACAAGTCTTAGTACTTGTTGGGTTTAAACCACATTCTATTCGATATACGCTTAACCTAGCGAACCTATTCTTAAGTATCGGGTCATATTTAAAGGAACTACCTTTGGCCCGTATACATTCTAACAGATAATAAATCTGTTCATTCCAGACTATAGTACCCCCCCAGATAATCGGACTTGGGTCAATAGTACTTAGACTTGCGGCTTTTTGCTAAATTATAATCTTGTTGATTGGAAGCTAGCAAAAAGGTAAATACTCTTGACTTATTTTAGTGTATACTTGGGATGATAAATATACCTCTTGGAGCGATTATTACATAAGTAAGTCGCCTATGATTGCGCAAAAATGTAAGAATACGGTTTAATCCATTTACTTGATAATTGAAATAATTGGGGGTTAATGATACCATGTCCGGACGACCCAATGGGTTAATCAAGTATGTAAATCTGGTAACAAGAATAAATCCCAAGAAATATTTAAAAGATCACCTACGGGTTTTCTATATGTATAAAACTCTTTTCGAAAAACTGTTTTTCCAAAGAGTCAGTTAATTGTATTTACCAGCTTTGGCTGACGTATTTTCAAAAGATTAAACCGCAGGTAGTGAACCTTGTTATAGGCTGGGAATACGGGTCGGCTAGAATGAAGGCTAATGAATTTTCACTCCTGATGCATAAGGCCTATGATGTCTAAAGCTCTGTTTATATAGATCCTGCGTATGGGCTTGTATCGAACACTTGTAATACTTTTATAAATTCAAGCTTTATTTTAACAGTTTTAATCCAATACTTCCGCTGCATATTATTATATTGTGATAACTGTTATCCAACCATCACGATTGTACCCATCCGGACACACCGGGAATCGGGGTGTGACAGTCGCCTTTTATCAAGCTTTCAACGAGAACAATATTGTTTTCCAGTTCTTTCCAATCCTAACGATATTGTTCCAAGTACCGGGGATACCTTCCTTAATCGGGACATACGAATAAGAATGAGTATGTTCGTGAATTTCCCTGACTGTTTTTTCCCAAAGTGAATCCTTTTCGTGCTTGAAACGCCACCACCATTTCAAAATAAGCTCATGTTCATATCTTTAAGTGACCCCAACCCAAGTCCCCCTTTTTCAATGGGACCAATTACCCTTTCCTAACATACCCATGTTGTCTTTGCCTTTTCATCATTACCTCCCCAAAAGAACCTTCTTCTAATTGCTTCTAACTTATCCAGCACACCTTACGACGCTTTGAAAAGAGAGAAGAAATATAGAGGAAGACTGTCTAAAGTTGCTTTCAAAAGAGTTAGTCTCCCACCCGAGGAAAGCATCTTGGACTTCCGTAAGGACAACCGATTTTTAAAACAATCAATTACACACTTCCAACGTCGAAGTTGATTCATGTTCGCCCCCACAGGTACCCCAAGTTACTTGCAAGGGAATTTTTCGACATTACAATTTATTGTTGAAGCTATTAGATTAACTAAAATTCCCCCCACCCCAACCCCAAAGAGATTTGTTTTCTTGTGGCTGATTTTTAAAACAGAAATGTTGTAATAACAACTCATGAGCCTTATGATATTGCAAATGGTACTTTCTTCCCAATCCCCCATAAGTACCACATCGTCCGCATACATCATGTGTGTTATTACCGAGCCATTATTAGGAAGTGAGATGCCTTTTATTTTTCTTAATTCCAAAGCCTTTTTGAAAAAAAAAACCAGTTAGAGCTTCCATTGCGATTATGGAAATAAAAGGTGAGAGCGGGTCCCCTTGACGAACCCCCCTATAGCATTGAAATTCTAACGATGGAGAGCCATTAATTAGAACCGATGCTCTAGAAGAGACCAAAATGCCCCTAACCCATTTCCTCCAAACCGGTGGAAAGGCCATTTGTTGGAGAACACCGATAAAATTCCAATTTATTGTATCATAAGCCTTTTCGATGACGATTTTTAAGATAAAAGCTTTCTTTTTATTCTTTTTCGCCCATGAGATAACTTCATTTAGAATTAATGGTCCATCTAAAATATTTCGTGAAGCTAAAAAACCAGACTGACATTCCGAAATTACCGACCCACCACTCCTTTAAGCCTATTGGCGAGTACCTTAGAAATTATTTTGGAGATACACCCAATTAAGCTAATTGGTCTGTAATCATTAAGAGAGATAGGATCCGTACCTTTTGGATCCATTCCCCATTTAGGTTCACCCCATTCAAACGTTTATCAATATTATTTTTATTTATAAGACCATGAAAAAACGCTGAGTTCTCATCACCCTCCAATCCCCAATTAACTCTTGATTTCTGTTTTAAATCACTTGTTTTAGCTAAAAGAATATCATGCACTTGTTTTTTGCAATCCATCCACTCAAGTTTCTCAACATCACTAAGTGGACGTTGTTGCAATACCCCCTCCAAATCTCGTAATTTTGTTTCTATTTGCCTACTATGTACGTTTACCCTCTCCCTATCAGCGCACAACCATGCCCTTATCCCCTTCTTTACTAATTATAGTTTATCTATAAGCACAAGATCTGGGGGACCAACAAAAACAGAATCTTGTAGAGCCTGATTTACCACCCCATCTAACCCATCCCGACCAACCCAAGAGTTATAAAAGCGAAACAGAATATAGCCAAAATTACGTACCGATGTAGATAAAGAAATAGGGTAGTGATCTGACTCGCATCTTGATAAAACCATCACCGTTGCGTCCGGCCACCGGTTCCAAAAAGACGATGAGACAAGGAATCTATCCAGCTTACTAAACTTATCACCCGTATCGCTCACTCTTGTATATTTCCTGCCCCCATCGGATACTCCTTCAAGTCGTTATCTTCAATAAATTCATTAAAAGCCTCCGCGCACCGCGGAACAAAATCCGTATTGAGACGTTCTTCTGGGATTCTTACTGCATTGAAGTCCCCCATTACCACACACAATTCATCCATAATCCCGAATTGATCCGATAATACTCTCCATAGCTCCCGTTTTTTAGACAAGTTTTGCGGTGCATACACATTTATAAAGAGCATCACTTCTCCTCCTTGTGACGTTCCTGAGATTTGTAAGAAATTTTGATATCGGACAGTCGATGTCTTGTTGAAGAAAGCAGGGTACCAAAGACACAATAATCCGCCCGATCTTCCATCCGAATTGACCCATTCACAATCTACAACTCCTCTCCCCTAAAGTCTGTTTACAGGAATTATGACGCCATCCTTTGTTAAAGTTTCTTGAACCGCTATGAAATTTGCCCTTTCTAAGTTGATTAATTCACCCATTGCGATAATTTTAAGTGGAGTTTATTAAGAGTGTTAGTGAGTCAATGTGAGGCTAGCTCACCCTCTTGCCTCTTAGTGAAAGATTTTAGGTTTAATCCTAAGCAAAGTATAGATTAGGAATTAGGTGTAATTTAGGAGTATATAATATTTGTGATTCAAAATAAAAAAAAATAAAAAAGATTTTTAGTGGGAAGACTTGAATCCCCAAACCATTGTTTATAACACAATGACTAATTAATTATTGAAACACTTTTTCATTCTTTTATATGGTTCACCTCATATTTTATCTATGGTGATCACTCCAGATTTTTGTTTGTAGAAATCGTACTAAATTTTAAAAATCGGTAGGTTCCAGTAAACCTGGACCTATGTATGTAGGGTCACCCTTGTTTTCTATGCTATTTAAGAAAAAAAAAACAATTTATATTTGATATGGATTTTATATGTATATATTTGCATTTGTGCATGGGTGTATATATGTATATATTATATTCTATAACAACTTAAAAGAGAAAGTCGGTGGCTGTCATGCCACCGCCTTATTGTATATATAAAATTGTTTGGCACTATGCAAACTAAGATACTAAACTGGTCTGGTGGTTCATTGTCACAATTGTAAATAAAAGGTTAGCGGTTCGAGTTTCCTCCCACTCCCTTTTAAGTTTTATTGATATCATTGTTTTTCCTTTTTACTTTTCGTATTATTTCCTCTTATATACTAATGTTACAACTAACCCCCTTAACTTTCTCAAAACTTTACTTTTTCGTTTAAATCTAAAACAATAACGTAAAGCACATTCTTTATGTATAGATCATGACTCACATATGGGTTGTTCCATATTTAATTTACTAAAATTAATTAATTAATTATATTTTCTAGATATTCTTTTGAACTTTTTTCTTTTATGTTATATTCTTACCAATATTTTTTACATCAAAATTTTATCAGCCTTTATGGTTTCAATCCGCTTTAGTTGGCTCTTTTATTTTTGGAGTTGTCCATTTTAGTCTCTTCTATGTTTCTACTACCCCTCTACTTTGGCATTTGGTGTTTTTAACCCCTATATTTTTACTAATTTAATTTTCCATAAGTAACTTTTGTTTGTTAAATTCTTTTGTTTATCTCTATCATTCTTTTACTTTAAAAAAACATTTTGTACGTGCATATTTTTATGTACGTATCAATATAAATTTGAGTGCGTCTATGTTTTGACGTAATTTTTTTTTGAGAAAAGTCAGGTCAAATATAATACGTTTTTGTTTAAAACCATTTTTACGTGCATATTTTTATGTATGTGTCTGTATCAATTCGAGTTGGTCTACGTTTCGACGTAAACTTTTTTGAGAAACGAGTTTATGTCAAATATAATACGTTTTCATGCTTATTTTTATGTATGTTTTCGTAAATTTTGTTCAGAAACGAGTAGAGTCAAATTGTATTTTTTTCCCTTTTTTAAACCTCTAATATATCCCATAAAATACGTATATAATACGTTATGATTATCCGGTATTAATTCGATTTACTTTATGTTTTGATCCAATCGCAATGCTTATATAGGTTATACTGAGTTCATTCGAATACGTCGAAGACACACGTTTTCGTATGGTTAACGCATCATATAATATTTGGACTAATCCATTTGATATTTGCGATGTGCCCGCGCCGCAACGCGCGCGAGCTTATTATACTATCTTAAAACACAAAGGCGGTGGCTTCGGCCACCGACAACTTCTCCGTTTTTTGTCTTACATTCATGTCATCTGATTTGTAGAAGTAATTCTCAACAAAATCATTTCTCAAATTAATTCTCAACGAAATCAACAAAATCAATTCTCAACAAGAATTCTCAACAAAATCAATTCTCAAATTATAATGTGAAGACTAAAAAGTAAAAACGTGGTCAAACGCAGCAATTCTCATCAAAATCAATTCTCAAATTATGCCTGATCTGAAATCAAAAACAATTCAGATATACCGAATCGGCAGCACTAAGGTCAACGTCATCTGCAGCGGTGCGTCGGACGGCAACGTGACGGAGATCCGTGGATTAGATCGCTGCGAGTCTTCAGATCCGGATCCGACGGATTGATGTGAGTGCGTTTCGTCATCGTCTTCCATATCGGAAACTAACAGATCTGGTAGCCGCCGGTAATTTAATCGAAAACCTAACCGATCTGGTGGTCGGAGATTTAATAAATATAAAAAACCGAGCGGATCTGGTGGCTAGAGATTGGATAAGAAACGGAAAATTAACGGATCTGTGGTCGGAGATTTGATAACGAACGGTAACCTAACGGATTTGTGGCCGGAGATTTGATACGTGACGAAAACTTAATGGATCTGTGGACGGAGATTTGATGACCCGGATTGTGTGTTTCTTGAACATCAATTTGTTTGTTTCATCTTCTAACCGACTCTATCTCCTTTACTATCTCTCTTTCATCAAGTGTTCTGACTGGATACCTTTTTATAGGTGTTGATGTTCCAGATAATGTTACAAGTTTTTGTTCATGATGTACAATATGTCACAGTAATGTTTTGGGTTATGGGAAATCTTATCATTTCCCTTTTTTTTTAATCTTATGTTTGTGTATCGACTTTCCTAATATATTTCGATTTTACTAAATACCTTTTTAACAAATATGTGAATTATAAGTTACTTGACTATTGTTATATCATGAAGAATTGACGGTGTCTCTATGCTACGGGACGGGTTTTCAGGTGGTATCGGTTTATTTCCTTACATTATTGGTATAATATTAGCATTTGGTATAGTGATAGGCACGTGTTTTATATCAATTTACACATGATATAACCTATGCTATCCAAACATACTCTATTGCAAATACAAGTCCGTTTTTTAACGAAATTTATACTGAAACATCGAGAAAACTATAGAAACGGATATTGGTACCGGTACCATTATTGTTAGTTCGTCGCAATAAAGAAAAAAATCAATTATACTTGACCCGTTTAATTTTGATCCAAACTTTTAATGAAACATAAATAAGATAAACACATCCAAACGGTATATTCCGAACTTTAAAACGCTTAATATTATAATGATGAAAATGTTCACTTTTTTCCAATATAATAATAATAATAAAAAAACTACTCCGTTTTACAAATACTTTGCTTTTGACACCCCAAATTTGTGGTAGTTTCCTTTTTAGCCCCAACTTTATTATAGTATACTTCTTACCCCAAAACTTTATCAAATTTTATCTTTACCATTTCTTAGCCCTTAACCTTACGAAATGCAATTTTGAACCACTTAACTTTTTTTGAACTTTGTAAATACCACTTTGACTCCATCGAGTTTTTGCCTTGATCCAATCACAATGCAACTATAGGATACATTGAGTTCAATTGAATACGTTAAAACGTTCGTTTTCATATGGTTAACACATCACATAACGTTTGGACTAATCCGTTCGATATTTGCGAAGTACCCGCGCCGCAACGCGCGCGGGTCTAATTACTAGTTATATTCTTATAAATGAGTTAGGTAATTAACCCCTGCTAATAGTTGCTACCATATAAATATATTAATCCGAGTTCTTTTGTTTGGCTTTTTTTTTTTTTTTTTTTAATTTAGAGGCTACATGGAATCAAAAATGCACCACTACTACGCATTATTAAAAAAAGTCTTAAGATCTTGGCATATAGTGGAATGAAGATGCAAAGTCAAAAAAGATATTGGCATATAGTGGAATGAAGATGCAAAGTCAAAAATGAGTCATAATTACTAGACATTATAAAATAGCATATCATTGTCACCTAAACCAAACCCGATTTTTCGATGGCTAACTTAGCCAAGCTTTCTATGACCAACACAACCAAAAAGAGCACCAACTCATGGGGTATCAGTCTCATGTTTTTCGCGTTGGCTGTTATTGCGATAGGAGTGCTTGTTATCCAGCTTGATACATTTGAGACCATGGCATACCCGATGCACAAGTTTGGAAAACCAGTTGTTGTACCCGCTAGGAAAAATGCAGCAAGTCTTCCTGGTTTGGAGAAGATAGGGACGGGTCAGTTGATTGGAGCCGAAGACATCGCGTATGAACCAAGAACTGGTTTGGTGTACACTGGCTGTGGAGATGGATGGATCAAGCGAGTCACGTTGAAGGACTCCATGGTTGACACGACCATAGAAAATTGGGTTAATACGGGTGGTCGGCCCCTTGGTATCGCAGTTGCAGATTCGGGTGATGTGTTTGTTGCTGATGCTTTTAAGGTAGACTATTTCTTATATTTTCTTTTTATAGTTCTTTCACACAAAGAGCCGTCGCACAAAACTTTTATGAACAGCGGTACATGAATTTCAAACAACAAAGACGTGTAAATATACAACATTGTTTAGAAAAAGTTGTATAAAAGTTAGCCGTCCATGGAAATAAATATAATAAATAATAGTATAAAACAAAACGTAAAAAAATATATACACGTGTGTGTTTCGTTAGGAGAAAATTAACCATTAAAAACCCGGATATGAACACGGTTTCTTATTTCTTATTTGTAAATTGAATTATAACTTATTCACTTAAACATAAGTTAAAACAATACACTCTTAATGTAACATAATTTGCCACATCATTTGATTTTTGCCACCACATTCTGGTGTTGACACATAAAATGACACTAATCTTGCATTGAGGCACCCTTGGACACTTGTCAAAGCTTCATGTCATCTCCTTTGCTATAAATAGCAACCTTAAGTTCATATTTTTCATTCGAAACTCAAATAAACACACTTTACTCTAAAATGTCTTGTGTGTGAGCTTTTGTTCTTGCTTTTCAAGCTCCTCCTTTGGTTTTCTGGAGTCACTATCTAAAGTTGGTGAGTCGCTTTTTGTAAGCTCTTTCATTAGCATTAAGTTTCGTATCTTAATTATGTTTGAGCGTCAAGAATTGTCAACAGTTCGACCATACTGTTTGACTTTCGATTCTGATCACTTTAGTCAACTATTTTCAAAATAATTTTACCTAAATGGTCTTTATAATATAGGGGATAAAACCTTTCATTTACATCTCATGATCATCACATCTAAATGGGTCAAAATGACAAGTCAAACCTGAATTCCATAAAAGTCAAACGCAGTTTTGTTTAAAATATATATAAATGATTTATAACATATGCAATGTGATATTTTTACATCAAAACAATTTGTACCACATAACAAAAATATATTTTATAATGTTCGACTTGTCGCAAACTTGTTTTCCCGTCCGAACTCTTATTTACGCGTAGGACTTGTTAAAATGGTTTAAACCATATAAACAAGCCGTAATTGGTCAAAACCTTTTCAGAACACTTTCTGTCACACCTAGGGGTGTAAACGAGCCGGGCCGAGCCCGAGCTCGACCAGGCTCGATCTCGGCTTGTTAGGTTTTTATGAAGCTCGAGCTCGAGCTCGGCTCGGTTCGAGCCTACTTCTTTGAGCTCGAGCTCGGCTCGCGAGTAAAACCCAAAGCTCGAGCTCGGCTCGAACTATTTTGAGAACAACCTTAAACAAGTTAAAAGCTCGGCTCGAGCTCACTTCAACATCTCTTATACGAGCCAAAGCTCGGCTCGAGCTCACTTCAACATCTCTTAAACGAGCCAAAGCTCGGCTCGAGCTCAGCTCATCAATGTTATCATCATTATTAATATATTATATATAAAAAAATTAAAATTTTGTATAGGCTCGTTTAGACTCGCGAGCCTAAACAAGCTTTGTATTTCAGGGCTCGAGCTCGATAACAAAACGAGCTCTATTTCAGGCTCGAGCTCGAGCTCGGGCTCGTTAAGGCTCGGCTCGTTCGAGCTTTTAACCGAGCCGATCACGAGTAGCTCTCGAGCCTCTGGGCTTGTTTACACCCCTAGTCACACCTCGACCCGCCGTGGAGCTGGGGGCCCTATTTTCGGATTTGTGACTCAAGGGGATAATGGATATGGTATCAACTACCAAGGCGGTATTTGAGTGCTTTTCCTTCAATTTCCAGAACAGCCACCAACAATGCCAGTTTGTTACCAGTGCTGTTGCCGTATGCCTGAGGAACTTTTAATAAGCTGTCTGCGTGCATTCATATTGTTGAGACAACAACAGATAATGAACGAATTGTTGGACTTCTTGTTCCAAATGCAGCTGGTGAAATCGGAGCTGTTATCTCGGTTTTTCAGTACTTTTGTGATAAATACAATGCTCATCTTCGTTATCCTTTGCTTCCTGCAATTCAAGTAGGCACGGATGCTAAACGTACTGTTATTACATCTGAGACGATTCAAGTGAGTTTTATGAAGCAAGTGTATGTTTATTCAATTGAGAGGAATCATTGCAACCCATTGAAAAACAGAATCGATAAATTTAGGGAAAATGGGGTTGAAAGATGATAACCCAACAGTAGAGGATCTCATTCTACAGCTTCGATAAATTCAAGGGGTATTCTCAAATAATGTCTCCTAGATGTTTGAAGACCAACAAATGTCCAAAGTGCTGCTTCTTCGTCCGCGTGACAGAAAGCTACCTTGCAAAATTAAAAAATTAAATCGACACCTTGAATACGCATCGTATAGGCCTACACGATGCGTATTACTTTTTTTATAAGGGGACATTGTCAGCCTTTGACTGACCTAGAAGTTTGAACCAACCTTAATACTCATCATATAGCCCTATATGATGCGTATTGAATGTGTCAATTTTATTGAGATCCTACCTTTGGGATACCTTGTACCGAATTATGATACTTTAAGTTTTAATATAATTTGGGGCTTTTAAACACTTGTACTTTATCTACTAATCTAACATCTAGGCCTTCTGAGAAATCGGGGTGTGACAGTTTGGTATCAGAGCTACAGTTTGAGGGATTTAGACACTATCCTTTTGTGTCTAGACTCACATTTCACATTTGGAGATTCTTTAGGAAATTCCGAGTCTACGTCTCTAGGACATAGGATAGTCATCCCAAATGTGTGTGTATATATATATATATATATATAGTGGAGAGTTCATATGAGAAGAAATTATAAATTAAGAAGAAAAAGAATAAAGGGTACAAAGGTAATTTGAATAAAGCATTTAATGAGTCTATTCTTTATTTTTGCTATTTAAATTAATGAAACCTAATCATTTAATGAGTCATCCTATAAAATGATTTTGCACCTTACACAATAAAAACAATCATGCACATGATCCTACATATTCAACTTTCCTACACTGTAAGGTACATAATGTGTATGACCCCAATGTAACGGGTGTGACATCCAACACTTTTAAATAATTTTGTGACTCATAATAAAATATGCGTAGGACACAACACTTTTAAATAATTTGGTCATTTCTAATAAAATCGGTGTAGGACCAACACATTAATGGTGGTGAAGGAGGAAATTATGGTGGCATTAATAAGACTTGAGTAACCCTTTATAATATTTATTAGTATTCTACATCAAAATGTCTATCCTACCCTTATTAATTAAAACATTAATTAAAATTAGACAAAATTATATCTTGATTCACAACCATTAATAAAAAAATATAGGGCCTAGATTAATTTATTTTTCTTCTTGCAAGAAGATTCTTTTCAAATGAACCTCCCCTAGTTCACTAATAATCTAAGTATAGTTGGTTAATGAAACATAACATCTTACGGGATTTTAATTATATCTATGCAATGAAAAGAATTGCTAAGAAAATGTGGTAGATAATTGCATAAATATTAACTAATATATTCTATCCAATAATTACTCATAAACAATTGACATATGAAACTCTACTAATTAATTATTTGTATGATCGCAGGGACTAATAAAGGTAAATATAGAAGGTGAGATAGAGGTATTGACCGTTGAGGCCGAGGGGGTGAAGTTAGGGTTTCCCGATGGTGTTGTTGTGGCAAAAAATGGTATTGTGTATTTCACTGACGGATCATATAAGTATGGCTACCATGAAGCAATGTCATGTTTTCTTGATGGTAGACCTCACGGTAGATTATTGAGCTATAATCTTTTAACAAAACAAACACAAGTACTTGCAAGAGACCTTTACTTTGCAAACGGAGTTGAACTTTCGCCAAACCAAGACTTTGTTATCTTTTGTGAGAGCTTCATGTGAGTAAAAAACAAACAAATTCATCTCGCGTTATTTTATTTCTAGATGTTTTAGCAAATGACAAGACCTTGGAGGTTTATGGAAGTGTAATGGTTTCTAGGGAGTTCGCTACCAAGAATAACGCACTCTAATATATTTGAAACTAGATATTCACGTAGCAAGCGAACCTCTCAAATCCGCTGGCATGGAAAACCAGTGGATTCCCTAGAGATCAAAACAAGTTCAAAAACTTCGTTAAAACGCTTATGACATTTCTTTAAAAATATGTACATATACTAAACACGACTTGATATCGTAGGATGAGGTGTTCTAGATACTATTTACATGGCGAAAGGAAGGGGTATATCGATGTTTTTATAGATGGTTTACCTGGTTTTCCAGACAACCTAAAATATGATGGAGAGGGTCATTACTGGTTGGCAATTGCATGGGTAAATTTGTTTCTTACTATACGAATACTTATCCTAACTTTTGGTTTCTTTAACTGATATGACGAATGCCATATTGATGCAGGACAATTCATTTTTAACACAAGTTACAATGACATATCCTTTTGTGCGCAAGATTATTGCATTTGGGCTTAAATACCTGCAAAAAATTCCCACTCTCATGAAATTTGGTGGAGTCATAGAGTTGAATTTGGATGGAAAACCAATTGGGGGCTACTTCGATGACACATGGAGAGTCACGACATCGGGATTCAAGATTGGGGAACACTTGTACCTAGGTTCCCTTGGAAGAACGTACTTTTTGCGTCTTAATCTTACTCAAAACCCTCCTACCGGTGGAACCTAATAAAGCATTTTTTTTACGTTCAATTTTCTTTATTAATTAAATTATATTTTTCTTCAACATAACAATATGAATTATTTAGTTGTGAAAGAGAGAATATAATTATGAACAGTGGTGAAGCTTGAGATTTCCGACCCAGGGATCGAAGACGTATATACCTAAAAAAAATATATAAAACCGGGGGGTCGAAAACGTATACCTAAAAAAATCTATACAAAAACTACATACCGGACACTACTAAGCGAAAAGTTTGATGGTCACCCCCCGGGCCCCTTCTATCATGCGCCCCTGATTATGAATGGAGTTGCCACTTGGTTGATAGCCCAGTGATAGCAGCAAAAGCTATTTTTGCAGTGAGCCAGGTTCAATTCTGGTTCTGGGAATTTAGTTAGTGATAATAAATTTGTTGTTAGAAAAAGAAAAAAATATGAACGGAGTTAGTCCATTGTCATTGGTGATTGATTTAATGGTTTGGTCGTCAAAATTGATTAACAAAAAGATAAAAATAGGTGAAAAATTGACAATCCCGTCAACTTGAGTTGTGGGTTAATTTTTATTATTTTTTTGGGTAACTTTGTAGAAATGTAACAAAGTTTGCTAAGTGTTCCAGTTAAGTCACTAAATCTTTTTTTGTGTCTCTAAAGTAGGGGTGTTCATGAGCCGATCCGATCCGATCGAGGGTCTGCTCATGCTCGGATTGAATTACAACCGATCCGATCCGATCGGATCGAATTTGCCAAACCGAGCACAAAAGTGATGCTCATGCTTGGATTGAATTTGAATCGATCGGATCGTTTTAGCTCGGTTTTTATCAAATCCTAACTAAAATCGAGCGGATCGTTTTCGCTCGATTGAATTATAAGGCTGCGTTCAACAAAAACAAATCCTAACTTAATTAAAACATATCCAACACTTTACTAACAAAAGCAATACATAACTAAAATCATGATTCTAAAAATATTCTTAACAATATCAAGAAGCACAAAATAAAGTGCGAAATACAAATTTTCATTTAGTTCAAAAGCCATAAACTTCTGGTGTTAGATTTTGGTGTGTGGCAAGGCAACTGGCAGCGACGATATGCAGATCTTCGAAGTTCGAACAATCAGTTTATGAGTATTGTTTTAGGAATTAGGGATTTAGGGTTAGATTTTGATATTAACTATTAAGTTGGGCTAGTATATATTTTGGGCTTTTAATTTTTAATATATATATATATTATTAATAAAAATAATTTGAGCGAAACCGAGCGATCGACAAGCGAGCGGACCTTTGCTCATGCTTGGATTGAATTTGAATCGAACCGATCCGAGCAACTCATTTACAAACTGAGCGGTAATCGAAATAGCATTTTTCGAGCGATCGTCAAGCGATCCTCGATTGTCGAGCAGTTTGGACAGCCCTACTCTAAAGTCACTTTAGTTTCATTTATTGTTCTAGTACTACGTAATTAATAGGTTACCAGGTCACTATGATGATGTGTCAGGTTTCATTAGCTTTTTTTAGTTTCATTTTTAATATAATGTGAAAATTATGAAGAATGACATAGATTTTTCAATTAAAAAAACTGAAAAAAACATATTTTTTATTCTAAACTTATCAAATAATTTAAAAATATATATTTTCTAAATCGTAAAATTATATTTTCTTAGTGTGGAAGATCTTCAGTGGATTTGCTTTATTTTTTTCTTCTCTTTGTTAATTTTATTATTAAAGAAAGAGTTAATTGTCCGGATGGTCCCTATGGTTTTACGTTTTTTCACGTTTAGTTCCCACCTTTTGAAAATAGCAGGTATGCTCCATATGGTTTGTCATTTTGTTACTCAGGGGACTATCCGAGTAACAAAATGACAAACCATAGGGAGCATACCTGCTATTGCCAAACTAACTGACATCTACTCAGGGACTATCCGAGTAACAAAATAACAAACCATAGGGAGCATATCTGCTATTTTCAGAAGGTGGGGACTTGTTGGTGCATATTTTGTACGTATGCCACTGTGCGAATAGTTAGATAGAGCGTGTGTTGAATATTGTATAGAATAGAGAAGTTGGACAGGTTTTGTAAATGTCAAGGTCCATCCGAACGGATGACCATCCGGTCGGATGGCAATCCGATCAGATGGACACATGGTGTAGGTGATGTCTATAAATAGGGACTTGGGGTTCCCATTTGGACAAGCTTTTGGCCCCAGAGGGGGACATGCTGTCCAACTGGTCTCGTGGTGCTGTAACGTTGAATAATCAATAGAGACCAGATTGAAATTGACTGCTCGGTGTCGTATTCTGTTTCTACTCCTTTCTTAGTCGTAATAAACGCACCGAACACGTCGGATCTGGACCGAAGCTCTGTCAAACTCGCCGGTTCCTGGAATCAGCAGTGGTATCAGAGCTACGGTACCGATTTAATCGATCTAACAGTCGGTTAAATCACCCAAAGCTCATCAATTTTGGGTTAAACATGAGTTTTTGACGTTAAACAGAGAAAATCATCAAAATAAAGGTCAATTCACGGTTGGATTTTGGAATTGAAGACATCATTCTGTTAGGAATTTATTCGCGTACAATCCTGTGAAGTTTCATCATGAAATTCACACAAATAAAGATTCTGGATCGAAAAAACGTGATTTGGAGTGTTCTTAAGCTGTTAGAACATATCCAATCGGATGGCAATCCGGTCGGATGACCATCTGATCGGACGATCATTCGATCCATATCTGTAACAACCCGCACTTTCGTGTGTTGTTACTACTCGACATACTCGTTACGCCTAGCAACAGAGATTCGGATCATAATGTAACTATATCGCATACATCGCTATTCGAAGGATAATCGCATATTTTCGCAATACATTATCGCTATACTACACTATTATCACAAACACTAACACTCACGGAGGCATCGAGTGAGGACCTATTCTACCCTCCTCGGTGGCCGTGATGTGTCGAAACGCAGACAATTAACGCTAACAAGGACTCTCGGGTGAGTGCTGTAGCTCCAGTCGTCATGACGATGATGACAATACGAGTAAACGGTACCCCGTCAGTCTTTGTGGCACAAAACGCAATAACGTTCACGATGACATCAAGAAAGGACCTATACTACCCTCATTGATGGCTGTGAAACGTCGCTAATAATCACATACTCAAACGAAAACCGATTGTTAATTACCGAAACTATGGATTATGGATACGTAAATACGGCCCATAGTTATATATATACATATATAATGATAATATAACTCAACTATAGAAGCGCGCACCTCAAAAACTGTCAAAACGATCGAAAGCGAAGAAATTCATCGCATCAGGATAGCCATCCGGACGGATAGCCATCCGGACGGATAGCAATCCGGACGGATAGCAATCCGCATGGATGGGCTATCCGCACGACCGGGCCATCCGCACGACTGGGCCATCCGCACGATTGGGCCATCCGGACCAAAACCCACTCCAGCTCCACTTTTGCCTATAAATACCATGTCACATCACTTGAACAGTGATGTGACAGCTCCCGCTCGGCCAAACACGCTCAGGACCCTTTTCTATCGATTTCCTCGCGATTACGGTAAGATTTCAACCTAGAAACTTGTACTTCTACGACCTACACTCAATTCTACATCATTCTATCTTTTAAAACTCAAATTCTAACCGTGAAATCTGCGGATTCGAGGCGTTTTGAGGTGATGCCACCAAGAGTTCTTATGAACTTCAAGTTGAGGTCTCATTTCACTATAAACGACTCAGATCCGGGTGATTTCCACATGTTTTGATGACAAATCTCACCTAAATCTGTGCATCTAGCCAAGGAACTGTGCGATTTCGAGTTAACCATGAAAAACCATCAAGAACGACCAGGTCTGATGGAACGGGGTGATTCCCGGCCGTTAGAACAGGTCGGGACTGATGAAATTTCAAGTGTTAGTGCGAAATTACACTACCCTAGTAAAAACGAACGTATTCCTTCCGTTAAACACTCGGAAACAGGGTTCAGAATGCGAAACAGACGTGTCATCCGCACGAATCACATGCCATCCGGACGGATGACATGTCCGCACGGATCACATGTCCGCACGGATGACATGTCCGCACGGATGACATGTCCGCACGGATCACATGACCGCACGGATGACATGCCCGCACGGATGACATGCCCGCACGGATGACATGTCCGCACCATACGACTGGACCAACTCCTCATTCAAACGAATGACCATCCTGCCGGATTGCCATCCGACCGAATGGTCAATAGTCACCTGTTTCATCCGCCACCGTTTAACGCACTCTCATTCGATCAGGCTAACTCAGACGCAACCCAAATCAAGCTGTGTTTACTTACCGATTACGCACTGTGAGTATACTTGACCCCTTTTTAATCGTATTTTGGGTGTAACATACGTTTCTAACAAATCGAACTTATCAAACGAATTATTCAATCAATCGAATTATCACTTGCGAATGACTGTTATGCATAGATATACGTGATGCTAGTTGCATATGTGCTAGGGTTTATACTCGCGACGTCCCACCATGACTAGTATAGTACTATTGCGCCCGACGGGGCCTAGTTTGCCATCGCATATTCGAGCATCGAGGACTTAGTTGGTAGTATCAGCTTGGTGAGTATATATGTCGTGTGTTACGTTCTTGCATATGGAAATTCGCTACACTTTTTATCTATTACGCTATACATATCAAACCTGTATACTCGCCAATACTTTTGTATTGACAAATATTTTAACGTATGTTGCAGGTTAGATCGCAGACTATATCAAATCAAGCTAGGAGGTCTAGAAACCCAACTAAAATCTAGGTTGTCGGATTTGTATTGTTCGAGAGGACAAGAAGTCTGTGATAACTTATGTGATTGTATTATTTGTCAGTATGGGATAACGAATGTATTAAATATTATCGCAATATAGTTGTTATGGATTCTCTTGAGCAATCTGATTCGCCTAGTGCCGCGCCCCGATGATTCCGCCATCGGTTGGGGTGTGACAATATCACTATCTTGCTTGAAGGCCTATTGAAGGATTATATGCTTTCAATTGGATGGCAATCCGATCAGATGACCATCCGATCGGACGACCATCCGATCCATGTCACTATTGGGTGTTTGAAAGATCAGTTGTTTTCAATCGAATGGCAATCAGATCAGATGACAAATCTGATTGGATGACCATCCGATCAGATGACAATCCGATTGGATGACCATCCGATCCACAAACACATGTTTGCCCACTTTGTCCTTCGATCGAATGACAATCCGACACCATGCCATTCGACCAAATGATCAAATGCCTAAAAAAAGGCATTTTTTGATCGCAACGACGAGGAGAGTCTGCATAAAAATTTGGTGATTGAAGGGGTAAGGTCCCAAAAACCTCATAACAAGTATTTGAGACCATACCACAACCTGGCTTTCTAACCTTTTAACCTTGCGCGACCGCGCACTGGTCTTACAAAAGAGAAAGAAATCAGCAATCTATAATCGCGCGCCCAAAGGAGAACATAAATCCTTGCGCTTTCTCCCATTAGCAAAGGGTAAAAAATCCTGAGGTCAATACTTCCGCCCAAATATCCAGACTTGGATATTATTTTACCCAGACTTGGGATTTATTCGTCTGTTCCCACACAGTAAGGTGTCACACCAGATTACAGCAGTAATCTTCTAGAAGAGATGCAATCGTGCACCACCCAGACGGTTATAACCGTCTGGACACGTGTCATTACCACAGGCGTCCCTGAAATCACAACAAAGGCATGTAATTGGAGAGTAATCTCCACTTGATCACATTACACGTGGCAAACCCCCAGCCCTTGATCTAAACCACGATCCGTGTGCTCTCACGTCGGATCAAAGAACTTAAACGGAAGGAAATGTAACCGCTTACGGGGTTAGCATCTTCCGTTAACTTTTCATTAACAGGTTTTCCCGCCTAAAACGACTCCCGGCTATAAATATGAGAAAGAACCCAGGTATGAAGAGAGATTACACACACTCCTCAAATACATTCTCTTCTCCATTACCAATACTTATTCTCACACCAGAGTCGGGTCAAGGAGAGAACCCTCTTCTCCCCTTGGCGAGGCTAACGGTGTTCTTTTTTGCAGAACCATCGGAGAAGAAGAACTGCTACAACTGAATCAACCGAGAGAGAGCTAACCTTTTTATGCGGATTCAAACCCCCTAGATATCTCGGTTCCGACCATTTATCTAGTGTTTCTTCATTGGCGCCCACCGATTCCTCTGTTTTCTAGTTTCTATCTCGTTTCGATTCAGTTCGTCCCATTTTCTGTTTTGCACATGGCAGAAAATTCGTCATCTCACCGGCAACCTGGTCCTCGACCAAATGTCGGAAACAATTTACAAGTAGAAGGAATCGTAGAAGAGGCCTCGGACGATAATGAGGTTCAATCCAATCGAGAAAATGATCCTGTTACTCCAGGAATGTTACCAGCAAACCCTACTCAATCAATTTTACCACCAGGAGAAACTCCGATATCATGGTATGTCCGGTCCCAAGGGGCATTAAACGCAGTGTACACACAGTTGTGTGCTCAAACTGCTCCTCTGACTCAATTACAGAGGCCGGGATCTAGAGCTCATGCCTCCCAGCGAGAAGAATCAACTTATGATGATACAGAAGTTCATGCCAGATCTACGTCACAACGGGAATACACTCAGACAGGCGGTTACCAGAGACAACACCATGGTGAACCACACCCTCGTCGAAGACAATCGGTTCATGATAGGTTGGGTTCCCAACGGGATACCCACACCGATGAATCTGATCCAACATACCGTTTGAGTGCAAACAACAGTGTGTTCAATCGACAACAACCAAACTATAACAAATGCAGACCTCGAGCGGTTTATAACCCCGAGGCAGAACACAACTATGACTTAGTTTATCGCCCTGCAGAAGCGGCGGAAAACTCGAAGTTCATACTGGAGATAGCTCTGGCTCCATTGGAGAAGGCAAAATTACCATCTAACGTAGGGAAATTCAATGGGTTAACTGACCCCGATGATCATCTGAGAGTATTCACCAGCGCAGGGTTGGTTGGGGGTTGGACTCTTCTGCTATGGTGTCATTTGTTTGTACAAACATTAACCGGCCCAGCGCGAATCTGGTTTGATAACCTACCAACGGGACAGATCGAGTCGTGGAAAGATCTGCGTGAAAAGTTTTTAACACACTTCAGCCAGCAACGGCGTTCCATGCGTGATACATCCGACGTCATGAACATCTGGCGTCGCGATGATGAAAATCTGGAGGATTTTATCACCAGATACAATAAAGAAGTATTGGAGATTGGCGGTGTTAACGAACAACTAATCCGTGCTCAGTTCAAGTACGCGGTTAGATGTGACGACATGGTTAAGGTATTATCTGGAACAGAGGGCCTTCCAAAAAGTTGGGAGAAGATAATGGCGGTGGCCAAGGTTTATGCGCAGACCGAGAAAAACCTTACTACAAACAGGCCACCACCACCACACAACAGGCCCGCAGACTTAAGCTTAACCGGTGAAAGGAGGTTCAAAAAATCATGGCGCGAGTCATCAGGAAGTCGTTCCTCTGAAGATGCCCGCACAACAATTAACAAACTCTCTGCACAAAGAGAGAACAAACACGAAAATAGGGAGAGGCAGTGGACTCCCCTAACAAAGACCCCGGCAGAGGTTCTGAGTACTGAGGACTATCAATTCAAACCTCCGATCCCGATGAAGAGTAAACGTGGTCAAGACCCGGCGCAATACTGCGAATATCATAAAGACAACGGGCATACCACGAACAACTGCATATCTCTGCGCACGGAAATAGAGAAAGCCCTCAAGAATGGAGAACTTACGCATTTACTCCAGAACATGCGCAAGGAGATTAAACAGATAACCCGGGGAGAAGAAGGCCCAAGCAAACGGGCCAAAACCTAAGTAACGACTCTACAAGTTTCCCGCAGAAAGACATAACCCATCAAATACGGCGGAACTATCAGAAAGTAAGTTAAGTTCCATTTAATTATCAGAAAAACTTTGTAAAGCCTCTGAGCTCTATCCATGAATAAAAATACAAAGTTTCTATTATTTTTGTGTTTACAAAGTGCATGCAATTTCTTTTTAGTAAGCGCAAAAACATTATGGTAGTATAAAACAAGCTCCATGCGCGGTCAGTGATCACGTCACAAACGACCATAAACTCACACATGAGCTTCATACCAACTTCATTCGCCTTACTCAATAAAAGCAATTGTACTCATGCAAAATATTGTAAGGACATTTAACAAAACAAATAGAAACATCCTATTTTCAGCGTACAAATACGCCCTAAAGAGTTTCAAACACAGCAGTGTTTAGAATACTTGCGCAACAGCGCACCATCAAAACAGGGATTTACATCCCGCATAAAAAAATTGTTTAATACAATTTCATACTACTCTAAATCTTCACCCTCATCCGGAAAGATTTCTTTGAGTTGCGCCACGTGATCGTCCGATTGCAGCGCCACATTTATCAGTTCCATGACTTGAAGTTGCAAATTATTAAACTCTGTTTTCATAGAAGCAAGCGCGGCAGCAGTATTTACGCCAAAAGTTGCAGACTTGCTATCATCCCAGTTAACCTTCAACGCACTTTTCACATGCTGGGAACATTCTGCATAACCTTGCGCATACCCATCTCGTCGCGCAGCAACCATTAAATTAGCAACAGTTTTATCCAGCTCTTCAGAGTTTAACACAGATTCAGCAACCTATGCAATCAAGCGAAAATAAGTATAAAAAGCGCATACATGATTTCACAACAAAAAGAAGGAAAGAAACTTACACAGGCAATCCCGCGATCCTTCAACCAGGCCATATCATTCTTTAAAGGTTCAAGCTCGCTTTCCGCTGAAACCCGCGCCATTTCTGAATTTTCCAGTTTCTCTTCAACCTCAGTCAAACGACGGGAGGTTTCAGTATTCTCGGAATGCGCAAGCTCCAGATCCTTCTTCAATTGTTCCTGGTCAGAAACCAAAGCAGTAAGTTCCTCTAATTCTTTATCTTTAACGGCAAGAGTGGCTAAAGCTTGTACCTCCCGTTGCTCACTGCGTTCCCTATGAGAACGCGCCTCCGCCAACATAGCTTCCATATCAGCTTTCTCTTTCTTCAGTTTTTCTACCTCCACATCTTGACTCTTCAGATTTTCAACCTCAACCTTGAGGTTATTAATGATATTACGAAGATTTGCCTTCTCAGCATTATCTTTCTCACAAATTCTCCTCCAATTTTTGCGTTCCTCAGACAGGAGAGCAGCTTCAGCTTCCGCCTTTCTCCTCCAACCAGCGACAGACCATTCCTCAGTTTTGCGCTCAGCTTCAAACTTGGCTCGCTCAGTTTCTAATTTAGCCTTCAACTGAGCTACATGTTTTTCATCTTTAGCAAACTTCTTTTGAGATGCCATGAAAGATGCCTGCTCCTTATGCATATTATACCACTCACGCACTATGCGGTGAGTAGTAGAAACATGAGAAGCAGTTTCTGCAAGATAAGACTGATAGGTCTGTTCATAAGGTTGATTTTCCTGAAACTTAACCTCACCAGGCGGAAGTATCCCCTGCAATCAATCTTGGCATACACGCCAATCCGAGAAGGTATCACCTTTCTTCACATTCCAAACAGGGACATGAGGATCAGAAGCATCTTTTTCCGTATAAGTCCGGTAATAATATTCTCCCAGAGTTTCTTCTGGACGAATTGGAGATTGTTTATCAACACCAGCAGATGAGCCTGTCTCCTTAGTTGTAACCCTCTCAGTATGTTCAGGCATAGCATCAGAAGGTCTAGGGGAAGAAGATTGAATTTTTTCAGCAGTTTGCTCTTTCCCCAAATCTTGAACAACAGCTTCCGGGGTCGGTGGATTATCAGCACCATCTACCACGCTCGGTTCAACAATCTTTTCAGCCTCTGTATCAACACCAACAGGTTTTTCAGCCTCAGCAGTTTTCTCCACACCTTCCCCAGCAATCTCTGAAGGCTCTAGCGGGTCTACAACAGCAGCGCGCGGAGGAGTAGAGGGAAGTTCTTCATTAACCACAGATGGTACTTCTGTAGGAATAGAGGAAACAGGAACTTCTGGACAAATAAAAGTCTGTAAGAATTCCGTCCGCTTAAAGGAAACAAGGAAGAACAACACTTACCAGGAACAGATTCCGAAACAAATGCATCAAGATTTCCTTTTTTGGTAATTTTCTTCCTCTGCACTTTCTTAGGAGGTTGACCCTCCGCTTCAGTATCAGTCTGTTTCCTTTTACCAGCCTTCTTATAAACCAAATGCTCGGGGCTGGAATCCAAGTCGATAGGCTCATTCGGGTTAGAAGGGGGAATATCAGCAGAATCCCTTGGTTCAGGCTTCGGTTCCCGTATAGTCACTGCAGGAGTAAGACCCTCCAAAGAGTCAGAAACCACCACATAATCACACCTGGAGTCAGAAGAACGGTGCGTACCTTTCTTCTCTCCAACATTTTTCTTCAAAGGTTTAGCTTTAACAGTCTCACTCCTTTTTGGCATAGAGGTAGAAGTCGTTGCGCGTTTCTTCTTCTCAGGGCCTATGCCCAAATTCAACAATTCACCTACAAAAGCGCAAAGCAAAAACTTACCCACAAAGAGCAAAAAGGAAAAGAAAAGCAGATATAACTTACCAACACCAGCAGCTGGTTGAGCAGATAGGTCCGCATCTCGCGGAAGAACAAAATTCCTTACAATACGGTGATACCAAAGCTCCTCTTCAGGTTTCTTTTTGATGGTACCCATTCTACCGCCTTCTCTTTTGAATGCAACAACATACAAGGAAACAACTACATTCAAAAAGAAAATAGGTCAAAAAAAAAGGGGAGAAAGAATGGAAAAGCCCCAAACTTACTATGACCATCCTCCGTATATACGGGTTTGTCATCACGCTCCATCTTCCAATTTAAACTCATGCCGGCTCCGACAAGAGCTTTCTCCGGCAATGCAATATTGGGCACATCCTTCAAATCCTGATACCAGTTTTCATCAACCGGAGTCTGAAGGGTTTCGATCGAAACATCTTCTTTCCCCCTAAGAACCATCCTCACCGGAATTACTCCGGCCTTGATAAAAAAGAATTTCTGCTTCCAATCATGAAAAGATTTCGGGGGTTGATGAAGAATCTTCTTTGCAGAAGCCCTCTGAACGAATGAATAGAACCCTTGGGTACAATGCATCTGATGAAAAACCCTAAATCGGGGAACGGTCGGCTCAACATGCATTGTCCGACACACGAATTCGAAATGTCGAACCCTAACCATGCCAATTGGGTGAAGTTGGGAGATATACAGGTTATAAAACCCAAGGATTTCAAGAAAAAATCTAGTAACAGGCAAGCGAAAGTTACCATCGCAGAAAAAATCCCAAAAGAGGGTAATATACCCAGCCGGAGCATCCGCCGCCGTCTGTCCCTCCTCAGGGTATAGAGCTCCCCAGTTTTCCGGGAATTTGAGATTCCGAGTCAAACCATCAAAGGATGCTCTAGGCCACTTCAACGTGGGAAGTTCAGTCAACATCTCTTCAACAAGATCTTCTTGATGTTCTCCGATTGACATAAGAAGACGAATGATGAAATTTTTCTTCTTAGGGAAAAAGGAAGGGAAAGTTTTTTCAATAAAACAATGATTGCACAGAAGAAGTTACCCAAACGTTATATATACTCATCGCAATAAATAGCATCGGTAACCGTCACAACAACTTTTCTGGGTATCACTGTTCCCCAAGCAGCAGAAAAAGTAAATGTCAGACACACACGCGTTTACACGCGCGCGTGTAAGAGAAGGACAGTAAAAACAACTGACAACGACAGGTTGTCACTCAATTTACTATACCAGTTTCATTAAAAGCCAAAGATTTTCAAAAAAAAAAAATCTTTACAAAATTCAAACTTAGTCTTCTCATAGAAGATTTCTTATTTCTCGCGCCCAAAAGCATTTCCCTCTCATAAGTCCAGTGCTCCACTTATTTGCATAAGTACAACACTAGACTGGGGGGACTTGAAGGGGTAAGGTCCCAAAAACCTCATAACAAGTATTTGAGACCATACCACAACCTGGCTTTCTAACCTTTTAACCTTGCGCGACCGCGCACTGGTCTTACAAAAGAGAAAGAAATCAGCAATCTATAATCGCGCGCCCAAAGGAGAACATAAATCCTTGCGCTTTCTCCCATTAGCAAAGGGTAAAAAATCCTGAGGTCAATACTTCCGCCCAAATATCCAGACTTGGATATTATTTTACCCAGACTTGGGATTTATTCGTCTGTTCCCACACAGTAAGGTGTCACACCAGATTACAGCAGTAATCTTCTAGAAGAGATGCAATCGTGCACCACCCAGACGGTTATAACCGTCTGGACACGTGTCATTACCACAGGCGTCCCTGAAATCACAACAAAGGCATGTAATTGGAGAGTAATCTCCACTTGATCACATTACACGTGGCAAACCCCCAGCCCTTGATCTAAACCACGATCCGTGTGCTCTCACGTCGGATCAAAGAACTTAAACGGAAGGAAATGTAACCGCTTACGGGGTTAGCATCTTCCGTTAACTTTTCATTAACGGGTTTTCCCGCCTAAAACGACTCCCGGCTATAAATATGAGAAAGAACCCAGGTATAAAGAGAGATTACACACACTCCTCAAATACATTCTCTTCTCCATTACCAATACTTATTCTCACACCGGAGTCGGGTCAAGGAGAGAACCCTCTTCTCCCCTTGGCGAGGCTAACGGTGTTCTTTTTTGCAGAACCATCGGAGAAGAAGAGCTGCTACAACTGAATCAACCGAGAGAGAGCTAACCTTTTTATGCGGATTCAAACCCCCTAGATATCTCGGTTCCGACCATTTATCTAGTGTTTCTTCAGTGATTGACAATTTTTCGGGTTTTTATCGACCAAGCTAGGTTGTTCGGGGACACCGTCTGGGGCTTCAGTGAACATATTTGATCATGCGATCACAGATTGTGGAAATTAGTGTGGTAGTCATGATATTAGTGCAGAAATTTTATCTTCTGGGATATCTGACTATTTATGGGCCAAAACGTAAAATCCGCAATGATGAAAAACTGATATTTTGAGGAAAATTGTCATATTTTCGGCATAGTCGAGTTTTTCAGAGATAAAAGAGGACTGGATTGCTCAGTTTGAGGGGGGATTTAGTGATAGAGACGTCAGAATTTGCAAAAATGAGGGGGAATAAAAATATCATTGTCATATGTGGAAATTCTGGCATTTTTGAAATTCGTGACACTGCAACAGTATTCGGGTAGTTTCGACTTCAGATTGTCAGGGGGAATGTGAATCTGATCGTGGGTGTAAGCTTCTGAGATCAAGATGATCCGAGGTGTTAATATCTGATCGTAGATGAATGCTTCAGAGATCTGAGAGTGATCGTGGGTGAAAGCTTCCGAGATCTAGATTATCCGAGGAGATGAATCTGATTGTGGACGAATGCTTCGGAGATCGGATTACATTACCAGATGATTTGTTTTCCGATGAAGATTTGATGATTGTGGAGAATACCGTTTACACGGATCTGTCATTCTTAAGGTGCGTTAACGTGGATCATGGTAAATGGGATATCAGATCTTCAGGGGGAATCACGGATTTGAAGTTAACCAGTGGAGTATTTGAAGTTTCTATCAATTGCCGGTTGAGTTTTTGTACATTCTTAGATCGAGCAGGCGGAATGCGAAGATCGTGGTGCTAACTTGTGATATAAAAAACTGAGCTCAGATGCGGTTAAAGTTGAAACAGAGGATGCTGCATTGATTAGTTTCAAGTCGGTGATTGTTCGTGAAGATTGCAGTTTAGTAAATCAGAGGAGAGTCGTAAACTGTGCAAAAGACCTGAAGATTCATTCCAAGGGGAATTCGTGCTTTACTTTGACAAAAGCAAACCCGAATCATCAATCGAGGGGGAATTTGGATAGTCAGATTTCAAGATACCTGATTAAAGTTGCAGAAAAGTTGAAGTTTACAGAATATTCAAACACGACTTAAGGTTCTCAAAGTTTTAAAGACGATTCAACAGTGACATCCGAGGGGGAATCTGTTGGTGCATATTTTGTACGTCTGCCATTGTGCGAATAGTTAGATAGAGCGTGTGTTGAATATTGTATAGAATAGAGAAGTTGGACAGGTTTTGTAAATGTCAAGGTCCATCCGAACGAATGACCATCTGGTCAGATGGTAATCCGATCGGATGGACACACAGTGTAGGTGATGTCTATAAATAGGGACTTGGGGTTCCCATTTGGACAAGCTTTTGGTCCCAGAGGGGGACATGCTGTCCAACTAGTTTTGTGGTGCTGTAACGTTGAATAATCAATAGAGACCAGATTGAAATTGACTGCTTGGTGTCGTATTCTGTTTCTACTCCTTTCTTAGTCGTAATAAACGCACCGAACACGTCGGATCTGGACCGAAGCTCCGTCAAACTTGCCGGTTCCTGGAATCAGCAGGACTAAACGTGAAACAACAAGGACTATCCGAGCAATTAACTCTTAATGAAATTTTATAAAATAACAAACGATTTTATTAAATAATAAAAAATATATATATAATCATCTCTTACAAACCCTAGAAACCAAACCCACGCCGTCCTTTCCCACTCGTCGCTTCCCGCCCACCCTATCGATTCTCCGGCAAACACCACCGCCATGACGCCACCATAGGGAGGAACAAATATCCCACATCACCATTTTTGTCTTCCACCATCATCTTCTCGAACTACCGCAACACCTCGCCACTATAAAGTTTCTACAGATACCGGTTTTCCGGCGACTTGTAACTTTTAGATGAAGAAGATGAACCGGGAAGGCGACTGTCAAGTTCTTGCAAGATTGTGGTATGGTTCTGATCGAAATAGAGTTGGGTGCAAGAATTCTAATTGCAGATTGAAATCACGAAGTCAATTTGCTAACTATCTGAACCAATTTCAAGTAAATAATGGTTCTTTATCAATAAAGAAAAGCAGAGAATATCCATCTGGAAATGAAATATGATATATAAATAATATCAGTATAATTATTAAAAAAAGATTAAAAAAATAGTAACCCGGTGACCTAGTAATTACACACAATTTGAACACTATATTAAAGTTTAGTTATTTTATAGATAAAAAAAAGTTTGGATGACTTAACATTTTTTAATCTAAATATATGCTCTTTTATACATTTTGGAATAATTTGTAGACATTCGATTCTTTTTTATTTAAAATAAACAATTTATTTATTTTGAAATAAAATAGTTATTTATAATAATTTATTTTATATAGATTAAAAACATTTATAAATTATATTTATTTAATAAAAAGGGTTAAGGTTAAGTTGTAAACTCAATGCAATGTAGTGCATTTAACTTAGGTGGGAGAGAAAGGGAGAGTTTTGCACTTAGCTAAGAATGAAGACTAAACGTTGTGGATTAATGCCACATGTCACCTCATGTGCTTAAGGCACTACACACCAAAATGGGGCGGCAAAGAAGAATTCTCCATGCCCTTAACGAGCTTTGACCGTTGTAATGTGGGTTTTCCAATAATGTATTAGTTCAACGGGTACAAAAAGGGAATTAATAATCACACATGGTAAAATCTTATTCTCATATGGTGTATACGGGCCGTATAAGGTTATACAGCTCGTATAGAATAAAATGAATTGACAAAGGTTGTGCCAGCAGCCTTTGTCAGTTCATTTTATTTTATACGGCCCGTATACACCATGTGAGAACAAGATTTATGTCTGGTCGTATATAATGTATACGATACCTTTATACGTGTCGTATAAGGTTATATGACCCGTATAATTCGAATTTCATATTTTTTTAATTTTAACTGTTTGACTCGACGTATTATTCCTCGATACGCGTGCGACTAGAGGTAAGATTCTTCGATTCGAAGTTATATTCCTCGATTCTCATGCGAGTTATACGATTAGACATTAGATTCCTTGATATTCGTGTGAGTTATTTGATTCGACGTTAGATTCCTCGATTTACGTGTTAATCATTTGAAACGATGTAATATTCCGTAGAAACCTCTATATAAACGACACTAATCTTATTCATTTTCATTCAACTTCTATTCGTTTCTTCTATATTTCTCTGTATTCAAATTATATTACGCTATCAATGTCGTTTTGGGGTGACGGTAACTTTTTCGGTAGTGACTCGGCTAGCTAGTCGAATCAGAGGAGTTATGAAAACAATCAAAATAACAATCCGGGTTTGTTTGATCTAAATTTTCTGTGCGATCTCAATCTTGCGTCTGATGCAAGTCAGGATCCTTGGGGTTTGGATGCCTTTGTCGCAACCCCCGACCCTGCCCCGGGAGGCGGGCGGCCGTGGCACGCAGATTCGATGGTATCGGTGTTTATTAATTTGGCAGCGGAAATTACATCAGGACCGTAGTTAGGAAATAATTTATCAGAGTAAAACACCACATTTTTATAATAATAAATACATAGGAAAAACCCAAGTTTCCATTACAACGTGTTTATAGGGATAAACCCTAATTTATTAAAATAAAACTTCTTCTTTATTTAGGTAACTTTTGTAGCTACTTTTCCAAGCCTTCAGTGCTCTCCAGCTGGCTTCTAATTGGCTTTCACATTTTGTTACCTGAAACGCGTTTAAAAAGTTTTATCAGCAAGAAATACTGGCGAGTGAATCCCAGTTTAATCAAAACAAGTTTTATCATTTTACAGGATTGAGGGCAACCCGCAATTACATTTGTTTACATCTACTTTAATTACCACCCATGGTACTGTCAATCCTGACTTGTGGTCATGTTACTACTCATAGTGTAGTAACAAGTTATGTATACAAAACCCCAACATACCGACTATAATTGTAGATTTACAAATACTCAATCACTGTGAATTATAATGTAAATAATTGAGGTTTTGTAAAACAGTTTACAAAAAGAGGAATTACTCACAAAAAGGGTTTATAAAAAGAGGATTAACTCACATTGCTAATTTAGGTATTTCCTGGTGACTTCTTTGTTATAATCTATTAAATTAAACAATGCACACGCGTTAGTATAATAACTCTATTTACATTAGTTATATCCCCCCCCCCCCCCGAGACAGAACTCCAACGACTGAGTCAGGCAGAGCCTAGACATGCATTACGGAGTTCTAGATCAATCGGGCAGAGTTACTAATACGTAACCGGGGGTTATAATACTTACAACGAGGCAGAGCTTCGCTAATTAGTGGGTATTATGCCGGAGAATTGTTTCTGCTATTAAGAAATTGAGAGAGATTGCGAGAAAATGAACGAGGAACACTGAATGTCGACTGCTCCATTTATAGTGCTGGAAAAGGGGGTTCTTACGCCCCGCGTGTCGCAACCCCCGCCCCCTATCTGTCCCGGGAACGGGCGGCCGCGAACTCAGTTTCGGTGGTATCGGTGTTTATTAATTTGGCAGCGGAAATTACATCAGGATCGTAGTTAGGAAATATTTTATCAGAGTAAAACACCACATTTTATAGAAATACACGCATTGGGATAAAACCCAAGTTTTTATTACAAACTGATTTATAGGGATAAATTCCAATTTATTGAATTAAAACGCCTTCTTTATTTAGGTAACTTTTATAGCCACTTTTCCAAGCCTTCAGTGCTGTCTAGCTGGCTTCTAATTGGCTTTCACATTGTGTTACCTGAAACGCGTTTTAAAAACATTTGTCAGTGGGAAATACTGGTGAGTGAATCCCAGTTTAATCAAGAAACATTAATTTAATTTAAACTTAACAGTATTGAGGGCGATTACAATGTTTATATCTGCCCAATTACTCATTTAGTACTGTCAATCCTGACTGGTGGGTCATATTACACATTGGCTAACTCTTTGTCCAATGGTAACGTTACTCACATTTTGTATACAAAACCCCAACATACCGGCAGTAATCGTAGAATTACAAAGACTCAATCACTGCTAAATTGCATTGTAAAATAGTTAAGGTTTTGTAAAAACAGTTTACAAAAAGGAGATTACTCACTTTGCTGTCTTAGATTTTCTGGAAGGGTTTCCTGGTGACAATCTATAATTTACACAAATGCACACGCGTTAGTATAATAACCCATTTTAACATTAGTAATACCCTCCCCGAGACAACATTCCAACGACTACGCCGGGCAGAACCACGACAGTCGTTACGGAACCCTAGATCAATCGGGCAGCGTATCTAATACGTATCCAGGGGTTATAATACTTACAATGGAGCAGAACTTCGCTATTTAGGGGGTATAATACCCGTAGATTATGTCTACTACTTAGAAATTCGTTTAAGAAAGAAAGAAATGAACGACGGAAAACGAAAACCGAAAACCCGATGCTTTCTTATATAGGGCCTGATCTTAGCTTTTAAGCGGCCCGCGTAAATGTTGATAAGGGCTTACGCGGCCCGCGTCAATCCTCGGTCAAACATGTAGCTGATCCGGGTCAGCACTAGACTCGCCACGATGATGACACGTGTCATCACCGGGCTGCGCCACATTTCTCGATCTCACGCGGCCCGCGTCAATGTTGGGGTGGGGTTTACGCGGCCCGCCTCAACTTAAGTTTCAGATTTTAATTAAATTTAATAATATTTAAGGTATTCGGGGCCCGTTTTCACGTATGGGGTGTATTTTAGGACGTATTGGGATATTTTAATATATATTAGGGTGTCGGAAATAATTCGAGGGTGTCGGTTTTCTTGAGGGTTGTTACATCCTCCCCACCTTGTTTTAGAGCTCGTCCTCGAGATCTACTGGAACAAGTGTGGATATTTCCTTTGCATTTCGGATTCAAGTTCCCATGTGTACTCAGGTCCTCTTTTGGAGTCCCACTTCACTTTGACCAGAACTAGTCTCTTATGCTTGAGATTCCTGACTTTCCTGTCTTCAATTTGTAGAGGCCTCTCTACAAATTTAAGTTGTTCATTTACCTCTATATCCTTAAGAGGTACTATCAGTGATTCATCAGCTAAACACTTCTTGAGATTAGATACATGAAATACATCATGTATTCCTGCCATTTCCTCTGGCAGTTGTAGCTGATAGGCTACAGGTCCTATTCTTCTAATAATCTCAAAAGGTCCAACATACCCGGGACTTAGCTTTCCTCTTTTGATGAATCTTACCACTCCTTTCCAAGGAGAGACTTTTAACAATACTTTGTCTCCTACTTGAAATTTTAATGGTTTGCGTCGGTTATCGACGTAACTTTTCTGTCGATTACGTGCTGCTTTCAGTCGTTCCTTGACTTGAATGATCTTGTCAGTTGTTTCTTGTACTATCTCAGGTCCAGATAGTTGCTTTTCCCCAATTTCCTCCCAACAGACTGGGGTTTGGCACTTCCGTCTATAAAGTGCTTCGAATGGTGCAGCATTGATACTTGTGTGATAACTATTATTATAAGAAAATTCTATTAAAGGTGTTGGACCGTTCTACGACCTTAAATCGTCAGTTAAGGCAGTTCATCTTTGCGTACGAAGGCGGAATCAACGTAAACAAAGTCATAACAGCTTTTATCCTTTTAATCCTTCTTTACTGATTGATATTCGTGCTTATACAACGTTTTCTGATACAAATCCGTCAGCACTTCGTGTTTCACACAATGACCATCTCTTCTCAAATCTATCTACCAAATGAACACACAACCTATATATAGGCTGAAGATTTCGCTTGAGCATGCTTGAAGCGAAATCATCATGTGTTGATTTCGCTTGAAGATGTTTCAAGCGAAATCTTCAAGTTTAACATAAACAAACCCTAATTAAACCCTAATGTGTGATCTTTCAAACAAATCTAGATACAAGACTTGATTATGACGTAATCAACAGACATTTAGTGCACCAACAGACTCCCCCTTGGATGTTGATGAAGTCTTTGGCTTCAAGTCTTTGTCTTTAACAATCTTCAAACATTATAAAAACTCTCATCAATCTTTATCTTCAATCTTTAAACTTTTAAACTTCAATCTTCCCTTTGGCTGTTGATCCAGACTCCCTCTTTCACAGACTCCCCCTTTCAATATGCTAGAATCTGAGAAATCTGGTTCAAGCTTTGACATTTTGCTTCCGTTGGAAATAATGAAGTCCAAACCTGTTTCTCAACAAACAAACCTAACCATTCTATCTTTTCAACAAATAAAACACAAACTTAATCAGCTTTAACAATCCACTCAAGTATTCAGGTCCAAGTTAATGACCCTGATTACTCAATTAATCTACCAAGTCCAAATTAATGACCTTGGTTGATCTATTGACGAATCAATACTGATTTTAAAAACAACATTTTCAAACATTTTCTGAAAATAACAAGTATCAATTTAATGAACTTGTTTTGTCATTTCAAACAATTCAAGCTTCTTCAAAGTAAGCTTTCCTCATTCTTCAGTCTAGAATCTCCTGCATCTGCTTCAAACATTTGAGAATCCAACAATCAACTCTCCACTTTGGTTTGTCGAAAAATAAAGCAGAAATAAAATCTTTTTGGATTTTATCAAAATGATCTAAACTAAGAAATGAAATACAGAAAACTTTAAATTTCAGAAAGTAAACAAAGTAAACTATTTACAAACATATTTTTGATGAGCGTGTCAGGGAATCATATCAGCTTTTCAGACAAATCACAAGTACCGTTAAGCTACATTACATACTCAGATTTAAACAATTCACCTTGATTGTCGATATACTGATCCATCTTAAATTCTCTCACAAATTTCAACTTACTCAGGATACGATTTAGATGAATTAAGAACTTAGATCATTCATGTGTCCCACCTCTTGAATATACTCCCGTATCCAGAATCCCAATAATCAGTCTTACAGGTGAGAATACTACAATGATATCTGTATATAATTTAGGTATGCGAGGGCCGAGGGATCTCAGATCGATACTTCCGTATACGCAGAGAGATATCAGCTTCGACTTTTTGGTGTGTCCCCTTTAGAGGATCTTTTTGCTTACAACAGCAGCATATATCAATTTTATTGTTTCAGCATGCTGAGGGTTTAATGCTGTGTTTCAAGCATTGCAGCAAGTATTAGCCAGGGACTAGGTCAGAACCACCGTTCAGCAGAAGTCCCGGAATAATACCCCAGACATCATAGAGTATAAAGACCTAGTATATCAGATTAAGAGACCTTTCAAACGAGATTTCAGGGGTTACCTATATATCCAAGTAGTGTTCCCCACGAATTCACAAGTTTGAATTTTAGGTTTATATCCCGAATAAATCTACTAAATGTGCGAAAACCTATCGACACATCATCAGTGAGATTGTTTAACTCTTTTATATTTTTCAAATCTTTAGCATACTGTAATCGTCTAGCTGATGTACTATCATTTTCCCTATATACACAAGCTCTTTTTCAGATTTTATCATGTTTTTGTATTTTTGCATTTTTTACTGTTTTTGTATTTTCTGAAAATAACTATGTACAAACATCTACTCCCCCTAAATACCAAAACAAGTAAAAATTTGACAAACCATTGCAGATTGTTTCTCGTCGTCATCCGCAACAGTACTTTCATCAACGCCAATTATGCCATCCGACACCGACAGAAGCTTCATACCATTCAGTTTTAACAAATATTTAAACTGATTTTTATCAAAAGCTTTGGTATGTAAATCAGCTTTCTGTTCGTCAGTGTGGATTTTCTCAATTCGTATCAGCTTTTTCTCAAAGCAATCGCGAATAAAGTGATGACGAATTTCTATGTGTTTAGTTTTAGCGTGATGTACTGGATTCTTTGTTATATTTATAGCGGCCTAATTATCAACAAAAAGAGGTGTGTTAAGAAACTGCAAACCGTAGTCGCGCATCTGTTGCTGTATCCACAAGATCTGAGAGCAGCAACTGCTAGCAGAAACATACTCCGCTTCACAAGTAGATAACGCCACAGACGTTTGTTTCTTACACTGCCAAGTAACCAATCTAGGACCAAAGAACTGGCATCCTGCAGTTGTTGACTTTAAATTGACTTTGCAGCATCCGAAATCCGAATCGGAATACCCTTCGAGCGTAAAATCACCTTTCTTAGGATACCACAACCCCAATGAAGGAGTTCCCTTCAGGTAGCGCAATATCCTCTTCACAATGATCATATGTGATGCTCTCGGGTTAGACTGAAATCTTGCTGCGAGGCACGTTCGGTACATAATATCAGGACGTGAAGCAGTTAGGTACATTAAAGAACCTATCATGGAACGGTAAAACGTTTCATCAGCCCTGTCTCCGGTGAGATCTGGGTGAATCCCATGATTTGTTGCAAGTGGGGTAGCAGTAGGAGTAGAACTTGACATCCCAAATTTCTCTAGAATATCATGAACGTACTTTGACTGATGAATGAAAATTCCCTCAGGAAGTTGTTCAACTTGTAATCCCAGAAAGAATTTCATCTCCCCCATTGATGACATTTCAAACTTCTGCTTCATCACTGATTCAAAATCTTTGCATAGATTTTCATTTGTCGACCCAAAGATTATATCGTCCACATAAATCTGAACAATCAGAAGATGACCATCAACGACTTTAGTGAAGAGAGTGGCATCCACTTTTCCACGAATGAACTTGTTGACTAGTAGATGTTGAGACAAAGTCTCGTACCAAGCTCTCGGGGCCTGGTGTAAACCATACAGCGCTTTGTCCAATAAGTAGACCTTGTTTTTGTGGATTGGATCAGTAAAGCCCGGCGGCTGACCGACATAAACCTCCTCTTTAACCTTCCCATAAAGAAACGCCGATTTAACATCCAACTGATAAACTTTGAAGTTCTTCCAAGACGCAAATGCTAGGAAAATTCTGATAGCCTCTAGTCGTGCTACAGGAGCATAGACTTCAGTAAAATCAATTCCCTCCTGTTGACTAAATCCCTGAACAACGAGTCGAGCTTTGTTCCTTACGACAACTCCTCTATCGTCCCTTTTACACTTAAACACCCACTTAGTGTTAATCTTTCTCTGTCCATCCGGCAAATCAACTAACTTCCACACTCCCAATTTCTCAAATTGACTAAGTTCCTCCTGCATTGCAATGACCCAAGAGTCTTCGGTAAGCACCTCTTTGTAAGTTCTTGGCTCAACCTGCGAGATAAAACAACTTAATGAGAATTCAGTTTGCAAAGGAGCAACTTTTGTATAAAAACATGTAAGCCCTTTATCAATCTGATTTCGAGTGCGAACGCCTGTCTGCAATTCTCCTATGATCAACTCCTCTGGATGATATGAAAAAATTCGCGGCATCACTTCGCTTGAAACATCTACATTTCCCTCCAGATTAGTAACATTCTGCTCTGCATCTAGTTCACCAACTTGGTTTGTTTGACTTGAAATCTGAATTTGCTCCCCCTCAGAATCTGAATCACCATGATCAAAAACTAGCATGTTTTCAGCTTCTAGATTATCATTCTGAGCCGACTGATTATCCTGAGCAACTTCATTTTGTTGGACATCATCATGTTCACCAGCATTACTTGGACATGCTTCATCGTCATTTGAAGTTTCCCGTGGTCTCCTCGAATACTCAGCTGGGAATCTTAACTGCGACTCATATTCACGCAAAATATCCAACTCATCAAAGAAATCTTCATCATCCTCTGATTCTTCTCTCATGTCAAACGAATCCCAAAGTTTGTCATAATGATAACGCCATGAATCACCAGGATTCTGCGGCGGCATAGTATAACCTTGACATTCAACATTTGCAGCTTCAATAATCCGCTTCTCACTTGGAACGAAGACACGTCGCAATGGATTTGAATAACCAACAAATATACCCTCAATGCACTTCGGACCAAACTTCCCAAAAGGTTCTATAACCGTACAAGGTGACCCGAACGGTTCTAGATACTTCAAATTCGGTTTGCGATTATTGATAAGCTCAAAGCATGTTTTGTTGAACTTCTTGACAGTAAGAACCCTGTTGAGCGTATAGCATGCGGCGGAAACAGCTTCAGCCCAAAAATTAATCGGTAACTTTGAATCTGCGAGCATAGTTCTAGCCGTCTCGATTAGTGTTCGGTTTTTACGTTCTGCGACTCCATTCTGCTGCGGAGTGTACGGAGCACTAAACTCATGCAAAATACCTCGTTCATCACAAAATACTTCCATCTTGCTGTTCTTGAATTCGGTACCATTGTCACTTCGAATTCTCTTGATACGCCTTTGGTACAAATTCTCAATCTTCCTGAACATCCCCATCAAACTGTCAAATGTTTCATCTTTCGTCTTCAAGAAAGAAACCCACGAAAATCTGGAATAATCATCAGTAACGACCAAACAATAGTAATCTCCTGTAACACTTTTGACATTCACCGGACCAAACAAATCCATGTGAAGTCTTTCCAGAGGTCTCGAAACTGAATTGACTTGCTTTGTAGGGTGTGACTTTTTCTTCTGCTTGCCTTTGATGCAGCTAATGCACTCTCCTTCCAGATGAAAATCTTTGATATTAACTCCCAATACCAAATCATTGTGCACCAAGTGATTCATTTTTCTAAGATGTATATGCCCCATCTTTCGGTGCCACAATCTTGATTCTTTCTCAGTTGCTCTAGACACAAAACAATGTGCTTGACCAGTTGTTGTAGTTGCTACAGACATATCTAACACATATAAATCATTCACTCTAGGTGCCCTCATGATAATCCAATCTTCAGGGATAACAAAACCAGGTTTCAAAAACAAACATTCTTTATCAGTGAAGTGAGTAGTATACTGATTGTCACAAATCTGCGAGATACTAAGCAGATTGTTCTCCAGCTCAGTGATGTAGTTAACCCTCTCAAACGTTACAATCCCATTGGATAACGTTCCTTCACCAACAATTCTACCACCTTCATGACCTGCAAATCCCACATAACCACCATTGATATTCTTCACATCATACAGTAATGCAGTTTTTCCTGTCATATGTCGAGATGCGCCACTATCCATGATCCATCTTGAAATGGCTCTTGGAAGATCCTGCACATACCACACGTTGATTTTAAAACATTTCAATAAAGATGCTGATTCATGCTTCGCGATCCAGGAAGCTCCGGCAATTCAAACTGCTTATTCGAACATGGTGTCCACCCAGGCCTCATCAGCCTTAGGTGTAACCTTGACTCTAGCAATTTGAATTTTGAAATTTTCAGCCTTCAAAGGTGGAAAATTTGCATCATAATCAACCGAAATTGATTCTTCAGCCTTTTTCACTTCAGAAGTTGAAATTTTCATTTCAGTTTTTGGTTTCCAAATTTGTTCATTTAATGCAACCCGTTTATAAAACTTGTCATTTTTAGTTACCACTTTCTTTACGGATTCATTTTTCACTTTGATGTTGTCATTTTTAACGTTTTGCTTCTCTATCACTTTCTTCTCAACATACATTGGTGCTTTACCCTTCACATCAACCTTCTTTTGTTGAACCTTCACAGCTTCAGTCTTAGGCTTCACATATGTACACTTTCGTGCAATATGACCAACTTGTTCACATCTAAAACAAGTACGAGTATCAGCTACTCGACTCGTGCCTTCAGACTGAGCCTGCGAAGCTCTCTTCTCAAAGAACTCTTTATTTGATTTTGAAAAAAATTCATTTTCCTCATCAGAAAGTGAACTTGAACCATTTATAAACACCTTCTTTTCAGCAAACCTTCTGTTTTGAAAACTCCTTTTCTGATAACTCTTACCACCTCGATAACCACCCGACCAATTGTTTCGATTGTTATTATAAAAACGTGGTGGAACAACAGGCTTTTTGTAATAAGCTTTATCTTTCTCAAAATTCATTTGCCTTTTTGTTTGACTCAAGCTGTTCACTTCTGACAACTCAACTTCAACTAACTTGAAAACATTTGTCAACTTTTTCACATTAACATTCTCAATGGGAAACTCAGAATCCGAATACAACTTATCAGATCCAGCCATCTTGTACATCACAAGACCCGGTTCATCACTTAAGTTGTTTTTGGACTTTGATTTCTGAATGTATTTGTCTAAGAAACACCCATCCTCCTCAGAAGTGTCACAATCCGGTTTAAGCACTTTGTCTACCACACTTTTCACCACATCACTTTGGACACCCTCGTCATTAGAAGATGTGAACATGACATCAATGTTTTCAGGAAGTTTAACTTCACTTTCTTCCTCAATTTCCACCAAACTAGACTGTTTTTTCGTGTAGTTGTCTAAAATTGGCGGTGGAACTTTGTGAAAACCTACACCCGTTCCATCAGAAAACACATCCTCGCCATCTTTGTTTTTCCCTATAGGTTTAGGAACAATATGCTGCAAAACAAAGCTTGCTGATTTATAGCTGTTAAGCTTCAACTGGATTCGTTCATTCTCAATTTCAGCTTCTTGAACTTTAAGTTTCAGTTTAGCAATTTGATCCAGTTGTTCATTAATCGATTCTTCTTTTATTCTCAAAACAGCTCTTAGATGTTCATTTTCTTTAAATGTTTTGCCATTACGATCATCACTATCTTTAACAATGTTTTTCAATTTCTCAAACTTTTCAGAAATCTGACGGTTTTCAAGAATTAACTTTTCATTTTCAGATTTTATTTTCTCACGTTCAATTTTATCATTTTCAATTTGAGCCGTTAATTCTTTGATCCGTTCAGTTGAAGCTCTTACACTTTTGTCACGATCGAGAATCTGATCTTCAACATTTCTAACCTTTGTTGTCAGATTCTGAATTTTCTCATTGTTAAGATACGTGACAGTGCTACAAAAATTGCATTGTTTGGTGCAATTTTTGCAGTCAGCATTCCCGTCAATCTTGTTACCTGACGCATTTGTTGACACACTTTGACTGACCGATCCCTTTGACTCAGTAACAGAATTAGGATCTACCTCAAGTGCTTTTGCAGCTAGCACTTTGTTAGCCATCATTCCCAAGTTCTCAGCTGTCAACTCTTGCGTAGTATCAATTAAGCCTGTATCAACCTGCTTTTCTATCTTCTCTTTCTCCTCTTTCTCCTTTCTCTCTTTTTCTTTCTCTTCTTCAATCATCTTTGACGTTGGTGTTCCCCACCACTTGTGCTGCCAATATTCATCTTCTTCTTTGTACTCCTTGATGATGGCTTCGATATCTAGCGTTTTGTCATCAATTGCAATGTTGCCATACCTATCAAGATAGCACTCTCTATCTGGATCCCATCTGTTTGCTCTTCTAGCTTCCAGAAAGATACCAGAAAGTCTGATAATCTTGGTTTCAGCAATCATCTTCCGGTATTGATACTTCTGTTCTTCAGTACGATCATCTTTCCACTTAATGGGTTCATCATTGCTTGCCCTGAATGCGTAACCCACTGCATCTTCTTCCGGTAGAACTTCCTTACTCCAATCATACCCTTCATCATCATAAATCACAGCAAGAGCCCTTGATTTGTCTCTGTTATCTTCAGACTGCTTCAATCTAGGCGGCTCGAATTTATTCTGATGGTAGATTGCCTTTTTGTAATAATCATCTCGAAACGGATTCTCTGACTCATCAGCATATGCATTCCTGCATTCCCGTTTGAAATGACCCTTCTGCTTACACTTAAAACATGTTACTTTTGACTTGTGGAACCCCAGTTTTGTAGACGGACCACCGATCGTTTTTCTCCCTGTAATCTCCATGAAGCGTTGTGCACGTCGAACTGCACTTGCCATTGCCCAACGAATGTCGATCAGCTCCATTTCTTCAGGGTCTATCTGATCGTAGTCTTCTTTCGTCAGATTTGTATTCCCGATTTTTCCAGCCACCAACCCTTCGTAGGATTCCAAAACAGACGCCAGAAAGACCATTTGTTGCTTGGCCGACTCCTCATCAAAATTCTGTGCGTTCTTCAGATCTATCGCGATATTGCAAGAAAACTTCGCATCAGAACGATTTGCAGAAGACGTAGATCCACTGTGATAACCACTATGGCTTCCACTGCTTTGATCACTTTGACTTTCTTTGCCAGCTGTCGACACATTTTCAGCAGAAAAAGCTGTTTTTGGAGAAGTTGCTTTTGGCATCATGCTTTTTGGATAGTATAGATCCAGATTCTGTTGATAAGATGAATGATTAACTTTGTATGTCTTCTTCAATTCCAGTTCATGACTTTCAAGTTTCTCAATCACCAAATCTGGTTTCAACAATTCAGAAGGAATAGTGTTCTTAAGCATGAGAGCATAATATCTCCACTCCATCTCATCTGGCAACGAATCGAACAACTTGTCTACTTGTTCATCATCAGGATATTTGATATCATGTCTTGCTAATTCCAGCTTTAAATGACCGAACCTTTCAATCATTTTACACACTGACTCATTCTTAAGACAACCAAACATATCAAACTCTTTTCTAAGAAGTTTCTTTTTATTTTTTACAATCTCTTTGCTTCCAAGACACTTCTTTTCGAGTTTTTCCCATAAGTCTTTAGCATTGGAGTAATCTATCAGTGAAATGATATCTTCACGCACCGATTGAAACAATAATGCCACACATTTTTGCTCAGCCACAAAATTTTCAATCTCTTCAGCTGATCTTAATGCTTCACCATTCTTCTTTCCTTGGGCAAAACCATTCTTCATACTCTTCCAGCTAGAAAAAGCAAATGCCATCAACCAATCTTCGAACTTTGTTGCCCACCTGCTATAATCTTCTATAGCCATCAGCTTAGGAGGTTTGTTAAATGTTCCAAATGCGCTTTCGGACTCCCAAGCTTCCTTCTTTCTTTCGGTGGACTTTTGTTTGCATTGCTTGAAGAAGTATCGTTGTTTCCTGAACTACCCGTGAATGCATACATATCGCTGAAGGGATTCATGAAAATATCATCCATTCTGAACGTACCTGAAAAATCAGTCAAACACTTAGAAAATTTTTAGATTTTGAAAAATCAACAAGTTCAAGCGAAATACTATGAAATGAAATGATCTCAAGCGAAATCAGCACTATGATACTGTTCAAGCGAAATCTGCTAACAAAACTGATTCAAGCGAAATCAACTATTTCGCTTCAACTGATCAGAACCTTCAAGCGAAATCCCACAAGATCTATTTCGCTTCAACTGAAACTCAAACTTCAAGCGAAAACTAACAGCTCTATTTCGCTTCAGATGAACTCAAGCGAAATCCAAGATCACAACACTATTTCGCTTCAGGTGTTCAAGCGAAATAGTCCAAAATCAATCCAAATTGTCTGATTTAGAAGCGAAATCTACTATAACCTACGAACTCTTTCAAGCGAAATCTAGTTTTAGGTCAATTTTAACATGTTTTAATCTGAATTTTAGGCTGAATCTTTGTAGGCTTTGTTAAAACTACGTTTTACACGATATACTCGAAAATCAGACCATTTCGACCGTTGGAACTTGTTCAGATCTGAAAAATGTAAAAAGAAACGAGTAGAAAGAAGAGAATCCGCTGCTATGGTATGAACTCCTCGTCCTGAGCTCTGATACCACTTGTTGGACCGTTCTACGACCTTAAAGCGTCAGTTAAGGCAGTTCATCTTTGCGTACGAAGGCGGAATCAACGTAAACAAAGTCATAACAGCTTTTATCCTTTTAATCCTTCTTTACTGATTGATATTCGTGCTTATACAACGTTTTCTGATACAAATCCGTCAGCACTTCGTGTTTCACACAATGACCATCTCTTCTCAAATCTATCTACCAAATGAACACACAACCTATATATAGGCTGAAGATTTCGCTTGAGCATGCTTGAAGCGAAATCATCATGTGTTGATTTCGCTTGAAGATGTTTCAAGCGAAATCTTCAAGTTTAACATAAACAAACCCTAATTAAACCCTAATGTGTGATCTTTCAAACAAATCTAGATACAAGACTTGATTATGACGTAATCAACAGACATTTAGTGCACCAACAAAAGGTAAGTGATCGTCCCAATTACCTCCGAAATCAATTACACAAGCTCTAAGCATGTCCTCCATTGTCTGAATCGTCCTTTCGCTTTGTCCGTCCGTTTGAGGATGATAAGCTGTGCTTAGATTTAACTTGGTTCCCATTGCCTTTTGGAAACTTGACCAAAAATGAGAGGTAAAGCGGCTATCCCTATCAGAAACAATTGATAAAGGTATTCCATGTAATGAAACTATTTCATTTACATATAATTTAGGTAGCTGTTCCATACTGAAAGTTTCTTTCATTGGTAGGAAATGAGCTGACTTGGTTAGCCTATCTACAATCACCCAGATTGTATCATTACCTTTCCTTGTTTTAGGTAATTTGGTAACAAAATCCATTGTTATCAATTCCCATTTCCACACTGGCATTTCTAACTGTTGCAAGAGACCTGAGGGTTTCTGGTGTTCAGCTTTTACTTGTGAACAGGTTAAACATTTAGAAACATAGGCTGCTATGTCCTTTTCATTCCTATCCACCAGAAATTCTTTCTTAAATCTTGATACATTTTATCACTTCCAGGATGCATTGTATACTTAGACTTATGGGCTTCTTCTAATATATGATGACGTAAGTTTCCTAATTTAGGTATCCACATTCTCTTTTCATGAAATCTCCAAATTCCATCTGTTCCTTGTTCTAATTCCTTAATCATACCTTTTAGTTTTTCAGTATCGTCCTTGATTACTGATTCTTGTGCTTTTCTTATCTGATCATTTAAATCTACTTGTAGATTTAATTTAAGAGAACGTACCCTTTTTGGCTTTTCATGATACTTTCGGCTTAAAGCATCGGCCACTACATTCGCTTTTCCTTCATGATACTGGATATCACAATCATAATCACTAAGCATCTCCATCCAGCGTCTTTGTCTCATATTCAACTCCTTTTGCCCGAAAACATACCTTAAACTCTTATGATCAGTGAATATGGTAAACTTACTACCATACAGATAATGTCTCCAAATTTTCAAGGCAAAAATTATTGCTCCTAATTCTAGATCATGGGTTGAATAATTCTCTTCATGATTCTTAAGTTGTCTAGAGGCGTAAGCTATAACCTTTTGACGTTGCATTAATACACATCCATAACCTATCCTAGAAGCGTCACAATAGACTACAAAGTCTTCAGTTCCTTCTGGTAACGCTAGTATGGGTGTATGGGTTAATCTTTGCTTAAGAATTCTAAATGCTTCTTCTTGTTTTGGTCCCCATTCAAACTTAATGGATTTACAGGTTAACTTAGTTAAAGGAATGGCTATACTAGAAAAATCTCGAATAAATCTTCTATAATAACCGGCCAATCCTAAGAAACTTCTAACTTCAGTTGGTGACTCAGGGGTTTTCCATTTGGTAATTGCCTCGATCTTTGTGGGATCCACATGAATTCCTTCATGATTAACTAAATGTCCGGGAAACTGTACCTGTTTTAACCAAAATTCGCACTTTGAAAACTTAGCATAAAGCTTTTCCTTTCTTAATAGACTTAAAAGTGCGTGCAAATGCTTTGCATGATCCTCTTTACTCTTAGAGTAAATTAAAATATCATCTATAAAAACAATTATGAATTTATCCAAATATGGCTTACATATTCGGTTCATCATGTCCATAAATGCGGCTGGGGCATTGGTTAAACCAAATGGCATGACAGTTAATTCATAATGACCATACCTTGTTCTAAAGGCGGTCTTAGGAATATCCTCTTCATGTACCTTTAATTGATGATATCCTGACCTTAAATCGATTTTTGAGAAAAATCGAGCTCCTTGCAATTGATCAAACAGATCATCGATTCTTGGTAATGGGTACCGGTTTTTAATCGTGACCTTGTTTAATTCACGGTAGTCAATGCACATATGCATTGATCCGTCCTTCTTTTTAACGAATAATATTGGTGCTCCCCATGGCGATGAGCTTGGCTGTATGAATCCTTTTTCCAGCAACTCATCTAATTGTTTCTTCAGTTCCTGCATTTCTGCGGGTGCCAAACGGTAAGGTGCTTTGGCAATCGGTGCTGTTCCTGGTAGCAGGTGAATTCTGAATTCAACTTCTCTATCTGGCGGTACTCCTGATAATTCTTCCGGAAATACATCTAAAAACTGAGACACTACTAGAATGTCTTTTAGTTCTTTTCCTTTAGTGTTAGTGATTATAGAAATCAAATACACTATAGATCCTTTTCTTATATAGCTTGCAGTTTTCATCACAGAGATGAATTTCGTGGATCTAGAGGGTTTATCTCCTTTAATTGTGACCTTGTTACCCTTCGGTGAATTTACTTGAATTGACTTTTGATCACATAAAATACTGACTTTGTTAGTTATTAACCAATCCATTCCTAAAACAACATCAAATCCTGCCAGATTCATAGGATAAAGGTTTGCCATAAACTCTTGGTTTAAAATTTCTATTCTTGCTCCCTGTAAGATTTCAGAAATCCTAACAGTTTCTCCATTAGCTGTCTCTACTAGAATGACTGATTATGAAGTTTGCAAAATGAAGTACTAATAAAACTTTGGTTTGCACCAGAGTCAAATAATACTTTAGCAAAAACATCATTAACCAAAAACGTACCAGCTATCACGTCTGGAATCATTTTGGCTTCATCTGCAGTCAGGACGAATGCTCTAGCATTTTTAGCGTTCTTGTATTTGTAGCTGGAGCTAATTTTGGACAGTTTGGCTTGATATGACCCTGTTCTCCGCTGTTATAGCATATCCTGTTGTTGGCTTTTCTCCTGCAGTCTTCTTCCTTGTGACCTGATATTTTGCAGAAATTGCAATATATGGAGCATCTTCCAGAATGCTTCCTTTTGCAATACTTGCAATAAGGTGCAGAGGTAGAACCTATATTCCTACGGTTGTAATTCCCAGAATGGAATTCTTGGGTAAGCCTTTGGGTTAGGTTTCTCCTCTGTTCTTCTCTGGTACGGATTAATTCATCTGTCAAGGTGTTTGCTAGTTCTACAGCTTCTTCTATAGTTTGAGGTCTAGCTGCCTTGACTACGTGTCTAATCTCTCCAATTAATCCCCAGATGTAACGGGAGATTAACACTGGTTCAGGTGATGCAAGGGTTGGTACTATTCTAGCATATTCAAAGAATGTGGTAGTATAGCCCTTACTATCTACCTCGGTCATTCTTAAGTTCAGAAACTTATTCGCTATCTGTTCCTTTTCATTGGGAGGACATAATTTCTTTTCTACCATATTCTTAAATTCCTCCCATTCCATGTTGTATACCCTATCACTTCCTCTGGACTGGAGGATAGTGTTCCACCATTCTAAGGCTGAGTTCTTAAACAGATTAGAAGCAAACATTATCTTGTCTTCTTCAGCACACTTGCTTATTTTTAAAACAGCCTCAGTCTTTTCTATCCAGCGTAAAGCTGCAATGGGTCCTTCATTGCCCACGAATTCTATTGGTTTACAGGACCATAATTCTTTGTAAGAACAACCATAAGGCATGGTTCTTCTTCTTTTGGGAATGGGTGCTTGAAGTACTGGTCCATTGTTCACGCTGTGTTTTGGTTCAATTGGTCGCTTACTGCTATGCTTACTTTTATTATTCGCTTCCTGAACCGTTTAAATAATAAATGGCATTGCATCTATAATTCCTTGTGCCACTATGTGTTGAACGGTACTATTATCCACTTGGTTTCCATTGTTATTGATGCTTGGATTCTCATTAACCAAGTTAATGTTACTCTGGTTATCGTTATTCAGATTATCTTGATTTCCTTCGTCGGCCATCTGAATTTTAAACATTTACCACATATTAATATTACAAAATAATATTTTAATATAGCCAATCACATGACACGCATTTTGGTTAAAAGCGTCGATCATTGCGACTTTACTCTATATAGTATGCATCTATTACACACCAGTACTGAAATTAAAATTACAATACCGACTAAAATGAAACTATACTAATAATAGTAGGCATCCGTACACACATATTTTGTTTTATTTTATTATTACTATTTTATTATATTATTATTATTACTATTACCATCTCCACCATTACATTCACGGATATGGATTCATCCAGAAATACATATTGCGTTCTTCGTACTTCCAGACAAGTCGCTCTCCCACCTGTCGCATTCCTTCACTACTTTATAGAATTTCCTCACCAAATGTCCTAAGTTCTTGTACGTTTTCTGCACTCATTGGGGGTGCAGGTTCTAGGACTGGGTTCGGAATCTGGGGTGCAGGTTCCTGATATGGGGGTGTAGGTGCCTGGAATCGGTAAGGATCTTCTACAATCTCCCTAATGTATTCATCGTGGTAACAGGGATCTAAAGGGTCCAAACTTTGGCAATCGGTGCTGTTCCTGGTAGCAGGTGAATTCTGAATTCAACTTCTCTATCTGGCGGTAGTCCTGGTAATTCTTCTGGAAATACATCTGAAAACCGAGACACTACTAGAATGTCTTTTAGTTCTTTTCCTTTAGTGTTAGTGATTATAGAAATCAAATACACTATAGATCCTTTTCTTATATAGCTTGCAGTTTTCATCACAGAGATGAATTTCGTGGATCTAGAGGGTTTATCTCCTTTAATTGTGACCTTGTTACCCTTCGGTGAATTTACTTGAATTGACTTTTGATCACATAAAATACTGACTTTGTTAGTTATTAACCAATCCATTCCTAAAACAACATCAAATCCTGCCAGATTCATAGGATAAAGGTTTGCCATAAACTTTTGGTTTAAAATTTCTATTCTTGCTCCCTGTAAGATTTCAGAAATCCTATCAGTTTCTCCATTAGCTGTCTCTACTAGACATTCTTGTGGTAGTTTAGTTAATGACTGATTAAGAAGTTTGCAAAACGAAGTATTAATAAAACTTTGGTTTGCACCAGAGTCAAATAATACTTTAGCAAAAACATCGTTAACCAAAAACGTACCAGCTATCACGTCTGGAATCATTTTGGCTTCATCTGCAGTCAGGACGAATGCTCTAGCATTTTTAGCGTTCTTGTTATTTGTAGCTGGAGCTAATTTTGGACAGTTTGGCTTGATATGACCCTGTTCTCCGCAGTTATAGCATATCCTGTTGTTGGCTTTTCTCCTGCAGTCTTCTTCCTTGTGACCTGATATTTTGCAGAAATTGCAATATATGGAGCATCTTCCAGAATGCTTCCTTTTGCAATACTTGCAATAAGGTGCAGAGGTAGAACCTATATTCCATGTAGTGAAACTATTTCATTTACATATAACTTGGCTAACCGTTCCATACTGAAAGTTTCCTTCATCGGTAAGAAATGAGCTGACTTGGTTAATCTATCTACAATCACCCAGATTGTATCATTACCTTTTTGTGTCTTGGGTAACTTGGTAACAAAGTCCATTGGTATTAATTCCCATTTCCATATTGGCATTTCTAATTGCTGCAATAATCCTGAGGGTTTCTGATGTTCAGCATTAACCTGTGAATAGGTTAGACACTTGGCAACATATGCTGCTATATCCTTTTTCATTCCTATCCAACCGACACTTGGCTTTTCATGATACTTTCGACTTAAAGCATCTGCCACTACATTAGCTTTTCCTGTATGATACTGGATATTACAATCGTAATCACTGAGTATTTCCATCCAGCATCTCTATCTCATATTTAACTTCTTTTGCCTGAAAACATATCTTAAACTCTTATGATCGGTGAAAATGGTAAACTTACTACCGTAAAGATAGTGTCTCCAAATTTTAAGGGCAAAAATTATGGCTCCTAACTCTAGATCATGGGTTGTATAATTTTTCCTCATGATTCGTAAGTTGTCTAGAGGCATAGGCTATAACCTTTTGACATTGCATCAGCACACATCCATAACCTAAGTTAGAAGCGTCACAATAGACTACAAAGTCTTCAGTTCCTTCTGGTAATGCTAGTATGGGTGCATTGGTTAACCTTTGCTTAAGAATTCTAAAGGCTTCTTCCTGTTTTGGTCCCCATTCAAACTTAACTGATTTACAGGTCAGTTTTGTTAAAGGAATGGCTATTCTAGAGAAATCTCGGATAAACCGTCTATAATAATCTGCTAGTCCGAGAAAACTTCTCACCTCCGTGGGTGATTCAGGGACTTTCCATTTAGTAACCGCCTCGATCTTTGTGGGATCCACATGAATTCCTTCATGATTGACTAAATGTCCAAGGAATTGTACCTCTTGTAACCAAAATTCGCATTTAAAAAATTTAGCATAAAGCTTTTCCTTTCTCAATAACGTAAGATGTTGATGCATTTATTGTCTATCGCCTTCGTCAATCCGAGTCATAGTGAAAAGCCGGAAGAAATCAAGAGCATAATGTCATATTTAGTTAGAAATGGCAAGGTGGCAAACTTGTAATTAATGAGAACTTTCATTAAGTTGCCTTGACCATATAAATAGGAGGTTATGTCATGATTTTAGTAAGACTTAAGATTTTTTAGAAGATTTGGAGAAGACTTGGAGAAGACTTTCTAGAGAGAGAAAGTGTAGAGAGAGAAAGTAGTGTAAACGTGAATTTTTGTACTGGATTTGTCACATCATTCAATAAAATCACGTTAGTAGTACGATAGTGTGTGTTCGGTCACGTACGTTCACGGATTCCGCACGTTGAACGTCCGTTACGCAATCGAACGGTGTCAAAACCGGTCCTACAATTGGTATCAGAGCTAGGAGCTCGATTGCTTGATCAAACACATCGTTTTCGTACCAGATTTCAGCCGATTCAGATCCAAATTTCATCTACTTCTTCATATTTTTCATATTTTCACGTTTTTCACTGAAAATCGTCAAATTGAACGGGTTTTTATGGTCCAAATCGTCTGATTTTTTGATATGTTATGCGTATACACCTGATCTACAACCCTACCAAGTTTCAGATCCAAATTCGTAACCGTTTAGGAGAAATCTAAGTTTTTCTGTTCGAATTCGCTGTAAAATTTGCAGGTCCGCTTATTTGTCCAAACAGATTCGCTTTTACGAACAAGTCTGGTCCGCTCGAACGAACAAGTCTGGTCCGCTCGAACGAACAAGTCTGGTCCGCTCGAACGATCATTCTCTAGTCCGCTCATACTGACAATACCTGGTCCGCTTATCCGGACATTGACCTGGTCCGCTTATCTGGACATTTATCAGATCCGCTTATACGAATTTTGAGATCCGCTTATGGTGACATGTGTGGTCCGCTTATGTGATCAATAATTGGTTCGTTCTTAAATCAGGATAGTGGTTCGCTTTTTAGTCATCGTCTTCACGTGGTTGGAACAATATAACAAGTCACCGCCCCACCCGCACGCACAAGCCATCCATATTGACTTGTTGACCTCTCGGAACGAATACACTACTCACGCGGATATCATTACACGTCAGAACAATCAGTGTCAAAGCACATGACATTTAATTGAATTGTCGGTTGTACATGTGATCATAGTCTGCATGTTTTGATAAAAGGTGATGACATATCTTGGTCCAATGAGAATCTATATGTGACTGTCATTAGCATGTGATTTTGTCTTGAAGTCAAAGAGCTAACCGTTCAACTCAAGTTTTGTTGTTTAGTTCATTCATTGAGGTAGAAGAAGTCAACGTGTAATCCAGTTAGACAACTCACTCGAAGTCAAAGAGTCAAAGTGCCAACCGATTAATTCAAGTTTTGTCGAGTGGCTTGTGTCAAAGAGTTGGATAGTTAACTCACCAGAACAACATTTATTCGCAAGTCTTCGACAACGAGTCTTAGATTGATTTCATCAAACACACTGTTACATATTCAATCAGTTTTGACTTAATCGTTTACTTGTTTGTTTGCAGGAAATCCAAGGTGTTTGTCAAGATTAGGATCCTCACCCGAGAGAATCCTCACTCGATTTGTTGTTGCCTAATCTTTGATATTCAATCGAATAGTCGTTTGTTTGTCCGAATTTCATTATTGATTGAGAATTCGTAATTGTGAATCTTTTGATACCAAAACATGGATTCTAAAATTTATCTTACACTGAACAAGTTTGAAAATTTTACAGGTATCAAGGGAGAATCAACTGATGAATTGATCAAAAGATATATCGAGTTATATTGGGAGATGGTGAGATTGAAGATAACCATGTCCAATGAGGAATGGGTTAACAAGTTAGCAAATGTTTTACAGGATGATGAGTGGAGAACATATTTGTCAGATTTAAAGAAGATATACTTAGACGTGAATTTGTGTTTTTTCATCGAAAAGATTAAAGAGCGAGAGCTTGAACTCCGAAAGAATGAAGCAGCTGATGAAGCAAAATTCAAATCGGAGGAAATTGTTCAGGAAGAGAAGCAGGTTAAAGAAATTTCAGCTATCAAGGTTGAAAAGAAAGTTGAAAATGTAAAGATGATTGAGAAGTGCTCAAAATGTGACAAATTTGAATCTGATAATGTCAAACTGTTAAGTGATTTGGACAGTTTGACATTGGAAAACAAAATTTTGAAAGAAAAAGAAAAAGTTTTTGAAAATGAAAAATCAAAAATGGAGAAAGATTTTAAAATTCAAATAAAGATTTTAGAAGATGAGAAAGATATTTTTGGTAAAAATAATCTTGAAAAACAAATTGCAATAAATTCTCATCTTGCTAAAATCATTCAGCTTGAAAAAGAAGCTGAAAGTGATCGGAATAAAATTGCTGAGTTAGAAAATAAGTTGAAAGGTTTTGTGACTTCTGCACCAGATTTTCCATGTCTAAAACCGATCAATTCTGTTCCAATAAGTGACAATGTCACAAACTTTGACAATGTCAAAGTTGAGGATTGTGATGAAGGAGCTGATGATGAAAATGAAAAACAAGCTAAACAAAAATTATTTTTAGATATACAAGAAAAATTTAAAAATACTGTTTTGCAATCTACTGAAACAGGTGAATGTTCTAAGCAAAAACCTGTTAAGAAGAGTGTAGAACAGAAACAAAATGTTAAAAAACCGAAAAATTTTCAAAACAACAATAAAAGCTCATCAGTTCAGTCATCCAATCGTTATAAAAAACCACAAAAAGTTGAAAATTTAAACTCACAAAAAGTTGGTAATAAGTGGTGCAGGTTTGACCACAGTGCTCAAGTGTCAAATCAAGATTATAGGAGAAGTCATGAGTACTACAAATCAAATCAGTGCTATGATTTGAGTGTTTGGATTGATAATGGTGAATGGTATGATAACAGAGTGTGCTACACTTGTGGTTTTCAAGGACACATTGCTGTTAACTGCCAGAGACAGAGATTTGAGACAAGAAGATGTTATGAATGCCAAATCAAAGGTCACATTGTCAGAGATTGCCCAATGAGATCAATTGAAAGATCGAGGGCCGTATCTCAGAAAAGAGTGATGAAGTCAGTCAAAGTCAAAGAAAAGCCCAAGGAACTGAAAGTTTCAGAACAGAAAGTCAAAGAACCTAAAGTTCAAGAAAAGAAAATGAAGCTTTCTCAGGAGCAGAAAGACAGACTGCGAAAAAAGAGGAAGAAGGCGAGAGAGTATCTGGAGAAGATTTTGTCCTCGGGTACAACAAATAAGAGTGCTGATGAATCGCTTCACTCGACAACAAAGTCAAGTAAACTGAATTCTTCAGATGCAAATCTGAGGACAAAAGAGGAGATAAAGAAGGTTGAAGTGGTTGGCGATGAATTTGTTTCTTCGGAAACAAAGGAGCCACGTGTTGGCGATGAATCTGACTTGTCAAAGTCAGAAGAGCCACCAGTTGAGCAAAAAGGAGAAAATTCAGTTCCGCCAATGGATGATATCAACTTTCCACCATTGCAGACTGAAAATTTTAAACAAAAAGTTGGTAAAGTGAAAAGTTCGAATAAATTCTATTCTGAAAAGAAAGAATTTGATGTCGAAAAGGCTTTTAATGACAAAGTAAAAAATATTTTTGGAAAGATGGTTGAGGGAAAGGTTAAAGGGGTAAAAGAATTTTATGAAGCAAAACGAAATGATCAAATCCCGAGTGAAATTGAAAAGGTCACACCCAAGGCTGATCAGGCTTGGGTGCCTGCATTCTTTGCTTAAAATCCTGACTTGCCGGAGATCCCAAGTTGGTAATTGTGGATCATGAATCGGCATCATTCTTTATCATGTTTGTATAAAATGTTTGAGAAGTTTTTGCAGGACTTGCCGGAACTTCCAGGTTTGTAAGCGAGGAGTAGGAATCGGCACCTTGAGAATTCAATCAACAGATGATGATTGGTTGAAAATGCTTGATTAGATTGATCTTACAAGTGGTAAATCAGGGACATTAAGTTGTATCTGATTTTCTACAAGTGGTTGAAAAACAATGTGATGATTTGATCCCCAATTTTACAAGTGATAAAATCAACAAAACTTATTTTCCGGAAAAACCATTTGATTAAAACAAATTTAAGTGTTTTGAAATCATAATGGGAAAATAGTTTGTTGTGAGGGGGAGTTCTGATTGTTTATGCCAAGTGGATGGCGAATTGAGGCAATTCGATATTAGTTGTCATGTTTGTGTACAGTTTGTTTTCAAATTTCCTAAAATGTGTTTGCATTTTAGGGGGAGTAAGAATTTTAGAAAATCCAAAAACATTTGAAAATTTGAAAAAGCCAAAAACATGATAAAATGAAAAATGAGTTTTGTTGCATAAAAGAGGAAATGATAGTACATCAGTGGATTGTCACAACATGCTAAAGAAATGGAATGTCAAAATGTGATAAATGGTCTCACTGATGGTGTGTCAGTAGGTTTTTACACATTTAGTAGATTGTGACGAGATATAAACCTAAATTTCTAACTTGCTTATATCGTGGGGAAACATCTCTCGGATATATGGGTAACCCCTGAAATCTTGTTTGAAAGGTTTCATAATCTGATATACTAGGTCTTTATACTCAATGATGTCTGGGGTATTATTCCGGGACTTCTGCTGAACGGTGGTTCTGACCTAGTCCTTGAATAATACTTTCCGCAAATGCTTGAAACATAGCATAAACCCTCAGCATGCTGATGAAACAATAAAATTGATAGTCGCTGCTGTTGTAGCTAAAAGATCCTCTAAAGGGGACACACCGAAAAGTCGAAGCTGATATCTCTCTGCGTATACGGAAGTATCGACCTGAGATCCCTCGGCTCTCGCATTACCTAATTTATGTACAGATATCATTGGTATCATAATTACCTGTAAGACTGATTATTGAGATCTGGATACGGGAGTATATTCTGAGGTGGGACACGCGTTTGAGTTTAAGTACTTAAAACATTAACTATGTATCTCGAAGCAATTGAACTTTGTGTGAGAATTTAAGTGGACCAGTATACTGACAATCTAAGTGAATCGTTTAGAACTTAAAACGATTAAAAGCTTAACGGTGCTTGTGATGTGTCTCAAAAACTGATATGATCCTCTTTCGCAAACTCACAAAAATATGTTTGTACATATTTCATTTCTGCATTACATTTCCTTTATTACAAAATCCAAAAGGATTTTAGTGTGTTTTAGCCTAATTTTTGAAAAATCCAAAAAGATTTTCGACAACTGATGTTGGAAAGCTGACATTCAAAATCTAAAAGGCTAAACATGATAAACAAACAGGTTGGTTAAATGGTTCTAAATGTTTAGTTGATTCATTAAGTTGAATCACAACTTGTTTCAAATAATGATCAATTTTTAATTACGAATAATTCTCAGATGTTTAGTTGATTCATTAAGTTGAATCACAACTTTATTGGTTTGTAATAGAGAGGTTGAGATGTGCAGGTTTTTAAATTTGTTGCTACGAAAAGCCAAACTACGATCCCGACAGCCGAGTCTAAGAGGGAGTCTAAAGACGAGCTTAATGCAAAAGGAGCTTGTATCTGGAAAGCAAGGCGTCGATCCCAAAAGCACGGAAGCTTGACGAAAGGGGGAGCCTGAAGATTCTGAAGAAAAAGAGCAACGGAAGCTGAAGACAGATCCACTGGGATTCTGTTCGAGCAAGAGTATTTGAAGACTCTCACTAAAGATTCCGTCAACATCCAAGGGGGAGTTTGTTAGTGCAATTGTCTGTCGACTACATCTTTGTTCGAGTCTTAGAGAGAGAGAAAGACAAGCCGCTATGAGTTTCACTACGAGATTGACTACGGCAATATCCAAGGGGGAGATTGTTGATGCATTTATTGTCTATCGCCTTCGTCAATCCGAGTCATAGTGAAAAGCCGGAAGAAATCAAGAGCATAATGTCATATTTAGTTAGAAATGGCAAGGTGGCAAACTTGTAATTAATGAGAACTTTCATTAAGTTGCCTTGACCATATAAATAGGAGGTTATGTCATGATTTTAGTAAGACTTAAGATTTTTTAGAAGATTTGGAGAAGACTTGGAGAAGACTTTCTAGAGAGAGAAAGTGTAGAGAGAGAAAGTAGTGTAAACGTGAATTTTTGTACTGGATTTGTCACATCATTCAATAAAATCACGTTAGTAGTACGATAGTGTGTGTTCGGTCACGTACGTTCACGGATTCCGCACGTCGAACGTCCGTTACGCAATCGAACGGTGTCAAAACCGGTCCTACATAAGAAGTGCATGCAAATGCACTACATGTTCCTCTTTACTCTTAGAGTAAATGAGAATATCATCTATAAAGACAATTATGAATTTATCCAGATATGGTTTACATATTCGGTTCTTCATGTCCATAAATGCGGCTGGGGCATTGGTTAAACCAAATGGCATGAAGGTAAATTCATAATGACCGTACTTAGTTCTGAAAGCAGTTTTAGGAATGTCCTCTTCCTGTACTTTCAGTTGATGATATCCTGAGCGTAAATCGATCTTAGAAAAGAATCGAGCTCCTTGTAGTTAATCAAACAGATCATCGATTCTCGGTAATGGCTACCGATTTTTAATCGTGACCTTGTTCAGTTCTCGGTAATCAAAGCACATACGCATTGATCCGTCTTTCTTCTTGACAAACAAGATTGGTGCTCCCCATGGTGATGAGCTAGGTTGTATGAAACCTTTCTCCAGAAGTTCGTCCCACTGTTTCTTCAGTTCTTGCATCTCTGCTGGTGCTAAACGGTAAGGTGCCTTGGCAATCGGTGTTATCCCTGGCAGTAGGTGAATTCTGAATTCGACCTCCCTATCTGGTGGTAGTCCAGGTAGCTCTTCAGGAAAAAACATCTGAGAATAGAGATACTACGGGAATATCTTTTAATTCTTTTCCTTTAGTGTTAATGATTTTGGAAATCATATACAATAGTTATCATTTCCTTGCATAGCTCGCTGTTTTCATCACAGAGATGAATTTCGTAGATCTAGTTGGCTTATCTCCTTTAATTGTGATCTTTTCACCCTTTGGTGAATTTACTTGTATTGACTTTTGATCACATAGAATGCTGGCTTTATTGGCTACTAACCAATCTATTCCTAACACGATATCAAATCCAGCCAGATTCATTGGATAAAGGTTAGAAATAAAAATATGGTTAAAAATTTCTATTCTTGCTCCCTGCAAGATTTCAGTGATCTTAATGGATTCTCCATTGGCCGTTTCTACCAGACATTCTTGTTGAAGTTTAGTTAATGGTTGATTGAGAAGTTTGCAGAATGAAGTAATAATAAAACTTTGGTTCGCACCAGAGTCAAATAATACCTTAGCAAAAATATCATTAACTAAAAACGTACCGGCAATCACGTCCGGAATCATCTTGGCTTCTTCTGCAGTTAGAACAAATGCTCTAGCATTCTTAGTAGTCTTGTTGTTCATGGCTGGAGCTAGTTTCGGACAGTTCGGTTTAATATGCCCCTTTTCTCCACAATTGAAGCATATTCCATTACTGGGTTTCTTCCTACAGTCTTCTTCCTTGTGTCCCGGTATCTTGTAGAAATCACAGTATATGGAACATCTTCCTGAATGTTTCTTCTTGCAGGACTTACAGTAAGGTGCAGAAGTAGAACTTATGTTTTTCCCACCGTTGGAATTACCGTAGCGAAATTCTTGGGTAAGCTTTTGGGCTAGGTTCTTACTTTGGTTTTCTTCTTGCGTACGTACTAGTTTATCGGTCAAGGTATTTGCTAGTTCTACAGCTTCTTCTATAGTTTGTGGTCTAGCTGCCTTGACTACATGTCTAATCTCACTGATTAATCCTAGATGTAACGGGAGATTAATACTGGTTCTGGTGAGGCTAGGTGATGTGCGTCAGGTGTGATATAATTTTATATATATTTTAAGCCCCTTTTTTAACACTTTAGTCAAGTTTTAAATTTACAAAACACGATATTTTACTAACACTAAACACACATATGGGCAAGTGCACCCATCGGGAGCGTAGTATAGCGTTGGTAAGATACCGAGGTCGTCCAAGGACACAAGAGCTTTTAGTACCAGTTTATCCTCAATGTCTAATCAAATCAAAATTTTAGAAAAAAGGTTTAAACATGAAAATAAACACTAAAAATGCTGAAAATAAAAATAAAATAAAAATAGATAGACAAGATGAATCACTTGGATCCGACTCGCCTTTAGTGTAACCTTTGATTATTTCCGCACTTTTGCACTTTTTAAGAGATTATCTTAGTTAAAGTAGTAGGCCCCTCTTTTGAAGGTGACGTTACCCTCAACCCAGTAGTTTGAGTCAGCAAGGATACAATCCTAAAGGGTCGGAATATTGAAAGATAATTAATTAAGTTATTAATGCGTAATGTAGTAGGCCCCTCTTTTGAAGGTGACGTTACTCTCGGCTAAGTGGTTTGAGTCAGCAGGGATACAATCCCAAGTAGCCGGGTTAATATATTAATAGTAGTTTACATATGAGGGGATCAAGCTATTCGCACCCCCGCCATCCAATACCAGTGGGTATTGATGGAGGTCCTAGTAAGCTTGACCCAGGTCCTTGCAGGATCTATACACTGAACAAGGCAAGAACCTTACCAAACCATTCCCTTAACCCCCGGCCAGGTAGCCAACATATCTCTATATAGACCGTAGAGATATGAATGGTGTAAATCTTTTATTTTATATAGACAGTAAAATAACGCCAAGACACCACGGACAAATGATAAGGAAGTTTCACCTTCAACATAAGAAACTAGCTATTAAAGTCATTAATACAAAACCAAGTAAAAAGTGCGAAAATATTAAAAATAAAAAGTATTACACTAAATGCTTGTCTTCACCAAGTGATGTAAGAGACTTAGGCAAACATGGCCTTTGATTGTCAAGAACTCTCACTATCAATCTTGGATCCCGAGACTACTACACACACTCTATGATGGATGATGGATGATGGTGGTGGATGTGGGTTGTGATGGTGGTGGAGTGTGGGTGAAGTGTGAGAAAGGTGGTTTGCCAAAGGATGCATTTGAAGTGAACCAAGCAACTCTATTTATAGCCTGCACAGAAGCCCGGACACGGCCCCGTATCCATTGGGCACTGCCCCGTGTCCATCCACTTTCTCTTTCTTCATTAAATGCAATTTGTCTGCTTTAGTTGACCACGCCCCCGTGTCCGCTGGGCACGGCCCCGTGTGCAGAAGCGTATCTGTACTATCAAGATTTGCTTGGATTCTGCGAATCTTAGCGTTGACCACGGCCCCGTGTCCGCTGGGCACGCCCCCGTGTTGGGAAATAGAAGCTTCTACAACTTTGTCTTTTCTGCAGACACTTGGGCACGCCCCCGTGCTCGCTGAGCACGGGGCGTGTCCAGTCTTCTGATCTCTTGTTTTTGCTTGGGAAGATGCTGTCGAGGGGTCGGGCATCCCACGTTTATTCCTTTTCTTGTAATTATGTTACATTTTGCTGCATATTTGATCCTTTTGTTCATTTACGCTCATTTAATCCTGAAAATACAAAAGGAAGACAAAAACACACTTTTTCCAACATTAGTACTAAAAAGGGTTAGTTTTATGCCTCATTTAATGTAATTTATATGTTGCATTTTACACACATCAAATACCCCCACACTTGAATCTTTGCTCGTCCTTAAGCAAAACTCTTTATAATGTGGCTTACACACCCAATTGGAATGGGTAGAAGAGAAGTTTTGGGCTTGTCTTGAGTGTCAGGATTCCAAGATCTTTATTAGGTTTTATTTTTATGTTATGTACAATCCTATTCGTTACGATTTATTTAGAACGTTTCATAAGACAAATTATTTAATTGGGCATAACATGCCTCTTTAAAATTCCATTTATATACAAGTTCACATACCTCACGGGAGATCACTCAACACTCGGCCGAAGATGTATTTTTGTGAAACACTCGAGACCGGCATAGAACTTACTTCTACGATATGCTTGCCAAGCAATCAATCCTCCTCCTTTTTAACTATATACCTTTGTAAATATCAAGAGGACTTTGGGGAAGGGTTAGGCTTGGGTTAAAGGTAGGTGGTTTTGGGTTAGTGGTTAGTAGAAAAGGGCGAAAGACGTAAAAAGCGCCGGTTTTCGTAAAACTTTTTGTTTTTGTGACATTTTATTCAAACAAAGCATTTTTCAAACAAAGTTTCTTTTGAGGAACTTGTTTGTTTATTGCTAGACTTCATCATTTTTTTTTGATAAAGAATGTCACATGAAAACCAAGCTTTTTACTAAAATAAAGGGTTTAAAATAAAAAAGGTTTTGGTGGGTAAGAGGTGTTTGTTTTGTGGGTTTAGAAATGAAAAGGTTTAGGCTCAAAGGGGTTAACTAGGGGGATTTTGGGTAGGTGGTAAAAAAAAAGAAAAAATAATGGTGTTCAAGTATATATAATCAAATTTTTAACTAGATTTGTTATGCCGTTTCATAATTTTCTTATGTTGGTTCTTTTTATCACGATGCTATCGGTTGTAAATTTTTAAAAATATAACATTTTTAGAACTTGTTATTCCCAAATTAAACCAAGACAGGTAAAAAAATGAAAAGTTTTTGAAAAAAATTTGGGGTGATTAGCAGTTCCAATAGAGTTTTGTGTAAGGCTTGTTATTAGGACTTGCAAAATTCAAGGTTTTAGCATCGACGCTATCGGTTGTAAATTTGTAAAAATATAACCTTTTTAGAACTTGTTATTCCCAAATTAAACCAAGACAGGTAAAAAAATGAAAAGTTTTTGAAAAAAATTTGGGGTGATTAGCGGTTCCAATAGAGTTTTGTGTAAGGCTTGTTATTAGGACTTGCAAAATTCAAGGTTTTAGCATCCCCCCAACACTTAAATTACACATTGTCCTCAATGTGTCCCAAAAATAAGTTTTTAGGTTGATTGAATGTGTAAAAAGGGTGTTAAAAACAAAATTTTATGTTACTGGGCGTCTGGACACGGGCCCGTGGTGTCCGGGCACGACCCCGTGTTCAGATTGCCAGTAACAGAAGTAATAGAAGGCTGGGCACGGGGGCGTGTTTAGTGAACACGGCCCCGTGTCCAGGTACCTGAACTGGGCGTTTTTCCTGCAGATTATGAGCACGGGGCTTGTTGGCTGAGCACGGCCCCGTGCTGAACTTGCTGTAATGAAGAAAAAATGTCGGGAGGCCCTGTTTTTGTGGTTGGGTGTTGGTCCAAGCTTCCCTTAGTATCCTTCACCATCCCGAGTGTGTTTTACCCATTACAACTTCATCCAAACACCAAATAAATTTAAAACCATCATTCATTAAATAGAGAAGATTACAATAAGTTCCTAGAAAATAAAAGCATAGACTAATACTTAGATAAGTAGGTTAAGAAACACAAGAAATCTAAAACCGCAAAGAAGTCCTAGCCTATAGTTTATTTTAAGAGCAAAATTTCCGACGAAGATAATTTTCTCGGTTGAATGAGGCGAACTTCTTCTCCGGGCATGGTCCCTCACACGTCGTTGGGCCATTCTTCTATCTCCCGAGGGAGAAGAAAGGCGGGCTCATTGGCATCATCATTTTGAGGGGGTGTAACTTCCACCGGAACTTCTTGCAAGTTGTTAAGAGGAGGTTCCGCGGGGATGTCATCCCACCCGGTGGGGTTAACGACTCCAAGTGCTAAGTTCCAATCCTCTTGGGGGAGGATTGGTTCCATGGGAGGTGTCACAAGAATGTTCAACCTCTGGTGCAAGAGGTTGATTTCTTGGAAACTATTTTCCAGCCCCATCGTCAGATAATTTATACGGTCGATCAGGACCTCCTCTACCGATGTCATTTCGTCGAGAGCTTCTCGTAGTGCCATCACATAGCGTACAAGTGTTGCTTCGATTGAAGGCCTCCGTTCCCTTTCGACTGTTTCTGGAATGTGCTGAACAGGTTCCACTGTTTTGGCTTGACATTCTACGAAAATAAACCGAAAAGAGTTCATTTTAGTGAAACAGTACCTTGAACATGGCCCCGTGCTCACTGAGCATGACCCCGTGTTCACCTCTCTGCAGATTTTTGGAACAAGGAATCTTGGAGCTTTAAATTATTTTTCTGACTTTTGGAGCATTTTTAAGCAGAAATAACTTAAAACAGTTTTGTAAAACTTATTTTTAACAAGATTCCTTGAATAAAAATCTAACAAATTTTACAATAAAGCTTGAAACCATGGTGATTTCAAGCTCTAATGGAGGTGTTGAGGGAAAAATTGAAGGAGAAGGCAATGGACAAAAGTAGAAAAGACAAGATGGTTGTTGAGAACCTTCTTTAGAATATACCTAGGATGGTATGTGTGAAGATCCCACCAAATCTCTGTCTTTAGAATGGTCCAAATGTGCAGGAATCTTGCTGCATTTATAGAAAACGACAGCACGCTGGACACGGCCCCGTATCGGCTGGACACGGCCCCCTGTGCAGACAAGATTCTGACACTTTTTTTCCGTATTCTGACCGAAAGTCAGACGAGAATATTTTGGTGGACACGGGGCGTGCTGACCTAGACACGGCCCCGTGTCTAGAAGCTGTTTATGAAGTTTTGTCTATTTTAAGGAATTTATCCGGATCATGTGGTTCCTTACTGGACGGAACAACACCGAAGTGCCTGAGATACCTTAATTGCCCTAGTTTAAGACGAGAACGCAAGAGGTTATCGGAAAGGGTGATTCCTATGCTAAATGTAGGTGGACAAGTCCAACCCTTATCCGGGCTCTCGTTAAAGAAGGTGTATGTCGAATCGCTCAGGTCTATGTATGCATCGACGGAAGTCGATGGGGAGTCCTTCACGGCACAATCGAGACACGGACGACTATCGCTCAAGTCTTCGCAAGAGTTAGAGGTGATATCGGGAGCGACGATGTTGTTTTTATCCGAATGTGATCTTAATAATTCTTCTTGGACGTTGTCTTGAGATGAATTTGTTATGTCCATCTCAAGCTCTTTTATCCAATTAAGAATTAGATCTTCCATTTGAAAGAATTCTTCAAGAATCATTTCATTTAGAATAGATGATTGAGAGCATTCTAGGGAGAGATAGGGATTATTTTTACTCTCGCCCCTCTTAAGACTACAGGAAAACAATGGGTCTATATAGTGGGGCTTGTAATTTAAAAAATAACATTTTAAATCTTCATGAGGGCCACCACATATTTGACACCACGTACCATAAGAAGAGCGAAAGTAAAAATTATCAGTATCACTCATGATTGCGTCAGAAATTACCAGCCGTCGGGATCTTACGGCTCTGTTTTCAGTATCTGAAGCTTGGGCATGGGGCGTGTTTAGTGGGCACAGCCTCGTTTTCAGCTACTGTCTGACTTTAAACAGGATTGCCAGTACCAAATATTGGGCACGGGGCGTGTTCAGCGGGCACGGCCCGTGTTGAGCTTCTGCAGAAACTGAAAATTTACGAAAAATCCTAAAAAAACAGAAAAATAAGAAAAACGATTAGGCTATTGATTCCTAACTTTCTTAAAATCCTTGTGTTCCCCGGCAACGGCGCCAAAAACTTGATGTGCGTTAGGTGTGATATAATTTGATATATATTTTAAGCCCCTTTTTTTTAACACTTTAGTCAAGTTTTAAATTTATAAAACACGATATTTTACTAACACTAAACACACATATGTGCAAGTGCACCCATCGTGAGCGTAGTATAGCGTTGGTAAGATACCGAGGTCGTCCAAGGACACAAGAGCTTTTAGTACCGGTTTATCCTCAAAGTCTAATCAAATCAAAATTTTAGAAAAAGGTTTCAACATAAAAATAAAAACTAAAAATGCTGAAAATAAAAATAAAATAAAAATAGATAGACAAGATGAATCACTTGGATCCGACTCGCCTTTAGTGTAACCTTTGATTATTTCCGCACTTTTGCACTTTTTAAGAGATTATCTTAGTTAAAGTAGTAGGCCCCTCTTTTGAAGGTGACGTTACCCTCAACCCAGTAGTTTGAGTCAGCAAGGATACAATCCTAAAGGGTCGAAATATTGAAAGATAATTAATTAAGTTATTAATGCGTAATGTGGTAGGCCCCTCTTTTGAAGGTGACGTTACTCTCGGCTAAGTCGTTTGAGTCAGCAGGGATACAATCCCAAGTAGCCGGGTTAATATATTAATAGTAGTTTATATATGAGGGGATCAAGTTATTTGCACCCCCGCCATCCAATACCAGTGGGTATTGAAGGAGGTCCTAGTAAGCTTGACCCAGGTCCTTGCAGGATCTATACACTGAACAAGGCAAGAACCTTACCAAACCATTCCCTTAACCCCCGACCAGGTAGCCAACATATCTCTATATAGACCGTAGAGATATGAATGGTGTAAATCTTTTATTTTATATAGACAGTAAAATAACGCCAAGACACCACGGACAAATGATAAGGAAGTTTCACCTTCGACATAAGAAACTAGTTATTAAAGTCATTAATACCAAACGAAGTAAAAAGTGCGAAAAGATTAAAAATAAAAAGTATTACACTAAATGCTTGTCTTCACCAAGTGATGTAAGAGACTTAGGCAAACATGGCCTTTGATTGTCAAGAACTCTTACTATCAATATTGGATCCCGAGACTACTACACACACTCTATGATGGATGATGGATGATGGTGGTGGATGTGGGTTGTGATGGTGGTGGAGTGTGGGTGAAGTGTGAGAGAGGGGGTTTGCCAAGGGATGCCTTTGAAGTGAACCAAGCACCTCTATTTATAGCCAGGACAGAAGCCCGGACACAGCCCCGTGTCCATCCACTTTCTCTTTCTTCATTAAATGCAATTTGTCTGCATTAGTTGACCACGCCCCCGTGTCCGCTGGGCATGGCCCCGTGTGCAGAAGCGTATCTGTACTATCAAGATTTGCTTAGATTATGTGAATCTTAGCGTTGACCACGGCCCCGTGTCCGCTGGGCACGCCCCCGTGCTCGCTGAGCACGGGGCGTGTTCAGTCTTTTGATCTCTTGTTTTTGGTTGGGAAGATGCTGTCGAGGGGTCGGGCATGCCACGTTTATTCCTTTTCTTGTAATTATGTTAGTTTTTGCTGCATATTTGCTCCTTTTGTTCATTTACGCTCATTTAATCCTGAAAATACAAAAGGAAGATAGAAACACACTTTTTTCCAACATTAGTACTAAAAAGGGTTAGTTTTATGCCTCATTTGATATAATTTATATGTTTCATTTTACACACATCACTAGGGTTGGCACTATTCTAGCATATTCGAAAAATAAGGTAGTGTAACCCTTACATTCAACTCCAGTCATTCTAAGGTTTAAGAATTTATTAGCTATTTGTTCTTTTTTCATTGGGAGGACATAATTTCCTTTCAACCGTATTCTTAAACTCAGTCCATTCCATTTTATAAATTCTATCACTTCCTCTAGACTTGAGAATAGTGTTCCACCATTCTAAGGCTGCATTCTTAAAAAGATTGGAAGCAAACATGATTTTATCTTCCTCTGCACATTTGCTTATTTTTAAGACGGTCTCTGTCTTTTCTATCCAATGTAGAGCTGCAATGGCTCCTTCATTGCCAGAGAATTTTATTGGTTTGCAAGAACATTATTCTTTGTAAGAACAACCATATGACATGGTTCTTTTTTTTTTGGAATAGGCAATTGAAGTAACGGTCCATTGTTTACGCTGTGACTGGGTTCAGTAGGTGTTCGTTTACTTCCACTGTTTGTTTTATTATTTTCCGCTTCTTTAACAGTCTTAATAATATATGGCATAGCGTCTATAATCTCTTGTGCCACTATGTGTTGGATGCCACTGTTATCTAATTGGTTTCCATTATTATCGTTATTCTGGTTTTCCTGATTCACTTTGTTGTCCATCTGGATTATAAACATTTACCAGGTATTAATATCACAGAACAAGATTTAATGCCAACAATCATACAAACAAACACATTGATCAAAATCGTCGAGCATTGCGACATTTACTCTATTTCATATATATATATATATATATATATATATATATATTACAAGCTGCAACTAGAATTTAAAATACACTACTAGTTATGCATAAGTAGGTATTGGATCATCTATTTTTTTTCCACACATTTATATATATATATATATATATATATATATTATTAATATTATTATTGTTGTGACTAGGGGTTCATCCAGTATTGCATATTTTGCTCGTCGTATTTCCATACGAGCTTTTCCCCTATTTGTCTTATTCTCTCTCCTTCATCCACTAACTCCTCACCAAATGTGCGGAGTTCCTGCACGTTTTCGGTACTCATGGGTGGTGGTGGTGCGGGTATTGGGTCAGGGTATTGTGGTACGGGTTCTCCATATGGGTACGGGTTGTCTAGTATTTCCTGGACATACTGGTCGTTATCCCAATAAGGATCTATTGGGTTAAGGTTAGTGTATTGTGCTATGGGGTTTGGTATGGGTTCCTTGTTGGGATTGAACCCTATCAGAGGAACAGATAATTAAAGCCAAAACTGGATCAGAGCAGTGGATCCAGAATAAGCAGATGTTATGTTTACAAGTCTCTCCCCTTGAAAGTGGTTTCAACATCTGTTGACCTCCTATCTACTGATCTGCACAACTGCTGACCTACAACTGCTGATCAAGCCAAAGGCTGATGAAGACTAAAGCCCTGCTGTTCAATCTACTGCCTTGAGTCAAGCACTGCTGTGTTAATTCAAGTGCTGCTGGGTTCACATCAGTGGAAGGACTCAGCAGTTGTTTAGTTTGTCTTTATGTAATGTATTGTAATAACAGTTGTTAGGATAGCAGTACTTGTATAGATCAGAGGTTAGAGTTTGTTAGGAGGTTAGATGTCACTTTCATGGTGACGTCAACTAAGATACCTCAGTGGTTTGTTTGTGCCTATAAATAGAACAGTACCATGCATTGTTCTATTGAGCTCTTTACCAATCTTCTTCCTGCACGAACAAACACTGTGAGCTCAGGCTGAGGGGGAGTTTGTATTCATACATGCATTGTAATCGGCGTTTGGAATAAATTTAAGCATTCGATTCTTTTGAAAATGTTTGATTAAAACAATTCTCCTGTTTGATTGTGTGCAAAGTTTATTTCCATATTAATTCCGCTGCACTACTCATTCATCTTCATCTTAATTTAAATGTAAAACACAATCAAAACCAAACTCAGATCCTAACAATTGGTATCAGAGCTTGGACAGTCAAATTTGATTTAACAATCATTTTGACATAAATAGTTCAGCTCATAATCGTTGATATCGATAGTTTGTTCGTTTTGTTGAAAAACAGAGCAAGGTTTAATCACCATCAAAGTTGATTAATCAGTGTCTGTAAAACAACCAGGATGATGTCACAATCACAAGATGATAAGAATAACATTGGCTCTCTTTTCAAACCACCCATGCTTAAACGTAATGAATACAACATCTGGGAGAGAAGGATGGGTCACATCCTTGCTCAACAGAACACTGGATGTTGGAGGTCTGTTGTTTTTGGTCCCCATGTTCCTATGGTGCCAAGTGCTGAGGATTCAAAGAAGTTCGAACCTAAAAAACCTGAAAACTATACTAAAACTGACTTTCAAAAGTTCGAACTCGATGCCAAAGCATTTAGCATCATAGCATCTGCATTACCAAATGAGATCTATGCTGGACTGTTACATTGTAACAGTGCCAAGGAGCTATGGGAGCATTGAAGGAACAGTTTGGGGGAACAGAAGAAGTTATTGAAAACAATAGGGAAATTCTGAATCAGCAGTATGAAACATTTTGTCACATCAAAGGTGAATCATTGACTCAGCAGTTTGAACGATTCAGTTGTCTCATTAGTGAACTAAGGCTTGTTAAAGTTACATTTCCAAATTCAACTCAAAATAGCAGGTTCCTTAGATCACTACCAGAAAAAATGGGATACCATTGCATTTGTTACTAGAAACTCTGCTGAGTTCAAAGATCTGACCCTGACCCAACTTCATGGTAGACTCCTGACCTATGAAAGGGAGTTAAACCAGAAAAAGAAGTTGCAAGAGTCTGACAAAGTTGCTGATGATTATTCATTTGGCAGCACAGCTCTTTTTGGTCAGGAAGAATCTGGTAGCAGTAGTAAGGATCAGGGTTATGACCACTTTATTGATATAACTGCTGGTGGAAATTTCAACTACCCTGATTCTCACTCTGCAAATTATGCTTTTACTGCAAATTGTGAAAACCAGATGTTAGATAACTTGTGTTTTGAACTCAATGATTTACAACACTTTGATCCCACTGACTTAGAAGAGATGGACATATTGCATCAATTGGCTTTGCTTAGTGTAAGGACAAGCAAATTCTACAAAAGAACAGGGAGAAAATTCCCAGGGTTACATGGGAATTTAAATGTGGGGTTGGATAAGTCAAAAATCAAGTGCTATAAGTGCAATAGGCTAGGTCATTTTGCTAGGGAATGCAGGAGTCAAACCACTGGCCCAATAATCACTCATCCTAGCTCAAACCCTAGACCACAACATCAAAGCACTGTGCACTATACCCAATAATCACTCATCCTAGCTCATCCTAGCTTAACACTGCTCACTATGCTACAACCCCTGTGCCTATGCATTATGTTCAAACCACTGTTCCACAAATTCAGTATGTTCAAACCCCTGTCCCTCAGGCACAAGTGCAACCTGTTGCACCTCAACAAGCTGCTCCAACAATGGTACAACCAGATCAACAAAGCTTTTTCACCCAAGGTTTTGTTGACTGGAGCAGCATGCCTGATGAGCTTGGTGATGAAAATTTTGCACTCAATGCTTTTAATGATCCTTCTAATGATGAATTTTGTTTGATGGCATTAGAGTCAATACCAGAAGGGGTAGAAACTGAAGGTGAACAACTAAGTGATGAAACAGTGGATAAAGTGGCTAAAGCAGTGGTTACTGCAGTTGCTAGTGAACTACTGCTGGGAGAAAATTCAGAAACCCTGATTGAACCACTGACCGACCCCTGGTCCAAAGAAGACAAAGAAGAAAAGGAAGAGAAGAAAGCAGGTGAGAAAGAAGATAGAGCTGATGAAGAAGGTGATCATCAATGTGATTGTGCCATGATGGCTGCTGCTAAGGTATCACCTCAAGTTCTTGAAAAACTGTGTTCAGACAAATGCATTATTGCATTTGCTAACATCAAAGAGGTAAATGAAAACCTTAGGGATAAAGTCTTAACTGATGAAGTCAAATTTGAAAAGAACTTAGAAACAAATTGGCTGAAAAGACAAAGAAATCAGCAGTCTTAAAGAAGAGCAGAGCATAACCAAGACTCAACTCCAAACCATGGTAGAAAAATACCAAGTTTGTAAAAAGGAGTTGGAGTCCACCCAGATTACTTGTGAAAGATGGGTGGAATCTTGTAAAGGGTATGAGGTTATGCTTGAGAAACAGCTTGAAAGCAATGTCAAGTTTGGTGTAGGATATAGAAAATATGATGATCTTGTAAACACTGCTGCAAAACAAGCTGGTTTATCTTAAATTAAACCAACAAACAAGAATGGCCAAGAGGTTAAAATAACCGACAAACTTGGTAACAAAATCACTTTGGAAAGATCTGTGGGATCCTCAACTTTTGAGGAAATTGAGAAATACCAATTTAAACCCACATGGTCTGATGAGTGTGACATTCTTGAAAATTTCAAGCCTATGGACTTTACAACCACTGATGGTGTCACAGCTCCAAAAGCAAAGGTCATTCCTATCAAAGACATCCCAACAGTGGTTCAAAACTCTGTTGCTAAGGAGTCTGAGAAAAGGAAGAAAAGAGAAAAAATCAAAAACCTGTTTTGTGATTTTTGTGAAAAGAGAAACCATTTGACAAAAGACTGTTTTCATTTAAAAGCATATGATCTAAACAAAACAAGTGTCATTGTCCCTGCTGAAAGCTGCACCATCTGTGGTAAATCAAACCACAAAACTCAAGCATGTGTGTATCTCAAAAACTTTGATGTAAAAAGGAATGAGTACACTGCTAAAACATCCTTGAGTCCATCAACATCATCTGTCAAATTAACCAAAAACCAACCATTGTTTGTGCCAGTCCAAACAACTGTTACAAAACAGCTGAATCAAACATCTGTCCAAAGAGATGTTCAAGTGACTGATGCACCTCCTGCTAATCAATACAGAAAGGGCAAGGGACAATCATCTTATCAAAGGATTCCACACATTTATGAGACCTACAAAAGGCCCTCTAAACCAAGAGTGAACAGGCATCCTTTTGGTTATCAGCAGGTGATTGGTCAAAACCCACAACAGTGGTTAGAGAGAAACAGTCCTAAAGCTGTCCAAAACCCTGACCTAACCACTGCCCATGCATCTGAACTCATCCCAGACACTGTTGAGACCCCATCCAAAGCCTTATTGGCTTTGGAGACCCTAATGAACTAATCCTTTTACTTCATGTGTAGGGAGCTTCTGCATGCTTAGATAGTCTTTGGTATGTAGATAGTGGAGGCTCCAGGCACATGACAGGATGTAAAGCCCTTCTCAAAGATTTCAAAATTCATGGAGGGGGTGATATATCCTTTGGTAATAATAGTAAAGGGAAAGTTCTGGGGTCTGGTAAAGTACAGTCTGGTAATGTAAAATTTGAGAATGTCAATCTGATAGACAATCTAAAATTCAACCTCCTGAGTGTTTCACAAATGAGTGACAAGGGGTATGGGTCATTCTTCACAAAGGAGTGTTGTAGGATTGTTGGACCAGAAATGGTTGAAAAGATTGAAGCAATTATAAAAACTGGAAAAACTAAACTTGTTGCTCAAAGAAGTGGCAATGTTTATGTGGTAGATATGTCAAAAGAGAGCCCCAGAACTGATGCCTGTCTGTTCTCAGCTGCATCAAACAAAGAGACAGAATTATGGCACAGAAGATTGGGGCACGCAAATCTCAAGACAATCACTGCCATTTCAAAACATGGTTTAGTAAGAGGTTTACCTCAAAAACTGTTCTCCTGTCCTGAGCATTGTGTTTCCTGCCTAAAAGGAAAACAACATAAAAGCTCCTACCAATCCATTGATGAGTCCAAAACAACCAAATGTTTGCAAATGCTTCATATGGATTTGTTTGGCCCAGTAAAAGTCATGAGTCTTAAGAAAAAGAGGTATTGTTTGGTTATTGTTGATGACTTTTCTAGGTTTACATGGACTTACTTTTTACACTCAAAAGATGAGACTGTAGGCTTTCTGCAAGACTTTGTTAAACAGGTTGAAAAGCAGTTTGACCTTCCAGTGAAAATCTTCAGAAGTGACAATGGCACAGAGTTCAGGAACAAGGAGTTGGATGATTTCTGTGTGTCAAAAGGAATTGTGAGACAATACAGCATTCCTAGAACACCAGAACAAAATGGGGTTGTTGAAAGAAAGAACAGAACTTTGATTGAGGCTGCCAGAACCATGCTTGCTGATTCAGGTTTGCCATTAACTTTTTGGGCAGAGGCAGTAAACACTGCTTGCTATGTCCAAAATAGAGTCCTAATCAACCCCAGGCATCAAAAGACTGCCTATGAACTGCTGTATAAAATAAAGCCATTGATTTCATATTTCAAAGTTTTTGGTTGCCCATGCTTCATTTTAAACTTAAAAGATTCCATTTCTAAGTTTGCAGCCAAAATTGACTGTGGTTATCATCTGGGATACTCAACCACTGCTAAGGCCTACAAAGTGTTTAACACAAGGACCAAAACAGTGGATGAGACTTTGAATGTAAAGTTCAATGAACTTTCATCAATGAAAATCCCAGCAAACCCTACATAATTGTTTTATCTTGATAAATTCACTTTTAAAAATACTGCTGTCAAGACTAACAGTGCAGGTCCATCAGAGAATTCATCACCAGACTATGGGTATGAGATCGTCATTCCTCAACAAAAGTCTGCCACAATGGGAAGAGCAGCAGATGTTCAAAACAGCTGTCAAATCTCAACCACTGCTACCTCAACAGTTGTTGACCAAAGTAGCCCCTTAACCCCTGCTTCCACCTCATCAAACACTGTTGATAAAAGTCCTCAAATAGCGGATCAAAGTCAGCATGTGTCCACACCTTTACCTCCTATTCCACCACCTTTTGAAGCCACTGCTGGATCATCAAAGTCACCAGCAGTGGTTAGCTCAGATGATTCACATCTGCAGCCTTCACCAACAAATGCCATCATTCCATACCAAGGAGATTTAATCTTCTTGAGATCTCATCCACCTGATCAAATCATTGGCAACATCAATGAAGGGGTGCTCACAAGAAGCCAAACCCAAAACATTTGTCTTTTTGCTGGTTTTCTATCACTTCATCAACCTGTCAAGTACCAAGAGGCACTGAAAGACAACAGTTGGGTAGAAGCCATGCAAGAGGAGCTCCAACAGTTTAAAAGACAACAAGTATGGGAACTTGTACCACTGCCAAAGGATGTGAGTCCCATAGGCACAAAGCGGGTCTTCAAAAACAAAACTGATGAAAGGGGCATTGTTGTCAAGAATAAAGCCAGGCTAGTGGTTCAAGGTTACAGACAGGAGGAGGGGATTGATTATGATGAAACTTTTGCCCCTGTAGCAAGATTGGAAGCTATAAGACTGTTCCTGGCCTTTGCTGTCAACCACAAAATGAAGGTGTTCCAAATGGATATAAAAAGTGCTTTCCTTTATGGTACAATTCAAGAAGAGGTGTATGTCTGTCAACCTCCAGGTTTTGAGGATGCTTTTTATCCAGATCATGTCTACAGGCTAAACAAAGCTCTGTATGGCTTGAAACAAGCACCTAGGGCCTGGTATGAAACTCTTTCCACCTTTCTACTCTCAAATGGTTTCAAAAGAGGTACCATTGATAAAACACTGTTTCTAAAATGGAGAGGAAATGATTTAATGATTGTCCAAATTTATGTGGATGACATTATTTTTGGAAGCACATGTAATAAAATGTGTGAAGAGTTTAGGCAACTCATGACAGCTGAGTTTGAAATGAGTGCAATGGGTGAACTGCAATGCTTCCTTGGTCTCCAAGTTCAGCAAATGCAAAATGGAACTTTCATTCATCAAAGCAAATATGCTAAAGAACTTTTAAACAAATTTGATATGAATGATTGCAAACCATGCAGCACACCCATGGCAACAAATAAGCTAGTCATGTTTGATGAAAAGGATGAGCTGATTGACCAAACTCTATATAGAAGCATGATTGGGTCTCTTTTGTACCTAACTGCATCTAGGCCAGACATCATGTTTGCAGCATGTGTTTGTGCAAGGAGTCAATCAGCCCCTAGAAAATCCAACCTTATTGCTATAAAAAGGATATTCAGATACATAAAAAGTGCTCCCACACTTGGTATCTGGTATCCAGCTAATGGGAATATCAAGCTTTCAGGATTCTCAGACAGTGACTTTGCTGGATGTAACACCACAAGGAAGTCCACTTCAGGAGGGTGCCAGTTTCTAGGTGATTGCTTAGTTTCATGGCAAAGCAAAAAGCAAGCAGCTGTTTCAACATCCACTGCTGAAGCTGAATACATTGCTGCTGCAAGCTGTATAGCCCAACTCCTGTGGCTTCAAAATCAGTTATTGGATTTTGGTATCACTGCCCTAAAGACACCACTTATGTTGGATAGCCAGGCAGCAGAAAATATCATCAAAAATCCAGTTTCCCACTCAACCACCAAACACATCGACATCAGACATCACTTTGTGAGGGATTGCTATGAAAAAGGTTTGATTTCTCTACATCATGTTCAAACTAAAGACCAACTGGCATATGTGCTCACAAAAGCATTAGATACATCCACCTTTGAAAGCTTGGTCTCTAGGATTGGCAAGCTAAACATGGAATAACAAGCAAAATCTTGTTTTTCTTTGAAGAAAAACATTAAAATGTTTTCAGAAAATCAAAAATCCATCCTTAAAAATAGCTAAAAATGAAGTTTTCATTAAAATCCTTTAAAAGTCTGCCATAACCACTGCTTGTTCAAAAGTCTGCTCTACTTCAAAGTTTGTCCACTGCTGAGAGTCAACCCTTGTTCTCTCATTTTCCTGATAAGCACTGATGCTCAAAATCAGTGTTTTATCCACTGATGTGCTATCTACTGATAGTGAAAATCACCCACTGCTTCCTATTGTTACCGTTGTAACCACTGCCTTTCATCAGTAGTTTTCATAAAAGTAATGTCCTTCATTTCATCAGGGGTTGGCAAGTGGACAGTACATAGTGGTCAGACCTTTTGTAACCGCTACCACGTCAGCATTCACTTTTTCTCCATAAAACCCCTTTCAAAACCCCAAACAGGGTTTTACTGTCGAATTGAATTCTTAAAAATTCTCTTCTCAAAGCAGTTTTCATCTCATTTCCTCAAATTTCTTCACAACTTTCTTCGATCGTCTTCTCCAAAATGACTAAATCGAAGTCCTCCGCAAAATCCACTTCAAAATCATCTTCCAACGAGGCCTCTCAAAAGGCTGAACCAATCGAAATCCCACACAAACCTTCTCACAATCTTCTGGGTCTTCTCACAAAACCCGGCACCACTGATGCTTTCAACTCCATCATTGATATCATATCTGCATCAAAGTATAAAACTTTGTTAATAGCAGATGCACCCATTTACTTGGCGACCCAAAGGGAGTTTTGGAAAAATGTAACCCTTGACAAACAAGGTGAGACTGTCATAGCCATTAACTCTTCTCTAAAGGGTAAAGCTGTCAAAATCACACCACAATCCATCTCGGAGGTCTTTGAACTCAATGATCAGCAAGGTAAAACTTTTTTTCCTAAAAATGAGTTAAAAACTGATTTCCTTGAACGGGGTTATGCAGAGCAAATAAAAAGGGACACCTTACAAAAAGGTAATTTTCCACCTGCAACAAGATTTTTGTTCCATACTCTGCTTATGTGTGTTTCAAACAAGACCACCTCTTTTAATGAAATACCATTAAAGATTCAAAATCTGGGATATGCTATACTTCAAGATGAAAATTTTAATTACTCCCAGGAAATCTTTAATGATTTGGTTAAAAATGTTGATAAAAAGCCATTCTTACTTTTTCCAAGATTTCTAAGTTACTATTTTGAAAAGAAACTTGGTAAGAATGATGCTGCTGCAATAAAACAAGGTGCATCTTTTCAAATAAATAGCTTAACTGCTGAAACTTTTACAAGAATGTCAACACCTTGCAAAACACAAGCAGAGGTGCCTGAGCAGATTTTAGCAGCTACCACTGCTCCTCAGGTATCTGCTGCTGAGCCCACTGCTCAAGGTGATCAAAGTAGCCAAACAACTGCTTTAAAACCAACACCTAAAATCACCAAAAAGCCAAAACAAAAGAAAACTCAAAAAACCCCCCAAACCTATCAAAAAGGCAACTTTGGAGGATGAGATACCAGAGCAACTGCCAGTGACAGCACAAAAGTCACAAGAAACCACTGTTGCTACTTCCTCACAGCAGTTGGTACAAATATCTCAACCCTTTGCTGAAACTCCTCCTGTTTCTTCTAAAAAAGAACAGGTTGTACAAATAGGGACAACACAATATGATGCTCTGGAATCACTTGCTTCCATCATCCACAGCCCAATGCCCGGGGCCAATTCTCTTTCCACACCCAACCTCACATCCACAATTCCCCCACCAACCAAATTATTGTTGGATGCTATTGATCTGAACCAGGCACAAACCAGTCCTTCTCAATCACCTATCAATGAGAATATATTTCAACAAATGACTGGGTCTGATGTATCAATCATAGCTAACCCACCAACAAGACCTGAGGAGGTTACACCCCTTGAGTTACAAGTAACTCTTGGTGGTAGTCCAAGTGAAGCAGCCACAACAAATGTTGAACCCACTGGTTTACATTTGGACAGTGGTTACATCAATAAGACTTTCTTGGAGGCAATTCCTTCCATAGCACCTCTGATATCCACCAGTGAGTTTATTTTACCCTCTGGAACAATCAAAAGGCTATCAAGTGTTGAAGGAAGAAGACCCCAGTACCAAGAAAAAGGGGCATCAGTGGTTAATGTCTGGAGTACACTCCCTGCATCAACCACTGTTACAACCAGTGCTAGTGGGAAATCAGATGATCCCATTAAATTGGGTGATGGTTTAAAGTACCTAGAATTGACGGATAAAGTTGAAAAACTGGATACCTCTGTTGCAGAAATCAAAGAAATGTTGCAACAGTTGTTGAAAGTTCAAAAGGTGCAACCCACTGCTGTTCCAGCTCAAGCATCTGCTCCACCACAAGCACCTGCTGCAAATGAGTTATGGAATCTCTTTCAACCTTTTCTCCAACAACAAAAACAAATGGCTGATCAGCAACATGCAATACATGTACAAGAGCTGAGAAACACAATGGAGTCTAGGTTCAAGAACACACAAGCAAACATCAAGGCTATCAAGGCCCACATATTGAAAACCACTGGCACTGCTCCTCCAACTCTTCTCTTCATTGATAAATTACCCCCAGATAATGCCAAAAAGGGGGAGAAAATTCAGGAGTGGAAGAAGAAGGGAATAGATGATGGCCTTTACATTGAACCAGAAAAGGATGCCATGACTAGAAAAATTCCCTTGCCAGATGGTAGCAAAAAGGTTGATGTTACCCAAAATGCACTTGATGAAGCTGTAGCAAGTGTAAAAAGGGACAGAGTGGCAAAGGATATGTCAAGATGGAATGAGGAGAAAAGAGCTTATATGGAGCTGAATGCGCAGGGTTGTTCTGAGCCAAAGGATGTTAAAAATCCTGTGCCAAAAAGAAATCCCACTAGAAAAGTGAGGGAACCCAAATCCATACCATCCAGACTCACAAAGCATACTCCAAAACCACCATCCAAAAGCCCCCAACATCAATCTTCCACCCAAACAGCTGTTGTAACACCTGCTGTATCAACAACTGTTGGTACTTCAGTGGTTTCAGCAGTTGTTAAACCAACAACTATCACTTCAACACACACCACTTCAACACACACCACTACCACTGCCTTACCACCATCAACATCAAAAATCACATCACCACCAAAAACAACCTCACCACCATCACCTCCTTCCAAAAAGCAGAAGACATCAGATGTTACAACAGCTGTTAGTCAGCCACCTTCTACCACTCAAATCACCACCACTGATCCACCCAAGACATCATCAGCCTCTCATTCAATAAAAAGGAGAAGGATTTTCATACCTGATGATGATTTTCCATCACCACCACCAACATCTTCACAATCACTTGCACTTATTCCAAACCCTGTTCCTCTCTCATCAGCTCCAGTACAACAACCAATCCTTGTCATTACTCCTGCAGGTGTTCAATTTCCTCTAGAACTTGAAGCAGTTAGAGAAGAGATCAAATCCTTCTACTATGAGGATGACCCTGCTAAAAGGAAGTTGCCATCAGTTGTGGGATATCCAAGGTCTAACAACATTGAAGAATATTTGAAAGTTAAGGCTAAACAGGCAGAGGATATTTCCAAAAGAAACTCTCAAGGAAAAACTGACAAAGAAATTCAAAGGCATTACCAGTTTCTATTTACTCAAGTCAGATCCTTAGAGCAATTTGCAAAAAATGTTTGTCAACAAATCTCAGAAAGAGCAGATGAAACTTTGAGAAAAGACTACAATGAAAGCATCATGGCAACCAAAAAGTACAAGGGAGAAAAGCATATGTACAAGGAGTGGACCATTCCTGAGCTTGAACAAGAAGCAGCCAGGATTCAAGAAATGATAAAGAATAAGGTCAAACACACTCCTCCAAATTGGTCAAAGTACAAAAGGAATGTGCCTTAGAAGACATTAGAGCTGAAGAGAATGAAAGAGGAATTAGTTGCTGCTGACTATGGGTCCAAAAATCAAGTGGCATGATGGAAAGAAGACACAGTCAGGTCCACCTACAAAAGTTTAGAGAAATTAAGAAAGACAGATCCTAATGCTCCACAGAAGCCTGACTACCCTGAAGCAGAGGTTTCAACAAGACCATCAAAGCTGCAAATCAGGAGAGCCACTGCTCCAGCTGGTGCAGCCACCTTTAAAAGAAGACAACAAAAACAGTTGGATACTGAAATAGTGGCATAATTAATGGCAGGAGATGAGCTTGTAAAGGAAGGTATTAAAAAGATGATAGTTGAAACTCTTGGCCTGAATCAACCTGCAAGCACTGCTCAAACAGTCATCAATAGGCCTGCTTCACCTAACACCTCATCTAATAAAGATCTCCCAAGAAACCCACCAGACTCAAAAGTACTAAAATGGAAAACTGACAAACAGACCCATGTACTGACAGTGTTCAAGTCTAGTGGAGAAGTGAAGAAAATAACAAGGGAACAAGCACTTGGCCTAAGTCTTGAAGATTTGCAGGATCTCCTTGATCTTCCACTGTGCAGGGATGATGATGACACAGATGCCTTAGCCTTTGAGTTACAACTTAAAGGGCAAATAAGGGAACTGTTGATGAGGCAATAAAGATCTACCAATAATGAAGAGTTTTGGCATTATCTGTTCCAGGGGAGATTGTTGGGATTGAACCCTATAAGAGGAACATATAATTAAAGCCAAAACTGGATCAGAGCAATGGATCCAGAATAAACAGATGTTATGTTTACAAGTCTCTCCCCTTGAAAGTGGTTTCAACATCTGCTGACCTCTTATCTACTGATCTGCACAACTGCTGACCTACAACTGCTGATCAAGCCAAAGGCTGATGAAGACTAAAGTCCTGCTGTTCAATCTACTGCCTTGAGTCAAGCACTGCTGAGTTAATTCAAGTGCTGCTGGGTTCACATCAGTGGAAGGACTTAGCAGTTGTTTAGTTTGTCTTTATGTAATGTATTGTAATAACAGTTGTTAGGATAGCAGTACTTGTATAGATCAGAGGTTAGAGTTTGTTAGGAGGTTAGATATCACTTTCATGGTGACGTCAGCTAAGATGCCTCAGTGGTTTGTTTGTGCCTATAAATAGAACAGTACCATGCACTGTTCTATTGAGCTCTTTACCAATCTTCTTCCTGCACGAACAAACACTGTGAGCTCAGGCTGAGGGGGAGTTTGTATTCATACATGCATTGTAATCGGTGTTTGGAATAAATTTAAGCATTCGATTCTTTGTGAAAATGTTTGATTAAAACAATTCTCCTGTTTGATTGTGTGCAAAGTTTATTTCCATATTAATTCCGCTGCACTACTCATTCATCTTCATCTTAATTTAAACGTAAAACACAATCAAAACCAAACTCAGATCCTAACATTCCTCCTGTGGGTAGAGTTCTCGATAATCCCTATGTTCATCCTCCCATGGGTCATAAGCTAGAGGATTAGGTGCTGGGATTCTAGGGATTTCGTTTGGGTCGAAGGCGGGTATGGGAACCTGGTCTCCTAGGTTAGGTTCTATTTTCATGGGTTGGGTTGTGAACAGTAGCAATGGCTGTGGTGCAATGATTTTGTCTAAATTTGGATCTGCTGTAGTGGTAGCTAGTATGTGAAAGTTGGCCAATCACCTATTGACTATGTCTTGGGTCTGGGTGTTCATCTCCTTAATTGTTGCTGCTAATGCCCTTTGTTGCAATTTTCTCATTCGCTTCCTACGCTCATGTGCTCCCCGACTGAACCATCCTCTCTTTTTCGTAGGGAATGGTTCTTCGGATTGTGCCTTAAATATGAAGATTCCCTCTTCAGTGTCAGCTGAATACCCCAAAGGAGTAGGCTGGGAGGAAGTTCCTTCATCTCTAGGAGAACTAGATAGGTGACGATAGGCGTCAGACGGACCTTGATCACTCATACTGTAAACTAACAAATTGTCAAATAACACAAAGCAATAATATACAAATATGCACGTAACCACATAGATTATTTCCTAACATAATGGATAAAATTTTGGAGTCAGCAGAACACTTCTGTGGCTGAAATCAGTGGCTGTATCTCTGATACCACCTTATGTCGCAACCCCCGACCCCTACCCCGGGAGGCGGGCGGCCGCGGCACGTAGATTCAGTGGTATCGGTGTTTATTAATTTGGCAACATAAATTACATCAGGATCGTAGTTAGGAAATAGTTTATCAGAGTAAAACACCACATTTTTATAATAATAAATACATGGGAAAAACCCAAGTTTCCATTACAACGTGTTTATAGGGATAAACCCTAATTTATTGAAATAAAACTTCTTCTTTATTTAGATAACTTTTATAGCCACTTTTCCAAGCCTTCAGTGCTCTCCAGCTGGCTTCTAATTGGCTTTCACATTTTGTTACCTGAAACGGCAAGAAATACTGGCGAGTGAATCCCATTTGAATCAAAACAAGTTTTATCATTTTACAGCATTGAGGGCAACCCACAATTACATTTGTTTACATCTACTTTAATTACCACCCACGGTATTGTCAATCCTGACTTGTGGTCATGTTACTACTCACAGTGTAGTAACAAGTTATGTATACAAAACTCCAACATACCGACGGTAATTGTAGATTTATAAATACTCAATCACTGTGAATTGTAATTTAAATAATTGAGGTTTTGTAAAACAGTTTACAAAAATAGGAATTACTCACAAAAAGGGTTTATAAAAAGAGGATTGACTCACATTGCTAATTTAGGTATTTCCTGGTGACTTCTTGGTTATAATCTATTAAATTAAACAATGCACACACATTAGTATAATAACCCAATTTACATTAGTTATATCCTCCCCCCGAGACAGAACTCCAACGACTGAGTCAGGCAGAGCCTAGACATGCATTACGGAGTTCTAGATCAATCGGGCAGAGTTACTAATACGTAACCGGGGGTTATAATACTTACAACGAGTCAGAGCTTCGCTAATTAGTGGGTATTATGCCCGAGAATTATTTCTGCTATTAAGAAATTGAGAGAGATTGAGAGAAAATGAACGAGGAACACTGAATGTCGACTGCTCCATTTATAGGGCTGGAAAAGGGGGTTCTCATGCCCCGCGAGGCCTTCTAGGGTAGGCTCTAGGGTTGCTGAGTTGATGGCTAGCTTCGACACGACTGGGACACGTGGCGGCCTAGGGGTTCGCCTGATGGCCACCTTGTCGCGGCCCGCGATGAGCTCAAGGGATGCTATCGCGCCCCGCGAGCGACCACGAATTTTTTTTATTTAATTTTGGTAAAATAAAGGTATTTCGGGCCAATTTTTCGTATACGGGTGTATTTTAGGGCATATGGGGATATTTTAAAGATTTTGGGAGAATTGTTATAGCCTTTGAGGGTAATTATGCTGGTTATTATCCACCACCGCCCGTTAGTTTTCAATCCCCTCCTGGTAGTGGTGGACTGCTGCCTGGTAGTTTTCAATCTCCACCCTGTAGTGGTGGACCGTCTGAGGGTCCAAACGGTGACCAGGAACCTAGTGAGTTTGAAACCGATCAGGTATAACATTCATTTGTACGTTTATTTGTGGTACGTTTAATATTACTATTTATACGTTTGATGTCGAACAAACGACCAGTTAATAAACATGAAGCAAAAGCAAAGTAAACTTTTTCTCGTAACACATACCGACTGCGATTTCGTTAATTGCACATATACTAGGTCAAATGGAGCAAGTCGGCGAGACTCCAATGCATATACTTTTCCACTGGTTGAAGACAGTTGGGTTTATTTTCTTCCACATAACATCTGAAAATGACGAAAGGGTACAAGATGTTTTCTTTATCCACCCGGAGTTAAACAGGTTGGGGTGCGCCTTCCCGCATGTGTTGCTTATAGACTCCACCTACAAGATGAACCGGTATAAAATGCTGCTAGTTCAGATTATCGATGTCACATCCACATACTTTTCGTTCTGCATTGCGAATGCATTCATAACCAACGAGAAAGAGGAAAACTTCACGTGGGTGCTATAGAGGTTGAAAGACTTACTGGAGTGTGTTGTGGAGCCCCGTGTATACAATTTAAAATGATCGTATAATATGCTATACGACCACATATCCACCATACGACCTCAAATTTCACTAAAATTCTCTCGGTTTTCTCTTGGATCGTTCTTCGTCGTTCGTGACGTTTCCTTCTCGTTCTTCTATTACGGTACGTTTCCAAACCTCGTTCGTAGAATAGACTTTCAGATTACGTAACTTGTTAGATTATGGTATCGTATAGCATCTCAAATACCGTAGATTAGCGTAACGAAATTGATTGTTTGATTGAATTTGGAAAAAAAATCTGAAAATTCAAGTGTATGTGCCCGTATACATTGTATACGATCGTATATAGCTTGAATATTCAAGACGTATACGACCGTATACATTGTATTCGATCGTATTACATTGAATTTTCAGTTTTGTTTTTTCTTTTTTTGTTGATTGTTTTTAGCGTATATGGGACCTATGATCCGTGCGTATTCGAAACGTATACTTGCTGTGTACGGAGCGTATACGGGACGTATAACACGTGCGTATACGAAACATATACATTCTTTGTTCAGATCGTATACGAGAAGTATAATACGGATCGTATACGAGACGTATAATACGTGCGAATACGAAACATATACGATTTTTGTACAGTCGTATACACCTCGTATAATATGTGAACATTAATCGTATAATCCTTACCGACCTGTGATTGTTGTTGTTTACGGACGATATGGTTGAGTCATCAGCGGCTGGAGCACATCGAGCTGGAGGTCGGGGTCATGGAAGGGGACGAGGTTAGGAGGAGGTTGTAGATGATTTTACGGAGACGGCGCAGTTTGTTTGTGCGATCCCTCGAGGTATAGCTGCCCACAGGTTTTTGGGTAGATTACGAGAGATGGAGCTGGATGCGCCCCGGACCATTGACATTGGTTTTTGACCGAGATTGGATAGATCGGTCGGGTCTGGGAGTTCATGCCAGCTACCTTGTCGCAACCCTCATCCCCCTATACAGTCCCAGGGACGGGCGGCCGCGGCCATTTCTGGTGGTATCATTTATTTTATTCATTTTGGCAGCGGAATTTTCATCAGGATCGTAGTTAGGAAATATTTTATCAGAGTAAAATACCACACTTTCATAATATTAAACACATGGGTAAAACCCAAGTTTTCAGTACACACATTTTCATAGGAATAAATCCTATTTTTATTTAATAAAAACATCTATTCCTTTTAGGAAACTTTATTGCCACTTTTCCAAGCCTTCAGTGCTGTCCAGCTGGCTTCTATTTGGCTTTAACATTTTGTTACCTGAAACGCGTTTAAAAACATTTTTTCAGTGGGAAATACTGGTGAGTGAATCCCAGTTCAATCAAGTTTTAATAAAAACCATTGTACAGTATTGAGGGCGGTCTCGCAATTACATTTGTTTCCAAGTTATACCAATTATCACCCACGGTACTGTCAGACCCGACTTGTGGAAATGTCACCCCTCCAGTAACAAATTTTGTATACAAAACCCCAACATACCGACGATAATTGTATTCTTACAAATACTCAATAACTGTTTAATATATATAATTAATTATGTGAGGTTTTGTAAAACAATTTATACAAAAAGAGGATTACTCACATTGTTGTCTTAGATTATCCTTTAGGGTTTCCTAGTATCAATCTATAAATTACACAAATTCACACGTGTTAGTATAATAACCCATTTTAACATTAGTAATACCCTCCCTGAGACGGCATTCCAACGACTACGTCGGGCAGAACCACGACAGCCGTTACGGAACACTAGATCAATCGGGCAGAGTATCTAATACGTATCCAGGGGTTATAATACTTACAACGGAGCAGAACCTCGTTATTAGGGGGGTATTATACCCGAGTATAGCATCTACTATGTGGAAATTTGTAAGAAAGAAAAGAGCGATCGGAACTGAAGGCCGATGGCCTCCTTATATAGGGCCTCATCTCGAGTTTCTCGCGGCCCGCGTAAAAGTAGGCTAAGGCCTACACGGCCCGCGTAAGGGTTGAGGGGTGGCTTACGCGGCCCGCCTCAAACCCAAAATTCCATTTTTTTATTAATTTTAATAATAATTAAGGTATTTAGGGCCCGTTTTCGCGTATGGGGTGTTTTTAGGGACATATTGGGATATTTTAAATATTTTTAGAGTGTCGGGAAATATTACAAGGGTTTCGGTTTTCTTTAAGGTTGTTATATCCTCCCCACCTTGTTTTAGAGCTCGTCCTCGAGATCTACTGGAATAGGTGTGGATATTTCCTTTGCATTTCTGATTCAAGTTCCCATGTATATTCTGGTCCTCTTTTGGAGTCCCATTTCACTTTGACCAGAACTAATCTCTTGTGCTTGAGATTCTTAACTTTCCTGTCTTCAATCTGTAGACGTTTTTCTACAAATTTGAGTTGTTCATTTACCTCTATATCTTTGAGAGGTACCATTAGTGATTCATCGGCTAAGCATTTCTTGAGATTAGATACATGAAACACATCATGTATTTCTGCCATTTCTTCTGGCAGTTGTAGCTGATAGGCTACAGGTCCTATCCTTCTAATAATTTCAAATGGTCCGACATACCCGCGACTTAGCTTTCCCCCTTTGATGAATCTTACCACTCCTTTCCAAGGAGAGACTTTCAATAATACCTTATCTCCTACTTGAAATTCCAATGGTTTCCGCCTGTTGTCAGCATAGCTTTTCTGTCGATCACGTGCTGCTTTCAATCGTTCCTTGACTTGAATGATCTTGTCGGTTGTCTCTTGTACTATCTCAGGTCCAGATAGTTGTTTTTCTCCAATTTCTGCCAAACAGATTAGGGTTCTGCACTTTCGTCCATAAAGTGCTTCGAATGGTGCAGCATTGATACTTGTATGATGACTGTTATTTTAAGAAAATTCTATTAAAGGTAAATGATCGTCCCAATTTCCTCCGACATCAATTACACAAGCTCTAAGCATGTCCTCCATTGTTTGAATTGTCCTTTCGCTTTGTCTGTCCGTTTGAGGATGATAGGCTGTGCTTAGATTTAGCTTGGTTCCCGTTGCTTTTTGGAAACTTGCCAAAAATGAGAGGTAAAACGACTGTCCCTATCAGAAACAATCGATAAAGGAATTCCATGTAATGAAACTATTTCATTTACATATAATTTGGCTAACTGTTCCATACTGAAAGTTTCCTTCATTGGTAGAAAATGACCTGACTTGGTTAGCCTATCTACAATCACCCAGATTGTATCATTACCTTTCCTTGTTTTTGGTAATTTGGTAAAAAAATCCATTGTTATCAATTCCCATTTCCATACGGGCATTTCTAATTGTTGCAGCAATCCTGAGGGTTTCTGATGCTCAGCTTTAACTTGGGAACAAGTCAAACATTTAGAAACATAGGTTGCTATGTCCTTTTTCATTCCTATCCACCAAAAATTCTTTCTTAAATCGTGATACATTTTATTACTTCCTGGATGCATCGTATACTTAGACTTATGGGCTTCTTCTAATATACGATATCTTAGATTTCCTAATTTAGGTATCCACATTCTCTTTTTATGGAATCTCCAAATTCCATCTGTTCCTTTTTCTAATTCCTTAATCATCCCTTTTAATTTTTCAGTATCTTCCTTGATTACTGATTCTTGTGCTTTTCTAATTTGATCATTTAAATCTACTTGTAGATTTAATTTAAGAGAAAGTACCCTTTTTGGCTTTTCATGATACTTTCGGCTTAACGCATCAGCCACTATGTTAGCTTTCCCTGCATGATACTGGATATTACAATCATAATCACTAAGTATCTCCATCCAGCGTCTCTGTCTCATATGTAGCTCTTTTTGCCCAAAAACATACCTTAAACTTTTATGGTCTGTGAATATGGTAAACTTACTACCGTAAAGGTAATGTCTCCAAATCTTAAGGGCAAAAATTATGGCTCCTAATTCCAAATCATGGGTTGAATAATTTTCTTCATGATTCTTAAGTTGTCTAGATGCGTAAGCTATAACCTTTTGACGTTTCATCAATACGCATCCATAACCTAACTTAGAAGCGTCACATTAGACTACAAAGTCTTCAGTTCCTTCTGGTAACGCTAGTATGGGTGCATGGGTTAATCTTTGCTTAAGAATCCTAAATGCTTCGTCTTGTTTTGGTCCCCATTCAAACTTAATGGATTTACATGTTAGCTTGGTTAAGGGAATGGCTATTCTAGAAAAATCTTGAATAAATCTTCTATAATAACCGACCAATCTTAAGAAACTTCTAACCTTGGTTGGTGATTCAGGGGTTTTCCATTTAGTAATCGCCTCGATCTTTGTTGGATCCACATGTATACCTTCATGGTTGACTAAATGTCCAAGAAAATGTACCTGTTCTAACCAAAATTCGCACTTTGAAAATTTAGCATAAAGGTTTTCCTTTCTTAATAGACTTAGAAGTGCGTGCAAATGCTTTGCATGATCCTCTTTACTCTTAGAGTAAATAAGAATATCATCAATAAAAACAATTATGAATTTATCCAAATATGGCTTACATATTCGGTTCATCATGTCCATAAATGCGGCTGGGGCATTGGTTAAACCAAATGGCATGACAGTAAATTCATAATGGTCGTACCTTGTTCTAAATGCGGTCTTAGGAATGTCTTCTTCCTGTACCTTTAATTGATGATATCCTGACCTTAAATCGATTTTAGAGAAAAATCGAGCTCTTTGCAGTTGATCGAACAGATCATCGATTCTTGGTAATGGGTACCGGTTCTTAATCGCGACCTTGTTCAGTTCACGGTAGTCAATGCACATACGCATTGATCCGTCCTTCTTTTTGACAAACAGTATCGGCGCTCCCCATGGCGATGAGCTTGGCTGTATGAATCCTTTCTCCAACAATTCATCTAATTGTTTCTTCAGTTCCTGCATTTCTGAGGGTGCCAAATGGTAAGGTGCTTTAGCAATTGGTGCTGTTCCTGGCAGTAGGTGAATTCTGAATTCGACTTCTCTGTCTGGCGGTAGTCCTGGTAATTCTTCTGGAAAGACATCTGAAAACTGGGATACTAGTGGAATATCTTTTAGTTCTTTTCCTTTAGTGTTAGTGATTATGGAAATCAAATACACTATAGATCCTTTTCTTATATAACTTGCAGTTTTCATCACAGAGATGAATTTTGTGGATCTAGATGGTTTATCTCCTTTAATTGTGATCTTTTCACCTCTTGGTGAATTTACTTGGATTGACTTTTGATCACATAAAATACTGGCTTTATTGGCTATTAACCAGTCCATTCCTAAAACGACATCGAATCCTGCCAGATTCATGGGGTAAAGATTTGCAATAAACTTTTGATTTAAAATTCCTATTCTTGCTCCCTGCAAGATTTCAGAAATCCTAACGGTTTCTCCATTTTCTGTCTCTACTAGACATTCTTGTGGGAGTTTAGTTAATGATTGATTTAGAAGCTTGTAAAACGAAGTATTAATAAAACTTTGGTTTGCACCAGAGTCAAACAATACTTTAGCAAAGACATCATTAACTAAAAACGTACCGGCTATGACATCTGGAATCATTTTGGCTTCATCGGCAGTCAGAACAAATGCTCTAGCATTTTTAGTGTTCATATTGTTCGCAACTGGAGCCAATTTCAAAAAATTTGGCTTGATGTGACCTTTTTCTCCACAGTTGAAGCACAGTCCATTACTAGATTTCCTCCTGCAATCTTCTTCCTTGTGTCCTGGTGCCTTGCAGAAATTGAAGTGAGTGGAGCATTTTCCTGAATGCTTCTTCTTGCAGGCCTTGCAGTAGGGTGCAGAGGTAGAACCTACATTCCTACGGTTGGAATTTCCATAGCGGAATTCCTGGGTGAGCTTTTGGGCTAGGATTCTCCTCTGGTCTTCTTCTCTAGTACGGATTAATTCATCTGTCAAGGTATTTGCTAGTTCTACCGTTTCTTCTATAGTTTGAGGTCTAGCTGCCTTGACTACATGTCTAATTTCTCCAATTAATCCCCAAATGTATCGGGAGATTAATACCAGTTCAGGTGATGCAAGGGTTGGTACTATTCTAGCATATTCAAAGAATGTGGTAGTATAACCTTTACTATCTACCCCGGTCATCCTAAGATTTAGGAACTTATTTTCTATCTGTTCCTTTTCATTGGGAGGGCAGAACTTTCTTTCTACCATATTTTTAAATTCCTCCCATTCCATGTTGTATACCCTATTACTTCCTCTTGACTGGAGGATAGTGTTCCACCATTCTAAAGCTGAGTTCTTAAACAGATTAGAGGCAAACATTATCTTGTCTTCTTCAGCACACTTGCTTATTTTCAAAACAGCCTCAGTCTTTTCTATCCAGCGTAGAGCTGCAATGGGTTCTTCATTGCCCGAGAATTCTATTGGTTTGCAGGACCATAATTCTTTGTAAGAACAACCATAAGGCAGGGTTCTTCTTCTTTTGGGAATGGGCACCTGAAGTACGGGTCCATTGTTTACGCTGTATTCCGGTTCAGTTGGTCGCTTACTGCTATGCTTACTTTTATTTTCAGCTTGTTTAACAGTTTGGAGAATAAATGGCATTGCATCTATTATTCCCTGTGCCACTATGTGTTGGATGGCACTATTATCCACTTGGTTTCCATTGTTATTGTTGTTCGGTTTCTCATTATTCAGATTATCGTTATTCGGGTTGTTGTCATTCTGGTTTTCCTGATTCACTTCATTGTCCATCTGAATTTTAGACATTTACCACATATTAATATCATCAATAATATTGAATATAGCCAATCACATGACATACACTTTTGGTCAAAAGCGTCGATCATTGCGACTTTACTCTATTCATATAATATGCATCTATTACACACCAGTACTGAAATTAAAATTACAATACCGACTGAAATTTAAATTTACACTACTAGTAGTAGGCATCCGTAGTTTTTTTTTTCATACACATACACACATATTTGTATTATTATATTATATTATTATTATTATAACCTTCTCCACTATCACCTTCAAGGATATGGATTTATCCAAAAATCCATATTGCGCTCGTCGTATTTCCATACGAGACGCTCTCCCACTTGTCTCATCCTTTCACTATTCTCTAAAATTTCCTCACCAAATGTCCTAAGTTCTTGTACGTTTTCTGCACTCATTGGGGGTGCAGGTTCTAGGACTGGGTTCGGAATCTAGGGTGCGGGTTCTTGATATGGAGGTGTAGGGGCCAGGAATGGGTAAGGATTCTCTAAGATCTCCCTAATGTACACATCGTTATCAAAATAGGGATCTAGAGGGTCTAATCCTGGGTAGGCTCCTAGGTTCGGCATAGGCACGTCTTCTGGTATGTTGTAACGTTGCACATAGTCCCCCTATTGTCGTCCCACCAGGGGTCGTAATTTGGGTCTAAGGGGTTTGGTGCAGGTACCCTAGGTATTTCTTCCGGATTGAAATCATGCATTTCAACTTGATTTTCAGGGTTTTCTATCTCCATTGGTTGGTCAGGAATTGGTGGTTGTGGTTGGGGTGCTAGCATTTGCTCCAGGTTAGGGTCAGCTGCAGTGGTTGCTAAGATGTGGATGTTGGCTATTCCCCTATTAAGCATGTCCTGGGCATAGGTGCCGGTTTCTCTTTTGGCTGCGGCTAGTGCTCTCTGTTCTTGTAACTTTTTCATACGCTTTCTACGCTCGTGTGCTCCCCTACTGAACCATCCCCTCTTTTTCTGAGGAAATGGCTCTTCAGATTGAGCCTTAAATACGAATATTCCTTCTTCCGTATCAGCAGAGTACCCTGAGAGGGCAGGCTGAGAAGAGGCACCTTCGCTGCTAGGCGAACCAGACAATTGACGGTACGCGTCAGATGGTCCTTGGTCGCACATACTGTAAACTAACAAATAGTCAAATAACAAATAACAAGAAAATACAATTATGCACGTAGTTCCGTAATTTATTTCCTAACAGATTGAATTTTGGTGTCAGCAGAACACTTCTGTGGCTGAATCAGTGGCTTAGCTCTGATACCACCTTCTGTCGCAACCCTCGTCCCCCTATACAGTCCCAAGGACGGGCTGCCGCGACCATTTCTGGTGGTATCATTTATTTTATTCAATTTGGCAGTGGAATTTTCATCAGGATCGTTGTTAGGAAATATTTTATTAGAGTAAAATACCACACTTTCATAATATTAATCACATGGGTAAAACCCAAGTTTTCAGTACACACATTTTCATAAGAATAAATCCTATTTTTATTTAAGAGTTAATTACATAGTTAGTCCTTGTGGTTTGCACAAAGTAACATACTTAGGTATTAATAGTTTAAAATCACATTCTAGGGTATTAACTTTTCATTTTGTAACGTTTGGAGGTATTAACGTTATTTGTAGGTTTAAAATCACATTCTATTAGTACCTAAGTATGTTATGATGTGCAAACCACAGGGACTAACTATGTTAATACCCTATAAGTTAATACCTCTAAACGTTACAAAATGAAAAGTTAATACCCTATAAGGTGATTGTAAACTATTATTACCTAGATATGTTATTTTGTGCAAACCACAGGGACTAACTATGTAATAAACTCTTTATTTAATAAAAACATCTATTCCTTTTAGGTAACTTTATTGCCACTTTTCCAAGCCTTCAGTGCTGTCCAGTTGGCTTCTATTTGGCTTTCGCATTTTGTTACCTGAAACGCGTTTAAAAACATTTTGTCAGTGGGAAATACTGGCGAGTGAATCCCAGTTCAATCAAGTTTTAATAAAAACCATTGTACAGTATTGAGGGCGGTCTCGCAATTACATTTGTTTCCAAGTTATACCAATTATCACCCACGGTACTGTCAGACCCGACTTGTGGAAATGTCACCCCTCCAGTAACAAATTTTGTATACAAAACCCCAACATACCGACGATAATTGTATTCTTACAAATACCCAATAACTGTTTAATATATATAATTAATTATGTGAGGTTTTGTAAAACAATTTATACAAAAAGAGGATTACTCACATTGCTGCCTTAGATTATCCTTTAGGGTTTCCTGGTATCAATCTATAAATTATACAAATGCACACATGTTAGTATAATAACCCATTTTAACATTAGTAATAACCCATTTGGATACCACCGCGGTGTCGTTTACTCTTTGCGGGGAGTTCATGCCAGCTACCTCTGCGTGGGCCCATTTATTTGAGGCCGCTCGAGACCAGGCCCACAGGGAGATTACTTTAGAGTTTTTATGTACGTTTGCGTTTACGGACACCCGGGGTAGGGGTTTACAACATTTTTTGGATACCACCGCGGTGTCATTTACTCTTTGCGGGGAGCCTCACCGGTTGACGCTCCCCCAGTTTGCTGTTGCCTTGGGTCTGTACTCACAGGAGGAGTTAGTATACCAGGCATTTTTGATGCGCCGACCACCACGTCCTCTAACGTGTTATGGCCCTAGTGGCGCACTATTGGGACCAAGGAGTTCGTGACACCGCATTCGCGATCCCCGAAGGTGCGGGTGTCGCGCATTTACGACACGTTGCACCGATTTCTACATCGGTGTATCGCCATGATGATTGCGGGTCGACACGATAGTAGGGAATGGGTCACCCAAAATGACTTGTTCTTCTTGCATGACTGACTTACCAGCGGGGGAGGGGGAACTTGGCATACAAGTTGGCTACATACTTCGCTGAGTAATCTTTTAAGCGTACCTCTAGCCACATTAGATGTGGCGGCTTCGCCACCCGTCTGGCGAAGCACTGGCCGCGCCGCTTGTCCCCCCATGTGGCTCTAGATATGACCATCTCACACCAGGTTGATCTGGTAGGTAGGGCCACAACAGTCTCAATGAGGATTGCTCACGCGGTGTTACCGGACAAGGTCCTAGTGATTTGGTCGCGTGATGAAGGTCGTATCGAGTGGAACAAGGGCATCCACTACAGAGGTAGGCGGGCCGGGGGCGAGGGAGGCGAGGGTGATGGTGAGGGTGAGGGTGAGGGTGAGGGTGAAGGTGAAGGTGACGGGGGATACGGAGAGGCGAGGGAGAGGGCGGCGGGGAGGCGGGGTACAGGGGAGAGTTGATGCTGCGGTCGACAGATCGCAGCTGGGTGTGGAGGATGTACAAGTTGATCGCACGTACGAGCGACGGAGCGTGAGACCACGTGTGATGCCTCCACCGGGGGTGGGGGAGACTTGCTCAGGTCGAGTCAGATGTAGCTGATGTACTGGTGGACGTATCACATATACCGAGTGACGTATAGTGGATGGTCGAGGCGATTATTGCTATGCATTCTGGCGCACCCCTACCTCCACGAGCTAGCGCTGCACCACCACCACCACTGCTATAGCTGCTTATTGTGTTTTGGTTTTGTTGTTTTAGATGAAAAACATTATAAATATTCATATTACGTTTACATTTTATATTGTTTGTATAATAATTGTTATCGTATTGTTTATCATATGCACATGTTTTGCTTATCCGATATGTATAAAAAATAATACGGCAAATACTATTGTAACATAGACGTTTCACATAATAAAGTGGAAAATTATTCAACGTTATTAGTACGTTTAATTACAAATTCGTAAAATAATAATAATTATATACGGGTCGTATAACATTATATGGCCCGTATACAAGCGTAAAAAACACAAAAACCTGATAAAATCTCACAAAAAAAACATCAGGTTGTATAACATTATATTGCTCGTATACAATTGTATATGGCTTGTATAATGTTATACGGCCCATATAAATGTAAAAAAAACATTCCACTGCATTTGTTTATGTGCAACAGCATTATACGAGCCGTATAAGGTTATACGACTTGTATACATATAAGGATGTGAAAATAAGAAAATAGGGGTGTGAGAATAGTGGAGCCTTTTAAAAAATATTCAAACACTATATATACATCCAACTTCAACCATTTTTACCACAGCACTTAACCAATTATTTCCATCTTACATCCAATTTTCTCAAACTTTTCCTCATCAAACATGAACCTGTGGGACCCTACCGACCAGTGTTCGCACACCTTTGCCCGAACGAACCCAAACACGTCGTATTGCGTGAACCAAAAAACCTAAGACCGTCTGTAGTGGGCGTTTTCTTTAAAAAATCCCCAAACACGCCCGAAAACGCCAATCCCCTACCCCCTGGGCGTGTTTCGGCGTTTTTTTCCAAAAAAGTCCCCAAAGCGTGTTTTGAATCACGCCAAATTTGCAAAAGTTATGAGTTTTTGACCGTTGTCGAACGGTAACAATATTATTTTTTTTTAAATTCCCATTTAAATCTATATATACCTCACTTTTCATCCAATTTTTTATAAAAAAATCCCACTTTCTCTCTACTTCTTCCAAGTTTTATAAACTTATTTACCATGCATCCATTCCGACCCCCATTTGGTGTTCCTTCAAGACCCGGAACCCAAATACCACCCAACCGCAACAAAACTTTAACTTTCATCACATGGACCCGAATGTGTTTTCGTACGCGGCTTACTTGAGCGGCTCTAATCCCTTTATTCCAACCACTTATGGCTTTGCCCCACCGGGCGCTTCACAACCATCCCAAGAACAAGCCGAACCCGAGGTGGATACCGTGCCGGAGACGCAACCCGAACCCAATCGCGAGACATCCAAACGCGGTAGAAGGTTACATAAAAAGAGGACGCGAACGCTCCTCGTCGTAAGCATAGTTACGTTGTTTGGACGAAGGACGAGGAATACGCGTTGGTTCGGGCGTGGGCAAACGGAAAAGGACATAGAGTTTTTGTCCAAACCGATCGATCACCTCCAAGGCGACGCGTTGATCGTTGCGCAAATGCACCGCCAAAAAACTTCGGGAAAAATACGACCTTTAGATTATCATCTTTTTTATTTTTTTAGTAATGTTCCTTTTTTTATTTCCAGTTTTTTTATTATTTTAATTTGTATTTTTTGGTTTAGTCGGTTTTTATTTTTTTTTATTTTTAGTATTGTAATTTTTTTATTTATTGAAGTATTTTAACTTTTTAATTTAAAAAAAATTAATAATTGTGTAATGATGTGTTGGGGCATTATTGGGCATTATTCCCCTACGTCCCCTTTATAAAAACACCCCATAATGCCCCCTTGCTGACTGGACTGCCACATGACGGAAAACGCCAAGGGTAGGGGCATTATTCACTAAACCACTACACATAGTCTAAGAAATCATTTTTTTCATCTGTAGTGACTTCTTCTAATTCAACTCTGTTTTGTGATTTCTTAATTTTATGGTAATTTTTATTTAAATATACTTTTTTATTTTATTATATTTTATAATTAAAATTAGTATTTTTTAATAAAAAGATAAGAAACAAAAAATGATTAACAAATGACTAAATTTAGTTAAACCACTATACCCTTGTGAGTGTGTAGTTTAGTTAAAGTCTCACTACCTACATTGTAGTAACTTTTACACTTTTTAGTTAACCTATAGTACATAGTCTTAGGTTAGGTTGGGTTGCCAAAGAGAGTAGTCTTAATTAACATGTTATATCTACAGTGTTTTTCTTATCCTGTTTTCCTTGTAAAAATAGGGTTAGGGTGTCACACCCGCTTGTAGGCGGAAACGCGAGGTGTGATCGTGATCAGTTCTCATTGCATACGATGTAAGCAAACATACTAAATGAATAAATAAGTACGATGTTCATCCATGTCATTGATTCAAAATAAAGTTTACAAGCCACAATTTGTTCAAAAAGACAACACAAAGTTATATCGTTTAACAAAAGTCTTGTTTACAAAAAAAATATAGTTTAACAACTTAAGTCTTTCCATTCCATATTTCGCTCGAGGGCGAAAGATGTGAACCAAACCCTTTCCAAAATGATGACATCGCTTTTTGACTCCTTGATTCTTGATTCGTGCCATGCAAGGATCTACTAATTTTCTGAAATACCTGTAAGTTTTAAAAGTCAACAATAAGGTTGGTGAATTCATGTGTTTTTGTCTTGTATCAAATGAATCTTCAAAAACATTTGAAAGTATCGTATCGAAAATCCAGTATGTAAAGCGTCTATGAAATCGTTGATCATTAATGTTTTGTAAGGACATTAATATGTGTGCCAATATAGGAAGCAATCCAACCTTTGATGATTTTTGTGTCGATTACCCTCGACTGGGACACAAAAGCACTCTAATAGGTCTCATGGACCAAGAGTGGGGCTCGCAAAAACCCGATAGATCTACCTCTTTCGTTCCTCGGTCTGTGTGTGTGATTAATGGTGCTTAAGTTCCACCTGTAACATCTGTGCTTGTAATCATTATGAACAGTACCATTATCAATAAAACAATGTCATTTGATCCCAATGTTTGTTTGGTTATGTTTTACATTTTTCATGTTTTGACTTTTATTCAATTTCAAACTCTATATCACTTTCTAGAGAGTTATACGCAAACTGGTGCGTAAACGTAGCCAGTTTAATGCGACAAATACTCCGGAACATCAACATATACTTAACATACCTTAAATAACCCTTACATAACTTAGAAATAAGTTTTGAAGGCTTTGGTATGGCAAAAACAAGTTAATTCGCTTACATGGAATAAACTTGACAAACTGTGAAAGTATGCCAATTTGAACTGTAACGAACATTCCGGAACATGACCATAAGTTAAACATACCATAAATATCCTTTACATAGCTTAGAAATAGGCTTTGATGGGTTCGGTATGCTAAAATAAACTTTTGGGTCATTCAGGGACTAAAAGTGTCAAAAAGTGCATAAGTTTGCATTTTCGCACATAACTCACGTTCTGAATACATCCGGAGATCCAAAAATTTATGTAAGTACTAAAATATTTTATTTTAGTGTATGGCATGAGAAAAATCCATTCGTCGCTCAATTTGGATCGTTTTTCACGCTTATGCGCATTCCGTCGTAATTAAGCGAACATCGCGATCGTACGGCCAAACGAACCGACATCTGAGATATTTTTGAGCATGTTTCATGTCCACAATGTTTAGGCATCATTTTAGGGCCTTAAAGTTGGCTTTACGGGCCTTAGAAGTGTCGGAAATGGCCTTAAACACCAACAGGGACTGAAACTGTCAATATGCAAACTTGTTCTGATCTGACATGGCCAGGCGGCCCGCGTAAGATCCTTGTGTATCCTTACGCGGCCCGCGTCAGTCCCATCAGACAGAAACATCGAATCTGGCTTTCCAGCTGGTTTTTGATGGTTTTAAACATTGAATTGGAATACTATGGGCTGGTTTTTGATGCACATGGTATTACAATACCATGGGTGCAAGTGTATGGCCAAGATCGAATCACGTTTCCCGATAAACGATCCTAACGGCTAACCGAACACTATAAATACCCCATGCCTTCAATTGCAAAACCCACAAGAATTTTGATCTTAGAAGCTCTAAGTTGAAACCATTGTTTCATACCTGAGTTACTTGGATCGAAATTAGCATTCGGGGACCCTTCGTAAGTATTCTTTCGTTCTTTTATCGCTTTACGAGTCTGAAAGTCAAACTTTGTTTGATTTTCCACGTTGACCAGTTTATGGTCAATGCGAAGTTCGTTTGAACTTCGCAACGTGATTGTAATCACGATGGTTATAGTCCCTTGGGACTATGCCTACTGATTACCACGTTGTCTAGGGTCGTAAGGGTAAGCGATCTAATAAATCGCTTATACCTTCGAACCCGACCCATTTGGTCGATCATTAGGATCCGACCAAATACCTTAGGTGACCATAGTATATAGGGAATAACCTTCCGAGGTTATACCTTATGGTCGCTTCGTTAAGTAGTTGTATGATAGGTAGTTTATATGCCTTAGGTAAATTACCAAAATACCCTTTTCATGTGTAAATGGTAATTAAGCATATGTAACCTAAACTTTTGTCACATAACTGATTATGTAACATGATTAGGCATATAACACTTGTCATAGGGCGAGTTAGACGTCTCAAGTGCGCTTTTGCGCGCACGACGCGTTAAAGTAGCATAAGCTACCTTAATGGGTCGCGATGGGTCGAAAGCACTTAGGTTAGGTTTCATCTGGTATGTAGGCTTTGTTAAACCATATGAAACAAGTCTCCATACTCGTTTGGTTTACGAACCCTCATTCTATCTAAATCTTCCGATTTAGGTCCGGTTTATTAACATAGTTACCTATATTAGGTGTCGTTTGATTCCGTGATCTCTAGCATTGTTTGGTTGTCACTTAAGGACTACTGAGCAATCTCATGTAAGTACATAGACCCCTCTTTTACTGTTTTCCAAACTGTTTTGGGGTGAAACACATGTGCCTACTTGTTACTTTCATGCTTTCCTGTTTACACATCATATACCGACTATGTTTGTTAGTACATTATAGTACATGATTTCATTACATTTCTTGCTATGTATGTCCATTGTGTGCATACTTAGTACATTGTTTTACATTACATTTCTGCTATGTATGTTGACTGATAGCATGCTAGCACATTGATTTACAAGACTTTTCTGCTTTGTATGTTAACTTAGCATACTTAGTACATTGTTTTCATATGACATGTATACAACTGCTATAACATTTGGTTTGCACAAACGGGTCTTTATTACGTTCATTAACATTTGCTACGCCGCTCGGTAGTAAGTAGTGGTACCATAGGACTTGACAAATCCCATTCCTAACATCTCGGGTTTGTTTGGATGTAAGGAATGACTGAATTCGAAAACATTTCTTTTGATAACCTTGACTGAAAGGGTTATCCGACTGTCTCAAGGCTTGAATATATGCGTTAACTTACCACATAAATGTTTGTATCAATGTAACATGCATTACTTTGCAAAACATAACCTTTTGATATATTCAAAATACCTTGTTTTGTACATTTCTACATTTGGATTATGTGACAATACTTTACTTACAATACATAACATTTGTTACACATTACTTGACTACTTTTGGACTATCAACATTTGACATGGTTTATACAAGGACTTTTTGACAATTGGTTTAAACATAGACATTATACATTATTGGTTGGTTTAAGTGACTTAAGTAACGAGATGTGAGTAATATGATACAAGCATGGTGGATACGCCGCTGGTACTTCCTATATATAAGTGTTTGTATGGTATTACATATCATAGCGTTATTTAAATCATTCATTTTGGACTTATACATTTTACACAAGTAACATGTTTCCACAAGACTTTGGTTTACAATACAGTTTATTTTATACAACTCATTGTACTTGGTTATTCATTTAACCATACATTATTCTTCTGTTTATACATATCATCTGATCTTATCGCTTTTTAAATGATTTACAAAACAAAACAATTTACAAGGTTCATGACTGACTTTTACTAAACAACTTTTTCTTAAACTTAAGTCATGAATCCTATGTTCACAAAACCTATGTATCTCACAGGCATTTTTATGCTGACGTACCTATTTTCACATGTGTTTTCAGGAGCTTTTGCGTAGGATGATGATCGTGACACTAGGGCGGACCTGTGCCTTAGAGACTTAAAATGAAGATAGACTATGTTTAATTATGTTATAAACTCTTTGATTCCTGTTTAAAACAATGTAACTCTTATGTTGTTAAATAAAATCAAACTTTGTTTGCCATGGATTTGAAACAATTAATTCTGTAACAACACTCCTCGACGTTTCCGCCACGTTTTGTATGTTATACGTGGTCGGGGTGTGACAGAAGAGTTGGTATCAGAGCCAATGGTTATAGGGAATTAGGTTATTAGTAATGCTTTGACCTAGACTATAACCTTTCTAGGACCCTAACACAAGTTATCTTGTGTTTAGATTTTAAAACATGCACGTCACCTATCCTTAGGTGATTATCAAAACAAGAACCCAATTTTTCCGAAACGATTTTTGAAAAACAATCATCTGTTTTTGGATGATTTATTACAAGGTTTTGAACCCTCTTTTGTAAGGTTTTGAACCCTTCCAGTTTGACTAAATTTTTGGCCTTGTGCCTTCAAATTTTCAAAATCTCGTCAACGTTTTGGGTTTTAAATAATGTGAACACGTGCAAACTGGAAGAGTGAATGCCTGTATTCTGGGTTTTCTGTCTAGGCAAGCACTTCGTATATATCTCATCAGACGCGAGACCAGTTGTGCTTACCTGGGAATTCTTGGGATGAGTGTTCACTTCTAGGCGAGCATGTCTTCGTGATACATTATTTTTGATCCATTTACTTTGATTAGTCACTGTGTGTCGTTTGTTTGCTTGGTAATGCGGACGAATGACCACCATCTTTGCTTTTGTTTATTTTGTTTCATCTCATTCTCTTCATCCAATCATCTCACTCATTTCCTTTCATGTTTTCCTCTTTTAGAATGCCTCCTCGACGTGAAAACCAGATAGCGACTGCCGAACTGGCAGAAATCATTGCGCAGCAGATGGCTGCTCAATTCCCAAATCTCTTTGCTCAATGGAACCAAGCCAACAACAACAACAATGGTCCATGCAATTTCAAGACTTTTAACTCGGCTAAACCACTCAAGTTTAGTGGTTCTGAAGGAGCGACTGGGCTTCTTCAATGGTTCGAGAGCATTGAGAATACTTTCCGTCATGTTCAGTGTCCGGATAATCGCAAGGTCGAGTTTTCTTCAAGGGTGTTTAAGAAGAGGGCTCTTACATGGTGGAATGGGGTAATGAGAGACCGTGGTGCAGAAGTTGCTCTAGCACAAACTTGGGCTGAACTTAGGGCTCTTATGATGAGGGAGTTCTGTCCTCGTCATGAACAGCGAGCGTTGGAGAAAGAGTTTGATAATTTGAAGCAAGATAGTGGTGAGCATCGGGCGTATACTGATAGGTTTGAGGAGTTGAGTCTGCTTTGCCCAACTATGGTTACCCCACTCGACAAGGCTATCGAAAGGTACATCAATGGTCTACCTGACTCAGTACAACACATCCTTACTGGTAGTAACCCTACCACACTCCGTCAGGCAATCGAGTTAGCAGCGACATTGACTGAGTCGCAGGTTCGAAAGGGAAAACTACACAAAAAGGGTGACAAGGGTAAGAAGCAGGCATCTGACAAGGGGGATGGCAAGAAAAGTGAAAACAAGAATGGGAAGAATTCGGGTTCCTCAAAGGGTTCTAGGAAGCGAAAGGCTTCCCAAAACTATGCCGTTACTGCACAGGCACAAGCTGCACCAAATCAGCCTGCGCAAGCACCCGCCAAGAAGCCTTATTTTGGCAATGCACCTTTGTGCAACAGGTGTAACGGCCATCACCTACCACATCTCCAATGTCGTCAATGCACTAACTGTGGGAGAAATGGTCATCTTGCCGCTACTTGTCGCATTCCTGTTAACCAGAACCAGGTCGTTCATAACCAAGCCCAACAAGTTGCTCAGCCTCTTGCTCAGCAACAAGGTCAAGCTGTACGACCTCATTTTCCTCCTGGTTCATGCTACAATTATGGGGATCTGACCCACTACAGGAACCGGTGCCCAAGGCTAGCCAACCAAAACCAGAATCAGAATCAAGCTCAGGCTCGAGGTCGAGTCTTCAACATGAATGCCCAAGAGGCGCAGGCGGACGATAATGTGGTGAACGGTACGTTCTTTATTAATAATCAGCCTGCATCTGTTCTCTTTGATTCGGGTGCCGATAAGAGTTTTGTGTCATTGTCTTTTGAGCCAATGCTTCGCGTGTCTAGAACGAAACTAGGTAAACCTTTGACAGTAGAAGTTGCTAGTGGTGAACCCATTGTTCTTGATTCTGTTCTTCGCAACTGCCAGTTAAACCTTAACGACCATCTTTTTCCTATCAACCTCACGCCTATGCAACTTGGAAGCTTCGACGTCATTGTGGGTATGGACTGGTTATCCAAGCATCGCGCAGAGATAGTTTGTTCTGAGAAGATTGTTCGTGTGCCGCTTTCGACAGGCGAGATCCTACAGGTTCAAGGTGAGAAACCGTCTGGTGGCCTCAAGCTCATGTCTTGTTTTAAAGCTCGGAAATATCTGCGGAAGAACTATGTGGCCTTCTTAGCACATGTTACAGCAGATAAAGGCAAGGGTAAGTCTATTTCAGATATTCCTGTCGTTCGGGATTATTCTGAAGTATTCCCTGAAGACTTACCTGGTCTTCCTCCAGCACGCCAAGTCGAGTTCCGCATTGATCTCGTACCTGGTGCAAATCCCATTGCTAGAGCTCCATATCGTCTTGCACCATCTGAGATGCAAGAGTTGTCTAAGCAGCTTCAGGAGCTCTCTGACAAAGGTTTTATCCGTCCTAGCTTTTCACCTTGGGGTGCTCCTGTTCTTTTTGTCAAAAAGAAGGATGGATCCTTTAGGATGTGTATCGATTATCGCGAGCTTAACAAGCTTACCATCAAGAATCGATATCCCCTACCTCGCATAGACGATCTCTTTGATCAGTTACAGGGCGCTTCTTATTTTTCGAAGATTGATCTGCGTTCCGGGTATCATCAACTTCGTGTGCATGAAGAAGATATTCCCAAGACAGCTTTCCGCACTCGTTATGGGCATTATGAGTTCACAGTCATGCCATTTGGTTTGACTAATGCTCCTGCTGTTTTCATGGACTTAATGAATAGGGTCTGCAAGCCTTATTTGGATCAGTTCGTCATTGTTTTTATTGACGACATCTTGATTTACTCTAAGACGCGAGCTGATCACGAGCAACATCTTCGTCTTACTCTGGAACTCCTAAAGAAAGAGAAACTTTTCGCCAAATTCTCCAAGTGTGAATTCTGGCTTAAAGAAGTTCAATTCTTAGGACATATTGTCAACGAACGAAGTATTCATGTAGATCCCTCCAAGATCAGTGCGATTAAGGATTGGGATACGCCTACTACTCCTACTGAAGTTCGTTCTTTTCTTGGTCTAGCGGGTTATTATCGCCGCTTCATTGAAAACTTCTCAAAGATTGCAGTTCCTCTAACTGCTCTAACTCAGAAGAACAAACCCTTTGATTGGGGATTCAAGCAAGAGGAAGCTTTTCAACACCTGAAGCAGAAGCTTTGTGACGCGCCTGTTCTGACTTTGCCTGAGGGCAATGATGATTTCGTCGTTTATTGCGATGCATCTAAACTGGGTCTTGGCTGTGTTCTGATGCAAAGGAACAAAGTCATAGCATATGCATCGAGGCAGTTGAAGATACATGAGAAGAACTACACCACTCATGATCTTGAGTTGGGTGCAGTTGTTTTCGCACTAAAGATCTGGAGACACTATTTGTACGGTACAAAATGTGTGGTTTTCACGGACCACAAAAGTCTTCAGCATATCTTCAATCAGAAAGAACTCAACATGAGGCAACGACGTTGGGTCGAGCTTTTAAACGACTATGACTGCGAAATTCGCTACCATCCTGGTAAGGCGAATGTCGTAGCCGATGCTTTGAGTCGTAAGGAACGTACTAAGCTTCACTGTGTTCGTGTTCAATCTGTTATTCAAGCACGATCCGATATCCAAGCCCGCATTTCTCAGGCTTAACAATCTTGTGTTTCACAAGGTTTAATGGATAAGGAATTTCCCTATCACATAACACCTGATCTGGAACTAAAGGACAATGGATCGTATTACTTCATGGACCGTTTGTGGGTCCCAAGCCAGGATGATCTTCGTACCTTGCTTATGGATGAAGCCCATAAGTCTCGTTATTCTATTCATCCGGGCTCAGATAAAATGTACAAGGATCTTCGTATTCAGTATTGGTGGCCTGGTATGAAGAAAGACATTGCCTTATACGTATCAAAATGCCTTACTTGTCTTAAGGTTAAGGCTGATCATCAGCGTCCTTCTGGTTTATTGGTGCAACCAGAGATCCCGGTTTGGAAATGGGAAAACATTACTATGGATCTTGTTACCAAACTTCCATGCACAAAGAAAGGTCATGATGCCATCTGGGTAGTCGTTGATCGTCTTACTAAGTCAGCGCATTTCTTGCCAATCCGTGAGGATTTTCCTGCTGACAAACTTGCTAAAATCTATGTGGATGAAATTGTAGCTCGACATGGTGTTCCTTTGAACATCATTTCTGACAGAGATGCTCGTTTCACTTCTCATTTTTGGAGAACCATGCAATCTGCTATGGGGACCCAACTTAATCTGAGCACAGCTTATCATCCGCAAACGGATGGTCAATCTGAAAGAACAATCCAGACTCTGGAGGATATGCTTAGAGCTTGTGTAATCGATTTTGGTGGTAGTTGGGATTCACATCTTCCGTTAATTGAATTCTCTTACAACAACAGTTATCACACCAGCATCAAAATGGCTCCTTTCGAAGCTCTCTATGGTTGAAAATGTCGTTCACCAGTCTGCTGGAATGAGATAGGCGAGGCTCAGCTTACTGGACCTGCCCTCATTTTAGAGACAACCGAAAAGGTCAAGAAAGTTTGTGATAACCTTCAGACAGCTAGAAGCCGTCAGAAGAGTTACGCGGACCCAAAACGCAAACCCTTGGAATTTCAAGTCGCTGATCGAGTATTACTTAAGGTCTCACCTTGGAAAGGTGTGATCAGATTTGGAAAGAAAGGAAAACTTGCACCTAGATACGTTGGACCATTCAAGATCGTCGAAAGAATCGGTAAGGTAGCCTACAGACTTGAGTTACCTCCTGAACTTGGAAATGTTCATCCAACCTTTCACGTGTCCAATCTCAAGAGGTGTTTAGCTGATGAGAACCTCCACATACCACTTGATGAAATTCATGTTGATAAAACACTGAAATTTGTCCAGAAACCTGTGGAAATCATGGAACGTGAGGTCAAGTGGCTTAAACGCAAGCGCATTCCTTTGGTCAAAGTTCGTTGGGAAGCTAAACGTGGACCCGATTTTACTTGGGAACGCGAAGATCAAATGAAGGCGAAATATCCGCATCTTTTCCCACGAGTTTCCTCTAAATAAATTTCGGGACGAAATTTCCACAAGTAGGGGAGACTGTAACATCTGTGCTTGTAATCATTATGAACAGTACCATTATCAATAAAACAATTTTATTTGATCCCAATGTTTGTTTTGTTATGTTTTACATTTTTCATGTTTTGACTTTTATTCAATTTCAAACTCTATATCACTTTCTAGAGAGTTATACGCAAACTGGTGCGTAAACGTAGCCAGTTTAATGAGAAAAATACTCCGGAACATCAACATATACTTAACATACCTTAAATAACCCTTACATAACTTAGAAATAAGTTTTGAAGGCTTTGGTATGGCAAAAACAAGTTAATTCGCTTACAGGGACTAAACTTGACAAACTGCGAAAGTATGTCAATTTGAACTGTAACAAACATTCCGGAACATGACCATAAGTTAAAAATACCATAAATATCCTTTACATAGCTTAGAAATAGGCTTTGAGGGGTTCGGTATGCTAAAATAAACTTTTGGGTCATTCAGGGACTAAACGTGTCAAAAAGTGCACAAGTTTGCATTTTCGCACATAACTCACGTTCTGAATACATCCGGACATCCAAAAATTTATGTAAGCACTAAAATATTTTATTTTAGTGTATGGGATGAGAAAAATCCATTCGTCGCGCAATTTGGATCGTTTTTCGCGCTTATGCGCATTCCGTCGTAATTAAGCGAACATCGCGATCGTACAGCCAAACGAACCGACATCTGAGATATTTTTGAGCATGTTTCATGTCCACAATGTTTAGGCATCATTTTAGGGCCTTAAAGTTGGCTTTACGGGCCTTAGAAGTGTCAGAAATGGCCTTAAACACCAACAGGGACTGAAACTGTCAATATGCAAACTTGTTCTGATCTGACAAGGCCAGGCGGCCCGCGTAAGATCCTTGTGTATCCTTACGCGGCCCGCGTCAGTCCCATCAGATAGAAACATCGAATCTGGCTTTCCAGCTGGTTTTTGATGGTTTTAAACATTGAATTGGAATACTATGGGCTGGTTTTTTATGCACATGGTATTACAATACCATGGGTGCAAGTGTATGGCCAAGATCGAATCACGTTTCCCGATAAACGATCCTAACGGCTAACCGAACACTATAAATACCCCATGCCTTCAATTGCAAAACCCACAAGAATTTTGATCTTAGAAGCTTTAAGTTGAAACCATTGTTTCATACCTGAGTTACTTGGATCGAAATTAGCATTCGGGGACCCTTCGTAAGTATTCTTTCGTTCTTTTATTGCTTTACGAGTCTGAAAGTCAAACTTTGTTTGACTTTCTGCGTTGACCAGTTTATGGTCAATGCGAAGTTCGTTTGAACTTCGCAACGTGATTGTAATCACGATGGTTATAGTCCCTTGGGACTATGCCTACTGATTACCACGTTGTCTAGGGTCGTAAGGGTAAGCGATCTAATAAATCGCTTATACCTTCGAACCCGACCCATTTGGTCGATCATTAGGATCCGACCAAATACCTTAGGTGACCATAGTATATAGGGAATAACCTTCCGAGGTTATACCTTATGGTCGCTTCGTTAAGTAGTTGTAGGATTGGTAGTTTATATGCCTTAGGTAAATTACCAAAATACCCTTTTCATGTGTAAATGGTAATTAAGAATATGTAACCTAAACTTTTGTCACATAACTGATTATGTAACATGATTAGGCATATAACACTTGTCATAGGGCTAGTTAGACGTCTCAAGTGCGCTTTTGCGCGCACGACGCGTTAAAGTAGCATAAGCTACCTTAATGGGTCGCGATGGGTCGAAAGCACTTAGGTTAGGTTTCATCTGGTATGTAGGATTTGTTAAACCATATGACACAAGTCTCCATACTCGTTTGGTTTACGAACCCTCATTCTATCTAAATCTTCCGATTTAGGTCCGGTTTATTAACATAGTTACCTATATTAGGTGTCGTTTGATTCCGTGATCTCTAGCATTGTTTGGTTGTCACTCAAGGACTACTGAGCAATCTCATGTGAGTACATAGACCCCTCTTTTACTGTTTTCCAAACTGTTTTGGGGTGAAACACATGTGCCTACTTGTTACTTTCATGCTTTCCTGTTTACACATCATATACCGGCTATGTTTGTTAGTACATTATAGTACATGATTTCATTACATTTCTTGCTATGTATGTCCATTGTGTGCATACTTAGTACATTGTTTTACATTACATTTCTGCTATGTATGTTGACTGATAGCATGCTAGCACATTGATTTACAAGACTTTTCTGCTTTGTATGTTAACTTAGCATACTTAGTACATTGTTTTCATATGACATGTATACAACTGCTATAACATTTGGTTTGCACAAACGGGTCTTTATTACGTTCATTAACATTTGCTACGCCGCTTGGTAGTAAGTAGTGGTACCATAGGACTTGACAAATCCCATTCCTAACATCTCGGGTTTGTTTGGATGTAAGGAATGACTGAATCCGAAAACATTTCTTTTGATAACCTTGACTGAAAGGGTTATCCGACTGTCTCAAGGCTTGAATATATGCGTTAACTTACCACATAAATGTTTGTATCAATGTAACATGCATTACTTTGCAAAACATAACCTTTTGATATATTCAAAATACCTTGTTTTGTACATTTCTACATTTGGATTATGTGACAATACTTTACTTACAATACATAACATTTGTTACACATTACTTGACTACTTTTGGACTATCAACATTTGACATGGTTTATACAAGGACTTTTTGACAATTGGTTTAAACATAGACATTATACATTATTGGTTGGTTTAAGTGACTTAAGTAACGAGATGTGAGTAATATGATACAAGCATGGTGGATACGCCGCTGGTACTTCCTATATATAAGTGTTTGTATTGTATTACATATCATAGCGTTATTTAAATCATTCATTTTGGACTTATACATTTTACACAAGTAACATGTTTCAACAAGACTTTGGTTTACAATACAGTTTATTTTATACAACTCATTGTACTTGGTTATTCATTTAACCATACATTATTCTTCTGTTTATACATATCATCTGATCTTATCGCTTTTTAAATGATTTACAAAACAAAACAATTTACAAGGTTCATGACTGACTTTTACTAAACAACTTTTTCTTAAACTTAAGTCATGAATCCTATGTTCACAAAACCTATGTATCTCACAGGCATTTTTATGCTGACGTACCTATTTTCACATGTGTTTTCAGGAGCTTTTGCGTAGGATGATGATCGTGACACTAGGGCGGACCTGTGCCTTAGAGACTTAAAATGAAGATATACTATGTTTAATTATGTTATAAACTCTTTGATTCCTGTTTAAAACAATGTAACTCTTATGTTGTTAAATAAAATCAAACTTTGTTTGCCATGGATTTGAAACAATTAATTCTGTTACAACACTCCCCGACGTTTCCGCCACGTTTTGTATGTTATACGTGGTCGGGGTGTGACACCACCCTATGCGCACATGATTTATGTGTGTTTCATTCCCTAGCTTATTGTAGATCCCTTTAATCCTATGGACCTTTTACAGAATCGTCTATCTAACCTAGAGTGCGGAATCCTCTAGATCAGATTGTTACAGAAAATAGTAGAAAACATAATTCACAATTAAACCGGTATTCTATTGATTATCCAACTTGCAGTTTACAATCAATTCAATACCTCACACAACCTCACAGCCACTCTCTGTGATCTTGTCTCTCAAACCCTAATTCGAATTCCTCTCCGTCTAAAACGTTTTCTCTCTCTAGCCTCCAAGAAGTCTAAAACCCTAATCACAAGACATGTTTATATACCACATGTTTGTGAACTGGGCTAGGCCATTCTCCAAGCCCATTACACTAATAAACTCACTAAGCAATAAGCTAAGCCCATTACAAAATATCCAAAGACTAAATAATCAAACTATTAAGCTGTTGTCACCGAATATGCACCAACAGACTCCCCTTTGACAATAGCTTCATAGTGTAACTTTGTCTTCTAACATCTTGTGTTCTTTTGGTCTTTGGATAGCGTCGGCTATACAGACTCCCCCTTAGCTGATGCTTCCAATCTCTAAAATTTTCATTCGTTGTAGATCAGTGAACTAGCAATCTTTGGTTAAGCAAATAAGTTCCAAATTTTCCATATCTCTCTCTATAATGTAGTAGAAGGATCCTACCATGCATCTTCACACGTTATTTATTTCACTCTCAATCTGCACTTTACTTGTATTCTGCACTTCATTTTGATAATCGCGTCAATCTGTTTAGAAACACAAGCAAGTATCTCGAAAAACCATTAGTCTTTTTCACATTAAAGATAAACCAATATTTTATCTCACCATGCAAAAACAACAACCTGTCAATTCAAAATGGAAGTCTTTTAAAAAGAAAATATTTTTGGTTTTTTTATATAAATAAAACAACTAAACAAATATAAAAAATATTTACAATACATCTTTTTGTGAGAATCATGTGCAAGAAGATCATATCAGCCAAAATCAAAATGTTTCACACAAGCAGTAAATTCTTTATTTATTTTTGTGAAAAGCAGTTCAAGACGATTACCAGTATTGTTTGTCCACTTAAAGAAAACACATGAACATTTCAAGTTCCTTTACCTTGTGATATGATTAAGGTAATTTTATACTAATATACTAGCATGTCCCACTTCAGGACATACCCCCGCGATCAAGATATGCAACAAAGGTTCCTCGTAGTAGGTGGGTATACTGAATTCATCCGTTTTGTTTTACAACGATAGATAATTGGTGATCAGGTCAGTACTTCAGTAAAGCAAAGAGACCAATATCTACCGAGGGCTAAGACAAATACAAATTTTGGTACGATTTATGCATTTTGCACATTTGAATGATTCTCTAGGAGAGCTTCTTCATTTTCTAGGTTTTGGCATTTTTAGTCTTCTAAGATATCTTGGTTGTGCCTAGGTCAGCATGTATCTGGATGCAACAGAAGGACATCCCTGATACCTCCAGATGAAATATCAGCATAAAGACCTAAAACCTCAGATTTTGGCAATCTATCAACGCAAGATTTAAGGTCATTAAACCATACGCCACTGATGTGTTCCCCACTCATACTCAGTTCGTTAGGTTTATATCACATTGGTAAGTTGATTATTTCATGTTTTTTGCCTACCGGTACATCATATGATGAAGCTGCTATCACGTTTTTTATTTAATCGGATGTTTCATATTCTTAGGGAACTATGATACAAGCCAGCTGTCTGCATAAGATGCTAGGAAAATTCAAAGACTTACTTCAGTTGGATGAATGTCTTCTTATCACCAAACCGTCTCTTGCTGCTAATAAGTCCTCTGCTAAGTATACCAAGAGAAATGACAAAATATCACTATATTTCTTTACTTCTGTTGAGAAATGCCTTGACTAGTCTGGATCGAAATAGCGTTTTAATTTCGTTAACCTCAAGGATGTTGTTCAAAATAAAATTGAAGTTAATACAGTTATTGGTATGTAAATCAATACATGATATATATGTACTGTTTTGTCTTATTGTTTTTTTCATGTTATCACTTCTTAAAGCTGTTTTCTTTTAACAATATATTTTTGTTTATAGATTGGATTGGTTATGTGGAAGTATGTTTCAATCTAGAGGATACAACAAAGAAGGATGGGAGCAAGGGCAAGAGACTTAATCTTAGAGTTGAAGACCTTGAGTGAGTTCTTTTTATTAAGTTGTTGCATTTTGACGTTTAAAGCATTACAAGGTTGCTTGATGTTATTATGTTTTATGTTAATATTTTAGAGGCCAAAAGTGTCCGGTTACTTTGTGGGATGCTTTTGCTATTGACATGTTTGCTTACATGAATGATAAGAAACGAGAGAAACATGTTGTTATCCTTTGTCATTTTGGTATGGTCAACCTTTACAAAGGTACAATTTAAACTTAATTAGTTTAATTTTTATTTATTTAGTAATTTATATTTATATTTATTTATATGTTTTAAATTTGACACTGTTTATATTGATCTACATTTGGTTTTATTTTTAAATTCAGGCAAGCGTGGAGTTGCAAACGGGTTTGAGCTTAGCATACTTTTTATCGACACTGACATTGAAGAGATATCCTCTTTTAGGAAGATGAATAGTTAGTTATATGCATATAAACATTAAACAGTATTATTTTGTACCTACATTTACTTTTATGTTTTAATTTGATCACATGAATCTGTTTAGGTATGTAGAGAAAATTTCTGCTTCATCTTCATCAAATGAGCATGTTGGTTCAAACGTTATCTCAAGTGTTGAAGATGAGTTCCTTAATAACCCTGATTTCATGCTTATTGGCTTCCTTGGAACCATATCAACGGTGTGTATTTTCTTATAAGTACTTTACATGCTGAGTTTTTTTATAGTCTTTCCTAAGTATTATTATTTTTGTTTGATATTGATAGACAAAGAAGGTTTTGGTTCTTGGCACAATCGCAGCTATATGCACTGATAAACTTTGGTATTACAATGGTTGTAACCACTGTAAGTCGAGTGTGGAGGAAAGATTTGTAACGAAAGAAAATGTGGATGGTTCATTTGATGTTGATCATGCAAAATCTTTGGTGGGTACAAATGATAAATGTGAAGGAGTCGACATCTATTCTATTTCGCGGTTTGAGATTACAGTTTTATTTCCTTATACTAAATACTAATATGAACTACACTTCTGTTATTAGTAATACTATTGTTTTCATTTGTTTTTAACTTTGATAGCTTCAAGATACCTATCAGGGTGCAAGACTCTTCCGGTACTGTGTCTTTGACACTGTTTGATTTAGAAGCTTACAAGATTCTTAAGAAAACTGCCAAAGAGTTACTTGCAATCCAAGATCAGGTAACAAATACATGCATTCAGTTATTTGGTCATGTAGTAAATATAATTTAAAATTAATTTTTATAAAATTGTAGGTTCTCAATTATGGAATCATTATGCTCATAGTAATTTATATTAATTTTTATAAAATCATAGGTTGTTAATTCTGGAGAGATACCTAACCCACATCCTGAGATTTTTGACACATTGATTGGAAAGAACTATGCGTTCATCATAAATGTTAAAGACTATAACATTGAGCATCGGGTTGAAAACTATGGTATTTCAATGGCCACTAACGATGATGAGATCCTTGCCGCGCTCTGCGCCAAATTCAATCTTAACCAGGTTTAAATCTTCATTATGTCATTCTTTTCATTTCATAGTCATATCGTTTTGAAATAGATTTATACCATTGTGTGTATTTTATGTTACTGTTTATTATGTACTTTATGACAACTCGTATTCTGGAGCCTTTCGTCGTACTTGGATGTAATCTATATAAACACTATGTGTTTAGTGATTTATATTGAACGTTTATGCGTTGTTCTTTATAATATATGTGTAATATTAAACGTGAATGTACGTGTTAGGGGAATGTGTCTGATTTCATGTGCATGCTTGTGAGCATATGGTGCTGTTAAGAACCCTTAGTTGCATATTTCTTCTCAGATTACACAAGACCTTCGAACCACACTCCACTTGGACCCTCGGCCCATCCCCTTATGCATTTACGTACACATTTACTTGGGCCTAAGGCCACACCCCTCTTATAAAAGTCCGGCCCATGTATTTTAAGCCCAAAAATAGCCGACCCAAACTCCCTTGTATGTTAATATTTCACGTAAATGATTGGTGCCTTGCTTAACCTCATTTAAATATACTTAACACAAGAAATAAACCCTAGTGCACCCCTCTTGTAACTTGGTGGCCGGCAACAGTAGACCCCCCTCTATCGTGATCAACCTCCACTAACTCGCACCCCCTCTATCTCCGGTTAGTATAATCACTCATCAAATATGGTTTTTTTTATTGACTTGCTGTGTTGTGTTCATAAGTGTCAATTTTAAAGTACGTATGTCGTAAAGGTGGTTTGATGATTTTCGGTTGATCTAATGCTCACAAATATGAACTCGTAATGGGTTGCTATGTGATGAATTATATGTTTAATTGCTGAATTGTGTTAATATGCTTTCTGTGAATCAAAGGAATAGGTTGTTAAACTTGTTAGTCTTGATGAAAGGAGATGATTAGGGTTTGTGGATAATTGTTCCAATCCTGTTAATCTTGTGTGAAAGTAATTCTGTTTGTGTTGTCATTAATCTGTATGAATGAAGCCGAGACACATTTATGCACTAATGTAAATGATATTCATTGTGTTAATATATTAGTTCGAATGAGACTCAAGGTGATCCATGGTGAAATCGATGTAACAAGTGGATTAATTCTGATGTCCATGAGCTCTATTGATAATTGACTGTATGTTGTTATTGGCTGGGATTTCTCCTTAGCATCAATAGAAGTCTCGCAAGCTTAAGATGCCTGAAGTCTGTTGAACTATTGTTTCCATTTTGTTTCCGATCCGTCTGTGGATAAACTTCCGAATATTGAGACATTTGATATTACAATATTAAATTCGGTTGTATTATATCTTTTTAAATTGCTTCCGCTGTGCATATTAAATATTGTGTTGTTTGACTATTATGTTGCCAACCACGTCACGATACTCCCCCACCGGGCCCACCGGTGACACGTGGAAATCGGGGTGTGACAGGTTGGTATCAGAGCCAACATTGAGTGAATTAAACACTAGCCTTTTGTGTTTAATCTCAATAACACAATTGCACATATCTAAACTTTCGAGTCTAGACAAAAAACATAGGACAAATTCTACCCTGCTTGTTTTTGTTTTGTCCTTTAATTTTTATATATTGTTGTTGTTATCTCATGCTATGTTGACAGGATTAACAAAATGCCGCCGAGATTCTTCCGAAGAAGAGGACGAGGAAAGGGGCCAATCACCGCCCCCAATGACAACGAGGCAGGACCTTCAAATGTGCGAGCTCCTTCGACCACAGAGAGTGACGATCCCCGGCAGAACCGGAGGAACCTCTTCGAGCCGGCAAGATGGTCGGTCTCACACAGCTCAACACCTCCTGTTCATAACCCTTATGGGCCACAACCGGAGTACGAGCCCAACAACCCTCAACCTTCCTACATACCGTTACAGCGATCTTTATCGCATAATTCTTTTGGTGACCCTACACCAGTTTTTAGGGGCCGGTTTAACCCGGAAAATTTGATACAAGAACCAGTGGGTTTTAACCCATTGGGGCCAGAGGATCATTTCTCTGGCGATCACGCGGACGATATGGACGAGGATACGGACCCCGTCGAACCTGCCAGTGGTACACCAAACCACCCGATAGAGATCTCTGACGGATCTTCTTTCCACGGATCACCCTATGTTGGTCCAGATAGCTTTCAAGCTATGTTTACCAGGCACAAATGGTACTATACACCTCCTCGCCATTCACCGCCTCAGCAGCAGCAACAACAGCAACAGGATCCCTCTGTGGATTCACGGTTCGTGGCAGTTACGCCACCGCCTCCACCGCCACCAGTTCAACCGGCACCTCCGCAACCACCGAGGCGTAGGAGATCTGGACCGCGTATGTCTACACGGGGAGGCGATTTCCATTTCAGCTCTCCTCGGCAATCAAGTGGCAGCCATTACCCGCCACATCAAGAAGATCCACAAATGGGTGGACCCTCACACCCAGTTGCACCGCAACCACCGCCTATGGGTTTTGATAACCCAATTCCGGCATACACGGGTTCCATGGCGTATAACCCGTTTGAACAGCCAGTGCACACCAACTACAACTACGCCGAAGCTGACCCATACATGGTAGCGGCTAACTACAACACCCAAGGACCCTATGGAGATCCATGGGGAGTAGGGTACCCAACACACGGGTACCATATACCTCCAAGACCTATTATCAGGCAACAATCGCAACCACCAAGGTTCTCCCCACCAGAGTGTGAAGAAATTCTGCAAAGCTTGGACCATGTGGAGCGAGAATTTCACAGGGAACGAAGGGAGCGACAAACTTTCTTCCAAGGATTAACGAGCCTAATTAAAGGGAAGAGCAAGAAGGACCACTAAATCCTTCCATTTGTTGTTGAGCCCCTGCGTGGGCCAGTCTTGCTGTATAAACCCCTGCGTGGGTATGCTTGTTTGTTTTGACCCCTGCGTGGGTCTATCCTTCTGTAAACCCCTAAGAGGGTATGTTATTTGTGTAAGTCCATGCGTGGACTATTATGTTATTAAGCCCCTGCGTGGGTATGTGTGTTATTAAGCCCCTGCGTGGGTAAGTACTTGTTTAAACCCCTGCGTGGGTAAGATGTTTGTTGAAAAGTCCCGTTTAGGGCAACATGTAATCTTTTGATAATTAATGGAATGTTATGTTTATAAATTTCATCTTGCCATTATGTGCATAAATGAATTATATATGAAATAAATAAATTAAAATCATTTCTTTTGAAATAATCTGCCTATGTAATTTTTAAATAAGAATCTTAAAGAGTGAAACCTAGCCTTCGGGTCATTATAAGACCGGGCCAAGATGGTAAGACCTGTTCAAAAGATTCAAATCCCAGTTAACATCTGAAAACATGTTAACACTCCTGGCAGATGTGATTCATTTAAAATCACACACGTTATTATATAAGGATCTTTCAAAGATTCCAAACCCAACTAAATGATCTCTGAATCATGGGTTAAATCATCAATTAAGATGATCATATTTAGACCATACGTGGTAATATGGTGCCTACGGGCCCTGCTCATTTCCATATGAGCCAAAAGACAGTGGTAGCGGTGACTCCCTGTCAGATAAAGGTAATGAACTAGGTTCAAACCTTAAAAGCCTTGATTCTCTGAAATCATAGCTTATAATTAAAAATGTCCTTGTGACTAAGCCTTATGTGCTAATATATATTGTTATTGTTTATAATTAGGATAAAATTATAATTGAAATCCTAATTGAATACGATTAATAAATTAACCAAATATGGTCTCTGTTTACCATGGTTAATGAATTACCCTAAGCGGCAATTCCATAATAAACTCCCAAATAAACTATTGTCCTTGTTTTCTGTAACAGTTCAATTAAAATGGCTAACTCAGACGAGATAAATAGTCATCCAGTGGAGAACATTGATAACGCCCGGATTAATTTAACGGGTGCGGAATTGAAAGCGTTGGAAGACGACGCAGTTACAAAGGCTTTAGAACGGCAGTACGAAGAGTATAGTGGGACTCGGAGTAGGACCCTATCTACGCCACACTCAAAGCCTAAAACACACTCTGAGGCACACAGCAAGCCACCTCCCAAAAAGGATGAACCCAAGAAGGGGGATGACGATCGTCAGTCCACCAATCATCAAAGTGTTCCATCTTAACAGGTTGTACTAAATCAAGGATCCAGTAATAAGGGATGCTCCTATAAATACTTTGTGTCTTGCAAACCCAGGGATTTTACTGGGGAAAAGGGAGCCATAGACTGCATGACGTGGTTAGATGAGATGGACACGGTTGTGGATATCAGCGGATGCGCTGAGAGGGATGTGGTCAAGTTTGTGTCGCAATCATTTAAGGGTGAAGCTTTAGCCTGGTGGAGATCTCTGATTCAAGCCACCGGGAAAATCCCATTGTACAACATGTCTTGGGAACAATTTGTTGCCCTTATCAGGGAAAATTACTGCCCTCAGCATGAGGTGGAGAAGATAGAGTCTGATTTTCTATCATTGGTGATGACAAACCTTGACTGTCAAGCTTACCTAACGAGCTTCAACACAATGTCCCGGTTGGTTCCATATCTGGTAACCCCGGAACCAAAAATAATAGCTTGTTTTATCGGTGGTTTAGCCCCGGAAATCAAGGCAAGCGTGAAGGCTTCTCGGCCAGCTACTTTTAGATCTGTAGCTGACATATCCTTGTCCCTCACTTTGGATGCGGTCAGGCAGAGATCGCTGAGGAATAAGGAGGCTGAGAAGAGAAAACGTGAAGATGATAGTTCACGGAGGTCGAACAAGAAGCACCGTGGGAACGGTGACAACAAGAAAGGATCTGAGTCAAGGAAAGATGGGCATCATTCTGGTGAGAAGCCCAAGTGCAAGATTTGCAAGAAACATCACTTTGAAAAGTGCAGACTCGAGTCGAACTCTCAGACTCAGTCGAAAACCTTTGCTTGTGGTATATGCAAGTCCACGGATCACAAGACCTTGGATTGCAAGAAGATGAAAGACGCAACGTGCTACCGTTGCAATGAAAAGGGGCACATTAAAACCAACTGCCCTAAATACACCAAGAAGCCTGAAGAGGCCAGGAAGACTAATGCTAGTGTCTTCAGAATGGATGCCAAAGAAGCGGTTCTAGACGACAACGTTATTACAGGTACTTTCCTTGTAAATGATGTCTATGCAAGACTACTATTTGATTCAGGCGCTGATAAGTCGTTTGTAGATCATAAATTTTGCAAATTGCTGAATTTACCTGTCAAAACCTTGAGTATAAATTATGAGGTAGAGTTAGCAGATGGCACCTTAGAAGCCGTCCCAACTGTGTTAGATGGATGTGTTATATCCATTAAGAACCACTCTTTTCCTCTGTCTCTGCTTTCCTTTAAGTTGGCCGGTTTTGACATAGTTCTGGGTATGGACTGGTTATCTCATAACCAAGCCCAAATTTTCTGGAACAAGAAACAAGTGGTAATAAAGACTCCGTCTGGTGAATCACTTACCATTCGGGGAGATACCCAGTATGGGCTGCCTGAGCAAGTGGCTATGCTCAAGGCTTCAAAGTGTTTAAAGAAGGGTTGTGTCATCCACATGGCACACGTGATTATTGATGAGCCCAAACCGAAGATAGAAGACATCCCCGTCATTTCTGAATACCCAGAAGTTTTTCCGGAAGAACTACCTGGTTTGCCACCAGATAGGCAAGTGGAATTCAGGATTGATATCATCCCCGGAGCAGCACCTGTTGCTAGAGCGCCTTACAGGTTGGCGCCAACTGAAATGAGGGAATTGAGAACACAACTGGATGAATTGCTAGCTAAAGGTTTCATTAAACCTAGTTCGTCTCCATGGGGAGCACCCGTCCTGTTTGTCAAGAAGAAGGATGGATCGATGCGTCTGTGCATCGATTATCGCGAGCTTAATAAAGTCACGATCAAGAATAGATATCCTTTGCCCAGGATCGACGATTTGTTCGATCAGTTACAAGGGGCAAGTTATTTCTCGAAGATTGACTTGAGGTCAGGCTACCATCAACTGAAGGTTAGAGATGAAGACGTACATAAAACTGCATTTAGGACTCGTTATGGTCATCATGAGTTCCTAGTGATGCCTTTTGGGCTCACTAATGCACCTGCCGCGTTCATGGATCTCATGAATCGAGTTTGTAAGCCTTACTTAGATAAATTCGTCATCGTTTTCATCGACGACATTCTTATCTATTCGAAGAATCAAGCTGACCATGAGAAACACCTTCGCTGTATTCTCAAACTCCTACATCAGGAGAAGCTCTATGCCAAATTCTCTAAATGTGAATTCTGGCTTCGAGAGGTCCAATTTGTTGGACATGTGGTGAGTGAGCGTGGTATCCAAGTGGATCCCGCTAAGGTTGACGCAGTTATGAACTGGCAAGAGCCAAAGACGCCTACAGAGATTCGTAGCTTCCTGGGATTGGCAGGATATTACAGGCGTTTTATCAAAAAAATTTCAAGGATTGCTGCACCCCTAACCTCCTTAACTAAGAAGAAGGTTAAGTTTGTTTGGGGGCCCTAAACAGCAAGAATCCTTTGATATTTTAAAGCAAAAGTTGAGCAACGCCCCAGTACTGACATTGCCAGATGGAATCGAAGAATTTGTGGTTTACTGCGATGCATCGCACACTGGCATGGGGTGCGTGCTTATGCAGAAAGGCAAGGTTATTGCCTATGCATCGCGACAGTTAAAAGTGCATGAAAAGAATTACACCACCCATGAATTGGAGTTGGGTGCCGTTGTATTCGCACTAAAACTGTGGAGGCATTATCTATATGGAATCAAGTATGTGATCTATTCTGATCACAAGAGCCTCCAGCACCTGTTTAATCAGAAGGATTTAAACATGAGGCAACACCGTTGGATGGAAACTTTAAATGATTATGATTGTGAAATCAGATACCATCCCGGCAAGGCGAATGTAGTCGCCGATGCCTTGAGTCAAAAGGAGAGGGTGAAACCCATCCGAATCAATGCCAAGCGCATGGAGATAAAGAACAGTTTGATTGAAAGGTTGTTAGCTGCGCAGAAGGAAGCTGTGTTGGAAGCTAACTATCCTAACGAAAAGCTAGGAGTAACTGAGGAGCAATTATCTCTTGGCAAAGACGGAATTTTGCGACTGAATGGACGAATATGGGTTCCAATTTATGGAGGACTCCGAGATGTTATTCTTCAAGAAGCCCATAGTTCCAAATATTCCGTTCATCCTGGAGCTGATAAGATGTACCAGGATCTAAGGGCAAATTACTGGTGGATAGGCTTGAAAAAGTCTGTAGCTGCCTATGTAGCTAAGTGCTTGACTTGTGCGCAAGTCAAAGCAGAACATCAAAAGCCGTCAGGTTTGCTACAACAGCCTGAACTTCCTACGTGGAAGTGGGAAATGGTAACTATGGATTTTATTACCAAGTTACCTAAGACAAGGAAAGGAAAGGATACAATATGGGTTATAGTTGATAGACTTTCTAAGTCAGCACATTTCTTACCCATCAAGGAGACTTATAGCTCCGACATGTTAGCCCAGTTATACGTTGATAAGATTGTAGCCTTACATGGCATACCTGTGTCTATTATCTCCGACAGGGATACTAGATACACGTCACATTTTTGGAAGAGTTTCCAACAATCTTTGGGCACGCGTTTGAATTTTAGTACGGCTTACCATCCTCAGACAGACGGTCAGAGTGAGCGTACTATTCAAACTTTGGAAGACATGCTACGTGCATGTGTGATCGATTTGGGGGGTAGTTGGGATAACCACCTACCACTAATTGAGTTCTCCTACAACAATAGCTACCACACCAGCATAAAGGCTGCGCCTTTCGAGGCCTTATACGGTAGAAAGTGTAGAACGCCCGTTTGTTGGGCGGAAGTTGGAGATGTCCAATTATCAGGACCAGAGATAGTCTTTGAAACGACGGACAAGATTGTCCAGATTCGTGACCGTCTCAAAGCTGCCCGAGATAGGCAGAAGAGTTACGCAGATCCAAAGCGTAAAGCTTTTCACTTCGAAGTAGGTGACAAAGTGTTGCTTAAGGTATCACCCTGGAAGGGGGTGATGCGATTTGGTAAGAAAGGCAAGCTAAGACCGAGATACATAGGACCTTTCGAGGTTATCGAACGTGTCGGGTCAGTTGCCTATAAGTTAAACTTACCAGAAGAGCTCAGTGGAATTCACAATGTGTTCCACATCTGCAATCTGAAGAAGTGTTTCGCTGATGAATCACTAGTCATACCACATACAGATGTGCACATAGATGAGAGCTTAAAATTTGTGGAAAAACCTTTGTCGATTGAAGATCGACAGGTTAAGAAGCTTCGAAGGAAGCATGTGCCTATCGTAAAGGTCAAATGGGATGCCCGTAGAGGTCCCGAATATACGTGGGAGGTTGAATCCACGATGAAAGAAAAGTACCCTTATTTATTTCAGTAAATCTCGGGTCGAGATTTATTTTAAGGGGGTGAGGATGTAACACCTCAAAAATTCACGTCCTATAATGTTATAGAAGGACTAAAGTTGACAAACATGGAAAGTATGTTAATATACGTGTTCGAAATGTCAACAGTGAATAAATATATTGTACATTAACCCCACATGATGTTTATAACATCAAACGAATAAATCATGGATCATGCGAAGCTAAAAGTGAGAGATTACAAACTACAGGGGTTAAATGTGTCAACATGTTTAAGTTATACCTCTGAGTGACCTTTTGACAAACCCGAAGCTTTGTAACTGTTAATTATGCTCACTAGAATACACGATATAAATTTCGTAAAGTTTCGTTATCGTATGAGAAAGTTATGATCAAATTCGTGTGCGAAGGGTTAAAGCGTAAACGTTGAAAGTTAGGACTTTTCGGGTAACAATAAAGTTAACCGGGGACTTAACAAAGTGGGTATATGTTTTAAAGCCCTTATAAATCAATTATGAGGGTTCATAATGCAAGAAACAAGTGTCTAAACGAAGTTTGAAGAGCCAAGGATCAATACGCAAAAATCTAAAAATTCAGATTTGCTGCAGGAGGGCTTCGCGCCACGCGAAGCCCCAGGGGGGTCCTTCGCGTCACGCGAGGGACTGCCAGCTCCGATTTCTTTGGGTTTTTGCCTGCGGAGTGCTTTCTGCTCGATTTCATCCGATTTTCCACATAAAGGGCGACCCCTAGACACCCCCTAAGCACTAGGAACACTTGTTAATCAGTTGTGGTGAGATGTAGACCTATGTGTCAACATTTTATGGTGTTCTTGATCACTATATAAAGGCTTCATATGCAACCATTGTGATCACACCTTCTCTTTCACTTCTGATCATTCTTGGAGCTCCAAAGCAGACTCAAGTGGTCATAATTCGTGCATAGGACTCTTGTAAGTTTGCTTAACCTTCTTTAATTGAGTTTAGCTTAGTTATTTAGCTAAAAGTCAAACCGTCGTAATTACGGTTTGACTTCGAGATTAATTAATAATGGCTCAGTCAAATCTCGAATTAAAAGTAGTTATAAGTTGGTAATTATGTGGGTAATAAACCCTTAAAAGGGTTCCCCCTGATTCCCACTCTAACTAGGTCAAATGTCGGGTCAAACTTGTAAATAAAAAGTCATCAGGTTACTTAAATTCTAATTTATGCATGATTAGCAATGTAGAACCCATACAACCTATTTGATCGTTAATATAACTTGGTAATTAGTGTAAGAACATGTCTAAACATGTTCAACCCGACAATTTCCTGTTTAGACCCGGTTCGGAACCGAAAGTCACATAGTTTGACTTATACTTTAACTTTCAGTTCTGACCCGTTTTGGTATGTTTTAGAAATACCTTAGAGCTTCATTTGGACCAGGTTACAAGCTAGTATAACCCTCTGTGATTATACACCATGGTTCATTAGTTAACCGATTAATACGCATGATTCCGTTAATTGCTCATATGTTGACCATTATGCCCTTATTACCTTAAAACGTGATTTTTGGAAATGTAAAAGAGTAGAAACTTTAATTACTGATATATAAACTTGTATGCAAAGTTTGACATCAGATTGATGTGTAGATTAAAAGTTATGCTCGTTAGCGTAAAATGAGAGCCTTATGTTAATTAAACGGCGTAATTAGCGTATAGCCTAGTTAAGCCTACTTTTTGATATCAAACTTATTACCCACTGATGTAATATATTATTTTGGGATTTTTGAATATTTTTAATTAATTTTAAGCTGAGCATAACTTATAGTCGTAGGCCTAATCAGGTAATTCTCGGTTTTGCCCTTACGGGCCATAAAATGAGTTTTACACATCTAAATGACTCCAAACCTTTTGCTACTGATCACATATGATAAATAAATTATTTTAAGCCTTCTGGAATAATAAAAATATCAGCCTTATGTATCGAACCCGGAAATGGCTTTAATCGCCTTTTTAAGCGTTTTAACGCATAGTATGTGCTATAACTATATTAAACATACAAGGGTTGATACCTACTGATATTTGAGGCAAATTATAATATTTTAACAGTAAGCAAAGGTTGTTAAACTCAGACTTCAGTTTTGAGTTTTTCGGCTTATGTGAAATTACCAAAATACCCTTTACGGGGCATAGTTTGGTTAAAATTGATAAATTTCACATATATACTTTACCCTACTGTTATAACTTAGTAAAATGAGTATTTTGGCTGATTATATCAGACTTGTAACTCAGATTACTACTTAAACTCTTTTATCACCTTATAAATGACCAAACTACCCCTACGGGGCATAGTTTGTGTTTAAATTCGTTTCGGGCATAATAAATGATATCTTACTGATGTCACAACATATTTGGAGCATATTAACTTAGGAAACCTGTAAATGGCTCTCATTATTACCCGTCACGCTTATTACGCGTACGGTTCAGTTTATGTAACTAGTTTACATAAATTAACCGAAACAGGTCAAACCTTAACGGTTTTATCTCAAAATCCAGAATGTGTATGAAATACACATATTAAACAAGTCTCTGAACTTGTCGGGTCTAAATCACATTCTATCCGGTCTTCGCTTAATCGTGCGTACGAACCGTGTCTTTGAAACTAACCGGTCTAAGCTTAAGCTTAACTAAAGACCCGTTAGGATTCTAATAGGTTATTATAAACCTTCATTCCATATTAGGAGTACCAGTAAAAGCTATTTGCGTTTGCTTGTTGTGATTTATACTTTACTCAGGTAAATACTTTTAACTTATTTTCCCTATACGGGCTTGGGTTACGGTATATAGAATACCGCTTGATCGGGCATCAAATCTTCCATCGTTGGGTGGTTAATTGAATAATTTGATCGGCTCGTTTAAACAGTCTTGTTACTTAAAGCCTTTGGGGGGTTAATGACCATGTCCCGGATATCCTTGGCATCATTTTACGAAATGGCCACGACTTAAGCGCGAGGTGTAGGCGTACACCCGTCAGTGCACAAAAGAACAATGTGGTGTGTCTATTGATCTTTAACCCGGACAAGATCCGGGCTACTGAACGCACAAGGAACATGTAATTCGTTCACAAGATTATATATTTAAATAATTCTCCCAAGTTAAATAAAAATGTTTATGCCACGTGCATCCAAATCAATTTTCAATCATTTTCTAAAATGAGTCAGTTGATGTATTTACCAGTGTAAACTGACGTATTTTCCCAAAAAGATTAAATGCAGGTACTAAGCATAATTGGCTGGGATTTCTCCTTAGCATCAATAGAAGTCTCGCAAGCTTAAGATGCCTGAAGTCTGTTGAACTATTGTTTCCATTTTGTTTCCGATCCGTCTGTGGATAAACTTCCGAATATTGAGACATTTGATATTACAATATTAAATTCGGTTGTATTATATCTTTTTAAATTGCTTCCGCTGTGCATATTAAATATTGTGTTGTTTGACTATTATGTTGCCAACCACGTCACGATACTCCCCCACCGGGCCCACCGGTGACACGTGGAAATCGGGGTGTGACAATCTGCAACTCGAATGCTCATTCTAGTGGGTGAAGGTTCACCCAGATCTAATTTAGTAAAGACCTTATATGGCATAAGGTTTATGCTTGTCACACCCCCAAAATCCACCTGCGGAGTATCACCGCTTGGGAGCGTGACTGACCAGGATCCAGCCACCAATCATATAGAACAATGTATAAAGTAAATGTAATTGCAATTTTAATTCCAAACAATCCATATGAGGGGTGTTCCAAAACATAAGTATGTTATCACTGTATAGTGGAAGCGTATAATTAAACCCAACATAATAAAGTATGAAATGTCATAAAGTCTAAACAAGTATTCAAGATCCTTGCCCACAACGACTACGCCTCCCGTGCAAGCTCCATAAGTACCTAAGGTCCTGCAAGGCATGTAACAGAGGATCAACAACTAGTTGAGCGAGTTCACAGAAAGTAAATGCGTAATAGTAAGTTCGTAATGTAACATGTGGCTCTACTGGGCCGATAGTACGTTCTATTGGTGGGGGCTTCCCATGTTATATATCCCCTAGACTATTCGTAATCATAAGTATCCTTCCCAATCCGAGGATAGTAGTAAGTATAGGTTTACGCAGGTTTTATGTAAGTGCCCTTCCCAACCGAGGACAGTACGTAGCGAGTACGTAGGTTTAGCGCTGGCGTCCTTCCCAATCCGAGGACGGTAGTACGTAGGTTTAGCACTGGCGTCCTTCCCAATCCGAGGACGGTAGTACGTAGGTTTTACGTAGGTTTAGTGCTGGTGTCCTTCCCAATCCGAGGACAGTACATAGGCTTTGCGTAGAATTTGGCACAGGCATCCTTCCCAATCCGAGGACCGTGGTAAATAGTCTAGTGTTAATGTAAGTACGGGTAATCATTCAATCCCATTCCCAACCCAACTGGGGAATCCCATGCCTTGGTAAGAGTGTGAACTCACCTTGGTTTGCTCGGTATGCTAAGTATGTGCTCAAAGTAAATCAATCACGTCCTAGAGTATGCACGTATACTTAATCAGTTTGTGTTTCAGTCGTTCACGTATAAGCATGTAATACATAATCACAATCATACAAGTTATGTTCAACGTCTAACAGCAGTTAATTATTCCAGTTAAAAGTTAACAGAATTAACTCAAGTTACAGCACAGCTCGGCGAAACACATATATGGCGAAACACATAAGTTGGCGAAACACACTCAGTTTCGTCGTGGCCTTGTTCGGCGAAACAGGATTCTGATTCGTCGACGTCTCTTGGCGAAACACATTCTGTTTCGCCGAGACTCCTGTTTCGTCGAATGTCTGATTCGTAGACACAGTTACAGCAGTTACGAAATACACAGAAATCCTAATCATGTTAGCAGCCGACATCAACATTATCAATCACGCAGAAATCCTACAACACAGAATCATGGTAACATCATCATAGCATAATCATCGGACCACTTTAACGTCTAGCATGAACCCTAGTTTACGTATACAACATATCGATTACAACATCACACCATCAACCCTATCAAGATGCTAACTTGCATTCAGAATCAGGTCATAATAACAACATCCAGAACCGAGTATTCAATCATATTAAGTTTCGCATAAAACCATTTATATCCGACTACAATATTCATATTGAAATCCATATCATCATCATCATAACAAGAACCCTAATATTTAACATGTATCGATTTCAGTATACAACATCAAAGCAGAATCACATGACACATAGACACATACATGGATGAAAGATCAATCAAGACACATAGATTTACTAACCGAGAAGATGGTTTGATCGCACAAAGGTTTCCGGTGGGTTCTAGTTCGCCGTCACAGTGAGAGAGCTCTAGGGTTTCGGTTGTGTTGATAGAAAGTGTAAAATGATGATGTTTTGCGTAAAAATACACAGAATAACGTTCTGGGCCCAAGCTGGGCTTCGTGAGTTACTGGGCCGGCGAAACAGACTTCTGTTTCGTCGGAGTGTTCATGGCGAAACAGCCTGTTTCGTCGGAATGGGTTATGGCGAAACAGCCTTGTGTTTCGTCGGGTTCTTAACAGTTTAAGTTTTACAAACAGTACACATGTTATACAATCACACATAACCATGCAAACACACTAGGTTTTATCATAACACAACCATTTAGTCAAAGTCAACGTGCATTAAATGCGAATAAAGAACGTCGGAAATTCGAGTTGTCACATTATCCCCAACTTAAAAGAAATTTCGTCCCGAAATTTAGCATGCAGTTACTAAGGAAGCTAGTAGTGTGACGTTGTTTACCTGTGTCGTATCGCAGCTCCTCGAGCAGGTTTGCGAAGATTACTGGTTTTCTTGGGGTGTCACATTATCCCCCCGTTGATTTGGAATTTCGTCCCGAAATTCTGCATTGGTAGCTTCAGCCTCAGTAGTAGTTGCTTGGTTTCCGAATAACTGGGGATATTTGAGTTCCATTTGATCTTCGCGCTCCCAGGTGAACTCTGGGCCGCGGCGGGAGTTCCAACGAACTCGTACAAGAGGGATTCTCGTGTTCTTGAGGACCTTAACATCCCGGTCCGTGATTTCAACAGGTTCCTCGACGAAGTGCAACCGCTCGTCGATAGTGAGTTCCTTTAAGGGAACTATGTGGGTCTCATCTGACGTACACTTTTTCAGATTCGACACGTGAAAGACGTTGTGAACTGCTCTGAGTTCAGGTGGTAAGTTCAGTCTGTAGGCCACTTTGCCTATTTTCTCAATAACTTCGAAAGGTCCGACGTATCGTGGATTGAGTTTGCCGCGTTTGCCAAAACGAACCACACCCTTCCAGGGCGAAACTTTGAGTAGCGCTCGATCCCCAACCTGGAATTCGAGTAGTTTCCTGTCTTTATCAGCGTATACTTTCTGACTGTCACGAGCTGCCGCCATGCGTTGTCGTATCTGTGCAATCTTTTCAGTAGTATCAACTACCATTTCTGGACCTGTGATTTGACTTTCTCCCACCTCTGCCCAACAGAGAGGTGACCGGCACTTACGCCCGTACAATGCCTCGAATGGAGCAGCTTTAATGCTGGTGTGGTAGCTGTTATTGTATGAAAACTCCACAAGTGGCAAATGTTTTTCCCAACCATTGCCAAAGTCAATTACGCACGCCCGAAGCATGTCTTCTAGAGTTTGAATAGTGCGCTCAGACTGCCCATCTGTCTGAGGATGATACGCCGTGCTCATGTCTAAACGAGAGCCAAAAGATTTATGCATTGCCTGCCATAGTTCAGAAGTAAAACGAGCGTCGCGATCAGAGATAATAGAGGTGGGCACACCGTGCCTCGAAACAACTTCCCTAAGATACACGTCTGCTAATGTGGAGAACTTATCCGTTTCTTTGATTGCCAGGAAGTGAGCAGACTTAGTGAGTCGATCCACGATCACCCAAATAGTGTCATTTCCGCGCTGGGATCTAGGTAAGCCAGTAACAAAATCCATGGAAATTTGCTCCCATTTCCATTGTGGTATCTCAGGTTGTTGGAGTGGCCCTGACGGTTTCTGATATTCTGCCTTGACTCTCGCACAAGTCAAGCATTTGCTAACGTATGTGGCTATGTGGGCCTTCATGCTAGGCCACCAGTATGTAGTCTTAATATCGTGGTACATTTTATCCGAACCAGGGTGTACCGAGTAGCGAGACTTGTGAGCTTCATCCATTACCAACTCGCGTAAGTTGCCGTACAGTGGGACCCAAATGCGTCATGTGACGTAGTAAGCACCATCTTCCTTCTGTTCTAATCGTTGTCTTGAGCCGCGCAGGGCCTCAGCCCTGACATTTTCTGGTTTCAATGCTTCCACCTGAGCATTTCGTATCTGAGAAGGTAGACTAGACTGTATGGTGAGTTGTAAAGCTCGTACGCGCTTAGGCGCAGTGTCCTTTCGACTGAGAGCGTCAGCCACAACATTGGCTTTACCTGGGTGGTACCTGATTGAGCATTCGTAGTCGTTTAGCAGTTCGACCCATCGTCGCTGTCGCATATTCAGCTCTTTCTGTTTGAAGATATGTTCGAGGCTTCTGTGGTCAGTGTAGATAGCACATTTGGTACCGTACAAGTAGTGTCGCCATATCTTAAGTGCAAAAACAACCGCTCCCAGCTCTAAATCATGCGTAGTGTAGTTTCGTTCGTGAATCTTAAGCTGGCGCGAAGCATAAGCAATAACTTTATCCCTCTGCATCAATACACATCCAAGACCTTGGATAGATGCGTCGCAGTAGACTACGAAATCGTCCGTGCCTTCAGGCAATGAGAGAATAGGTGCGCTACAGAGTCTATCCTTTAAGTGTTGGAACGCTGTATCCTGTGCATTACCCCAACGGTAGACAACACCCTTCTGCGTCAGTAGCGTAAGTGGCTGAGCAATCTTTGAGAAGTCTTTGATGAACCTTCTGTAATAACCCACCAAACCCAAGAATTGGCGTATTTCTGTTGGTGTGCGAGGTGCAGGCCAGTTCTTGATCGAATCCACCTTGGATGGATCTACATGAATCCCATCCTTGTTTACCACGTGGCCTAAGAAGTGGACTTCACGAAGCCAGAAGTCACATTTGGAAAACTTAGCGTATAACTGTTCCGTTCGCAGGAGTTCCAGTATAAGTCGTAAATGATGCTCGTGTTCCTCCTGACTCTTCGAATAAATCAGGATGTCGTCGATGAAAACAATGACGAATTTGTCGAGATAGGGTTTGCACACCCTGTTCATAAGATCCATAAATACGGCAGGCGCGTTCGTTAGCCCGAATGGCATGACCATAAACTCGTAGTGGCCGTAGCGAGTTCTAAATGCTGTTTTAGAGACGTCCTCATCCCGGACTCTCAGCTGATGGTACCCTGACCTTAAGTCTATTTTGGAGTAGTAGCTCGACCCTTGCAGCTGGTCGAATAAATCATCTATGCGCGGAAGAGGATAACGATTCTTGATCGTCACCTTGTTGAGTTCACGGTAGTCTATACACATCCTGAACGTACCGTCTTTCTTCTTCACGAATAACACTGGAGCTCCCCAAGGCGAAGAGCTAGGACGTATAAAACCCTTTTCCAAGAGTTCTTGTAGCTGCTTTGACAGTTCTTCCAATTCAGTTGGAGCTAGACGATAAGGTGCTCGAGCTATGGGCGCTGCTCCTGGAGCGAGCTCGATCTGGAATTCGACTTGACGATGAGGCGGTAACCCAGGTAATTCCTCAGGGAACACTTGAGGAAAGTCACGTACCACCGGAATATCCCCAATCTTTTTCCCTTTCTTCGATGTATCCGTAACGAGAGCTAAAACAGCTGTGTGGCCCTTTCGTAAACACTTCTGAGCCTTCAGGAAGGAAATGATGCCACTCACGACACCACTCTTGTCGCCTTGAACTTCGAGAGGTTCTTTGCCCGACCGAGGAATACGAATAACTTTTTCCTTGCATAAAATCTCCACTTGTTGTTGAGATAACCAATCCATACCAATGACGACGTCAAAGCTACCCAAGGTTATAGGAATGAGATCGATGGAGAAAGTCTGACCAGCGAGGATAAGATTACACCCTTTAACTATGTGTGTGGCTTCTAAACTTTTACCGTTAGCTAACTCTACGACATGTTTGGTGTTTAGGAGAGTTGGGGCACGTTTCAACATTTCACTAGCTTTTAAAGACATGTAACTAGTATCCGCACCAGAATCAAATAGTACAGTAACATAAAAGTCGTCAAGAAGAAACTTACCCATAACCACGTTGGGATCATTCCTGGCATCACCCTGACCGATCACAAACATACGGCCTCTAGCACCATTGTTGTTATTGTCCCCACCATTGTTGTTGTTCCCATTGCCCTGGTTGTTGTTGTTGTTCTGGTTTCGGTTTAGCTGAGGGCAGTGTCTTTTGAAGTGACCTTCGGCGCCACACTGAAAACATCCTTTGTTGCCCTGTTGCTGATTCTGCCGTGCTTGCTGCTGCGGCTGATTCTGGTTTACAGGCTGTGGGCTCCTACAATCCTTGGCCTCATGGCCCGTCCTGAAACACCTTTGACAACGACCCCTGTTACACTGGCCATTGTGGTGCTTGTTGCAGATGTTGCACTTTGGGAGGTTCCCTCGATAACCACCCTGCTTGTGACTGCCCGAAGAGTGCTGACTAGGGCTCTGGTAGTTGTCAGTCTTTCGTTGCTGAACTTGGGGCTGAACTGAAGCTGATCCCTTGCTGGAATCCCCCTCCCATTTTCGCTTGCTGTCACTAGGAGTAGCGGGAGTAACCGAAGTAGTAGCTGTAGGGGTAGCGTTGATGCGTTTGGGCAACCGGTTCTGCTCCACCGCTTGATCAGTGAGACGGTGAGCCAACTGAACAACCTGCTGGTAAGTGGCATGATTTGCTGAAGTCACATGACTCTGGATCTCTGGCACCAGACCCTTAAGATAAAGTTCAATACGCTTGTCCACCAGAGTAGGACACAGTAATGCAAGCTCATTCGATCTCTTGGTATACGCTTCGATCTCAGACCCCGTCATCTTGAGGTTGAAAAACTCGACTTCCAGCTTATGAATATCATCTCGACTGCAGTATTCCTCCTTAATCATCTCTTTGAAATTGTTCCATGGGGTGGCGTTAGCAGCAACCAACCCCAGTATTTGGACCTGCGCTTTCCACCATGTGAGGGCTAAACCCTCGAGGGTACCGGTAGCATATTTCACCCTGCGTGCCTCAGGGCATTCACACATCTCAAACACAGACTCTATCTTTTCAAACCAGTGCAGGAGACCTACGGCTCCTTCAGTGCCGCTGAAAGTGGATGGACGACAGTCCATGAAAGTCTTGAAAGTGCAAACAGGTGCTTGACCTGTTGTGTAAAAGAATTAGGACAAGTTTAAACACGAGAGTTGATTTAGGAATGTAGGATCTAAGGATCCTAGTGTGAGTTGTAACTGCAGGGTATACCTCCTGCTTGTGCGGCTGCAACTGCCGCAGTAACTCGTTCGTTAATGAGGGCCGTCAACTGGTCCTGAGTCATGTTGATACGTCCAGACATGATCTTCATAGTAAAGGTAACGTAAGTGAGATAGGTTCGCGAATAGTGCGATGACAGAAGAGAGTGAGCACACAAGTGTTCTCATGCAACAACAATTAGTGAGCATTGTAATCTAAGCATACCACGAGCAAAGTTCTATATAGTTCTAGCATGTAGGCAATAAACATAAACCTTATTACCTAGGATGTCGAGTCTTGCACGTGGAGCGAAGCGTCGTTGTGGATCGTTGAGAGCACTGTTCTGGTTATAGTCTGGTTTTAATAAAATCGTTTTCCCCATATTAAAACCGAGTTCTCTATAACCAATGGCTCTGATACCAATCTGTCACACCCCCAAAATCCACCTGCGGAGTATCACCGCTTGGGAGCGTGACTGACCAGGATCCAGCCACCAATCATATAGAACAATGTATAAAGTAAATGTAATTGCAATTTTAATTCCAAACAATCCATATGAGGGGTGTTCCAAAACATAAGTATGTTATCACTGTATAGCGGAAGCGTATAATTAAACCCAACATAATAAAGTATGAAATGTCATAAAGTCTAAACAAGTATTCAAGATCCTTGCCCACAACGACTACGCCTCCCGTGCAAGCTCCATAAGTACCTAAGGTCCTGCAAGGCATGTAACAGAGGATCAACAACTAGTTGAGCGAGTTCACAGAAAGTAAATGCGTAATAGTAAGTTCGTAATGTAACATGTGGCTCTACTGGGCCGATAGTACGTTCTATTGGTGGGGGCTTCCCATGTTATATATCCCCTAGACTATTCGTAATCATAAGTATCCTTCCCAATCCGAGGATAGTAGTAAGTATAGGTTTACGCAGGTTTTATGTAAGTGCCCTTCCCAACCGAGGACAGTACGTAGCGAGTATGTAGGTTTAGCGCTGGCGTCCTTCCCAATCCGAGGACGGTAGTACGTAGGTTTAGCACTGGCGTCCTTCCCAATCCGAGGACGGTAGTACGTAGGTTTTACGTAGGTTTAGTGCTGGTGTCCTTCCCAATCCGAGGACAGTACGTAGGCTTTGCGTAGAATTTGGCACAGGCATCCTTCCCAATCCGAGGACCGTGGTAAATAGTCTAGTGTTAATGTAAGTACGGGTAATCATTCAATCCCATTCCCAACCCAACTGGGGAATCCCATGCCTTGGTAAGAGTGTGAACTCACCTTGGTTTGCTCGGTATGCTAAGTATGTGCTCAAAGTAAATCAATCACGTCCTAGAGTATGCACGTATACTTAATCAGTTTGTGTTTCAGTCGTTCACGTATAAGCATGTAATACATAATCACAATCATACAAGTTATGTTCAACGTCTAACAGCAGTTAATTATTCCAGTTAAAAGTTAACAGAATTAACTCAAGTTACAGCATAGCTCGGCGAAACACATATATGGCGAAACACATAAGTTGGCGAAACACACTCAGTTTCGTCGTGGCCTTGTTCGGCGAAACAGGATTCTGATTCGTCGACGTCTCTTGGCGAAACACATTCTGTTTCGCCGAGACTCCTGTTTCGTCGAATGTCTGATTCGTAGACACAGTTACAGCAGTTACGAAATACACAGAAATCCTAATCATGTTAGCAGCCGACATCAACATTATCAATCACGCAGAAATCCTACAACACAAAATCATGGTAACATCATCATAGCATAATCATCGGACCACTTTAACGTCTAGCATGAACCCTAGTTTACGTATACAACATATCGATTACAACATCACACCATCAACCCTATCAAGATGCTAACTTGCATTCAGAATCAGGTCATAATAACAACATCCAGAACCGAGTATTCAATCATATTAAGTTTCGCATAAAACCATTTATATCCGACTACAATATTCATATTGAAATCCATATCATCATCATCATAACAAGAACCCTAATATTTAACATGTATCGATTTCAGTATACAACATCAAAGCAGAATCACATGACACATAGACACATACATGGATGAAAGATCAATCAAGACACATAGATTTACTAACCGAGAAGATGGTTTGATCGCACAAAGGTTTCCGGTGGGTTCTAGTTCGCCGTCACAGTGAGAGAGCTCTAGGGTTTCGGTTGTGTTGATAGAAAGTGTAAAATGATGATGTTTTGCGTAAAAATACACAGAATAACGTTCTGGGCCCAAGCTGGGCTTCGTGAGTTACTGGGCCGGCGAAACAGACTTCTGTTTCGTCGGAGTGTTCATGGCGAAACAGCCTGTTTCGTCGGAATGGGTTATGGCGAAACAGCCTTGTGTTTCGTCGGGTTCTTAACAGTTTAAGTTTTACAAACAGTACACATGTTATACAATCACACATAACCATGCAAACACACTAGGTTTTATCATAACACAACCATTTAGTCAAAGTCAACGTGCATTAAATGCGAATAAAGAACGTCGGAAATTCGAGTTGTCACAATGCTAGCTCCTAAATCAGCTAATGCGTGACTGACAAACATGCTGCCAATGAGGCAGGGAAGAGTAAAACTGCCCGGATCTCCCATCTTTTCAGGTAAACGATTTTGGAAAAGGGCTGAACAGTTTTCATTCATCAACATACAAGACAATCTTTCAAGTTTCTGCTTGTTTGTGAGGATGCCTTTTAAGAACTTTGCGTATTTAGGCATTTGAGCCAACGCCTCAACAAATGGTATGTTTATATGTAATTGTTTAAACATCTCTAGAAACTTACCATGTTGTTCATCGTTCTTCCGCTTCTTCAATCTGCTCGGATATGGAACAGGAGGAATGTAATATGCAACTGGCTCCTAGGGCTGTGCTGTACTTGCTGGGACTCGCCTAGCATGCACCTCGTCTGAAGCGTCAGTTTGGACCGTGTCAGTGATTGGTGGTGAGTCCGATTTGTCAGGTCCCGTGGTTTTACCACTCCTCATCATTACTGCATTAATGTGCCCTCTCGGGTTTGGTTTTGTGTTACCTGGAAGACTACCTTGGGGTCTTTCAGACAACATCTTGGCCAATTGGCCGACTTGATTCTCAATGGTTTGTATTGAAGCCTTCTGGCTCTGCATTTCCCCTTCTTGTGCCATGAAACGATCCTCATGCTGCTGGTATTGTTTCTCAGATATTTGATTGGAATTGTTGGAGTTGTTTAACAGCTGCGCCATCATCTCCTCTAGTTTTGAGTTGTTTTGAGAGGATTATGGCTGGGAAGTGTTTCCTAAACCTAAATTATTGTAACGTGGTTGAAAGATTTGCCCTGATGGCTGAAAAGATTGTCCCTGGGGCTGAAAGGATTGTCCCTGGGGCTGAAAGGATTGCCCCTGAGGTTGCTGTGGTGCGGGAGCGCGTTGAGCATATCCTAGTGGGTTTTGGTTATTGGAATTAGACTTCCACCCAAAGTTTGGGTTATTTCTCCATCTCGGATTGTACGTGTTGCTATAGGGGTTATTTTGGGGCTTAATTTGATTGCCCAAATAGTCCACCTCTTCGTGGCCTGTAAACATAACACCCTGCTCACATGTACCTGGCTCGTGTGACACTCCACACTGCTCACATGATGATTGTACCTGTGAAACGTTCTGAGCTTGATCAAACCTTGCTGCCAAAGCTCCAATCTGTGCTACAAGAGCCGTATACATATCCACCTATAGAACTCCAGGAATAGATGATGCTTTATTTCGCACTCCACTATGACGAGAACTCGAATTCAAGGTAGCTTTCTCTATAATCGCGTAGGCTTCATTGGGTGTTTTTGTTCCAAGATCGCCTCCTGCATATACATCTAAACGTTCTTGTGAGTCGTAGTTGAGTCCTTGGTAGAAGTTCAACACAAGTTGTCTTTTGGACAACCAATGATGTGGAACCTCGATCAGAAGATCTTTGAACCTCTCCCAAGCTGCATGTAGAGATTCTCCTTCATCCTGTTTGAATGTCATTATACGGTTCTTAAGATTAGCTGTCTTTTCTGGAGGGACATATTTTTGCATAAAAAGACCTGCCATCTTGTTCCAAGTCGTGATGGACCCTGCTGGAAGTGACAAAAGCCAGGATCGGGCTTTATCTCACAAAGAAAATGGAAAGAGTCGCAAACGAATTGCGTCTTTAGAAATGTCTCTAATTTTGAATGTCGAGCACACTTCGAGAAATGATGCGATGTGCCGACCTGGATCTTCATGATCCTTCCCATCAAACTGCACAGAATTTTATAACATGTTAATTATACTAGATTTAATTTAAAAACTCGCTGCTGCTATCGTAGGTCGGGTGATGCTCGGTAGCAAGCCCTCTCCTCCTGGACGGCCGGTCTCGTTCAAAGGCTGGTCGTCCTCTGCCATAATGCTTCCTCTGTCGTCCTCTGAACTCTCGCTGTCAGAAAGTACCACTGGTTCGTCGATTGCGGCCGCAATTCTTTATGCAACAACAAGTGATATTTCGCGAAGCCGCCTGCTTCTTCTTAAGTTATTTTCAGGTTCGTTGGCTAGCTCAGCATCAGCGGGTGCAGGGGGCGTGGACATTAGCCTGCAAGTAAAAAGGAAGGCATTATACAAAAAATAATATAATAATAATATAAACAATATAAATATAAAAGTAATAATATTATATAATATACATATATTTACAATTTATTATATATAAGTATTTACAAAATTTACTTGTTTATTTACTTATTTACATCCGAAAACTGTTTTTTAATATATCAGAAAATCTGATAAGATCTGAAAAAAATCTGATGAAAATTTTCTTTTCATCAGAATTTCTGATAAATCCATCAGAACTCACAAGAAAATCTGGTAAATTCATCAGAAATGAAAATTATGTTTTAGATAATGTAATGGGTTTATCAGAATCCATCAGAGAACCTGAAAAATTCATCAGAATTTATCAGAAAATCTGATGGTTTTATCAGAAAGGTTTGTTTTATTTTTGTGGAGTAATTAAATAAACAATTTAAACAAGTTGCTCGATTCCGATCAAGTAAATAAATGAATAAATGAACGTAAGTAAATAAAATGTAAATAAATGCATTGTTGAAATAAATAAATATAATTAAGTGGTTCGACGTACGACCACGGGAATGAATATAAATATAAACAGAAATGAAATAACTGAATTGAAATAAATGAAATACTGAAATAACTGTACTGGAATGAAATAAATAAATAAAAGAAATAAATGAAAATGAAAATGAAAATGAAATGGAATGACTGAATGGAAATAATTGAAATGAATAAATAAAAGAAAATGGTTCGATTCCGAACACGTAACTGAATTAAATAAAATGAAATAAAGAAAACATTAGTCAAACAATAAATAAAAGGTTAGTAAGGTTAGCGGTTAGTCAGTTAGTGAAACAGAAAAAGAAAAGTTAGTCAAACAGTTAAATATTAACAAGTTAGTAAATAAGAAAACAAAAATACAAAAATGTACAAGTATTCACAGTTTGTACACTGGTAAAATAATGACTCGGATTGTTCCAAAAATTTCGCCGTGTTCCCCGGCAACGGCGCCAAAAACTTGGTGCGTGTCTATGTATGCATATTTATACAGTGAATTTCCACACGAACTTTGTTTTAATATTTATAAAAATGGTTTATACCTTAACATTAAAACACACACCACAAAGGACAAGTTTAGCCCGTCATATATGTAGCAAAGTATTGGTAAGAGCCAGATATCGATCCATGGGACACGGGCGTTATTAGGTACTAAATCTTTGTCATTCTTTTATCAGATAAAAGGGTATGTGAATGGTTGTTTAACTAAGTTATCTAAATTATATCTAAAACATAAATATACTATTATCTTGCTTCACAAACAACCTAAACATGTTATCTAGATATGTCACAACAGCACTTGATCAATTTTCCAATTTCACGACAGCTAGTTACCGGGTCTAGATTTCTAGCATTATGATTCTTCGGAAAGTTAACGCGATGGTCACACGTTAACCACCTAAAATCATTCATTAGCGAGCTATTGATATTTATTCGCGAATCTTTAAAGATAGGTTATTTTGCCGGGTCTGGATTCCTAACCTCACTTATCAAAGAAAGTAATACCGATGGTCACAATACAGCCACAAGGATAAGAAATTAAGTAGATCATATAACAAGCTATTTCACCTTTACAAGTCTTAAACACAAATCTACCATGTCAGCAGTTTCAGACCAAAACTACTAAACAAGGATCATAAACCGCGTTCAAGAACATGTAATCAACACCATATAATTCGTTAGAACCCTTACGTGCAAGAAAGCATTCCTAATCAAAATAAGATATATCTTGTATATAACCAATACCCTGGTCCGGTTTCATGGTGTAAACAAAGTCTATAAACAAGTGATGAATCAAGAAATAGTTACCGTCCCACTAACCACATATTCATTATTCAAGATAATCAAACATAATAAAGAACTCAACATCAATGAAACGTTCATTATATAATCATGAAGATTCAAACATGAAAAAGTACTAAGTTTCATACAAACAAGATTACAACATAAAGATTATTCAAGAAACAAGTTCATTACTACTATTACATAAACTACATTAAACATAAACTAACATCAGCTCAATACTTGCAAAATGATAAGAATACATGTTTAAGAACAAGGAATCGAACCATAAACAAGCAAGGAATTGATGGGTTGGATCAGTTATGATTCCATTCGATCTTGAGGCTTCAAATGGGTCTGATCAGGACTGCTTCGGAACTCAGAAATCACCCAGAAACATGGAGAAAAACCCAACATTTGAACCAGTAGCGAATGCTGCTATTTATGACCGGTGCGGTCGTGTCGATGGTCGCACGGTCGTGCGACAGGTGTTGTCAGTGACGTCATTTTGCCCAATTCGAGGTCAGCCAAGTGGACAAGTTGCCTGGGTCATCAGATCGGCAAGGTCATACCGTTGGTCGCACGGTAGTGCGATGTCATCAGATCAGGATCAGAAAACTTGGTTTTCCTGTGGCACGGTCATGCGGTGGGTCGCATGGTAGTGCGGCCCGAGAAAAAGTTGGCACTGGTAGTTGCACTGGCAGTGCTTCCGAGATCGAACAATCGGCACGGTAGTGCCGTCAGATCGCACGGTCGTGCGAGACCTGGCAGATCAGAATTTTGTTCTTTTCATCATAAATGCATCAGAATTTATCCGTTTTCATCAGATTTTTCTTTTGTGCTCTGTTTAAGACCTGAAAATATAAAAGTACCGAATTTGGTACCTAAACGTCGCGGTTTTGGTCAAAAACGCTTAAAACGGAAGTGTTTTGGGGTATAAAAACATGCATGTTTTAACATATATCAGGTATATCATACCTCCATGCTTGACTTACATGAATTCTATGATATTATATGATGGACAAATATTAACTTATACTATATAATATATAATGTATATATATTTAACCGAATTTGTGATATTAACCGGATTATGGTTATATGTCATGAACATAGGTTACATTGTCTTTGTTATAAACTCCTCGGTTTTTATTCTGATGCGCAAATTGGGACCCATGAAATCACATACGAACTTAGTGTCAAAACGAGTATTTAGACAAGATATACTTTCGTGTACTTATACTTTTATATACTTAAATTCCGAATCCGAATCTTCCACAAACTTTGAATACTCATACACCTTCGTTTCCCCCATGTAGGGTAACTTCGATGCTCTAATCTCAACAACTTATCAACTTCGTGGTTTAACTCGGAAAGCTTGCAAAACCATGAGTGTACATGACCCTTTTTATTTTAACACATACTTTATGCTTAAAACACAAACAAATAATCCAATATACATGCTTAATATGTTATGCTTGAATTCGTATATGCTAGACTATTCTTATGCTTTATACATATTATTAACTTCGAACAAGCCTCCCGTAACATGTATAGCGCTATAGGAGTAACGCACCACCCGTATTCTTGAGGTCATGTTAAGTTAAACAAAACGGTCTTATCGTTGCTACGATAAGATTACACTAGCGGGAATCTTTGGGTTGACATTTATAGTTGCATGCTAGTATTGTACGTTAGTTCTAGATAACAATTATGCCATGTGGATTTGTTTAAACTTTTATACTTATGCTAATACCTAAACTTGTATGCTCGCCAATAATTTTTGTATTGAACTATACTTTAATACGCATTGCAGGAAATTGATAATGATGACGATGAACGGAATCTAGTAGGATGACTAGAAACGCACCTTTAAACTTTAGTACTTGTTGTATTTTGTTTTGTTTCAAACTTGTTGTAATTCTGTTTCGAACAATGTACTTGATGTTAGCAATGAAATGAAATATCGTTTATTAAATACTTGTCACATTTAGTGTTATGAAGTCTCTTGCAATCTCGTTTTCGTCTCACTCCGATGTTTCTGCCATCGGTTGAGGTGTGACTGTAGGATCGAATCGCGACCTAAATGAGTCGTTCGAAAGAGCTCAAATCCGTTTCAGAGGCGGAAACAAAGAAACGGATGTTAAAACAGCTTGATTTACACTTTAACCCTCTTGTATATTGATTTTACAGCTATTACATTCAAGAGAAATACCGGCAGCACTTCGGTATCAAATTGATGTCTGTCGTTAGTGACATGCAAAAACCAACTAAACCAGTAGATAGGGTAAGTCGGATATCGAACCAAAGGAGGATTGTGGAAAGTGTATAATGCTCAGTTTTGACTAACTACTATTAAAAAGTAAAACTTAATTGTTGGATTTGATTGATTATCTAAAAATTACGAACTAAAAGTGAAGTTTAAAGCAATAGAGAGAACAATGGTTCCTCCAGATTTCAGGTTTTACAGCTAGATTCAATTATGTGTTTAATCGAAACACTTACATAGACATAAGTGTTCAACCTGATTAACTAATTGTGATAACCAACGACTAAGTACTCCGGTCAATACATAACGGGAGGTTATCGAATGATTATCAATTACAATTACAAACCCTAACCCCATGTCAAATATATCCCAATTACTAGAACTCTCGGGAACTGAATGCTTAGAAATTAAGGTTTAAATAAATGCAATCGTTTACAATCAACAAATCAAATCAAGGTGAAAAGCATCGAATTCTTAGATCACCAAGTTATACGATTGTCACAAACACATAAAATTGTCTAACTTACAAAAACCCTCCATCCGGAGGAAACCACTAGGAGACTAGCCGCTCATGGTTGTCTTCAAAGCATCGGTTGTCATCCCGAACCGATTAGACTTCCTTCCACAGCGTAGAGAGATGTGTATGATGATGATGAATTGTATTGAATTAAAAATAAAACCCTATGTCCTCGAAGTCTTGTTCACGTGATGCCTCCCAAATCTGCCGCCAACTCTCAAGCCCACTTGTATTGTGCCTTTCAAAGTCCTGTAAAGTTCAAGCCCACATGTGCGTCCACTAAGTCAGCCCATGTGCATATATATGTGATTGATATTTCCCCAAAAATAATTAAGTCCCCATCACATAAATCACGTGAAGGCCTCATGATGTTTTGTGATGTCTCACTTTTGTGTTGACGGCCCAATTAACAAAAACGACAAGTCTCATATGTCGGCCCAAAAGATCTAGTGTCCAAAAGTCTCAAGTCTGCGTGACTTTGTGTTATGATGTAATTGATGCCAATTGTTCCCTCCAAAACAATTAATTCCCCAAGTCACGTGATGCAAAGTTGTAATATGGTGGCTGCCCTCCTTCACGTGTCTACCTCCAAGAATGATGATGATTATGTTTTTTGCTCTGCCAACTATCAAGTCAGCTGCCAAAATGATTATTAATGTTGTTGACTATCTTTTTGAGAGTAATGATGATGATGATTCATGAATCAAAATCCTTTCAAATCACGTGTGCCCTTTTTCAGTAACCGTAGCCTACGGAATTGAGCGTAAGTTACGTTTTATGGTTTCTGTTTGTTTTGTATTTGGGCACACCTCAGCCGTAACCTACGCTTTATAAACCGTAGGTGAAGGCACGAATCATCCAGCCCCCACGCACACAACATACAACTTTCAGCTAATTGCACAATTGGTCCTCCGACTTCTTTCTTATCATTTCCTTCACATATCAACATCACATTTCTTGAATCTCCGAACTCTAACTTGACCCGAATCAATTCCCGATCACTATGAATGCCTTGTTCCTCATTCTCGAACGCTCCACATCATCCTTATCTAGCTTAACATCACTGAATTATATGCTTTACCTGCAATGACACGAAAACTCGCAATAAACGTATTCCACACATATAAACATGTAAAACTACTAAATCACACAAAATAATCACTTTAACACTCGGTTTTCACACACTCCATCACAAATCTGGAAATCGTTACAAATGAATAGACATGACACCTATTTATAGTGTTCCTGGTTTCTCTTGAAGACACACATGTCAGCTTCAAGAGAAACTTACAAGTTCCACTTTCAAGAGAAACCTACATATTTAACTTTGAAGCGAAACCTACAATCTGTCATATTCTGTTTTGTGAATTCTAACTTATGTGATGATGTAACACATATGATGTCATCATTGATGTCACATATGTGATGTCATCATTCTTGATGAAGACTTCATGCACGAACAGAACCGCAACAAGTTCAAGACTCGATATAAGACGAAGACGACAGATGTATGCACCAACAGACTCCCCCTCAGATGTTGACGAGTCTTAAGTGTCGAGTCTTCACAATCTTCAGTCTTTATCAGTCTGTTCACTTTCTTCAAAATTCTTCATTGTTAGCATCCTCAATCAATCTCTTACTCTTTCTTGTAATCTTCAGGATCTGAATCTGGCTCTACTATCTTCAGACTCCCTCTCGATGTCTTCAGACTCCCCCTTTCGATAAACCGGGATCGAAGTCTGGAATTCACAAGATTATAACCTGGCTTTCATCCTGCTCTGGATCAAAACCTGGCCATCCTGCATAAACTCTACCCAAAAATAAATTTTCTGATAACCATTTGTGGATAAGATTTTCAAATCTAATTTACCACTTGCAGGAATAACGTTTATATTGCAAAACCTTTTCTCATTTCATTTCAACAATCCTCAAACACTTTCACCCAAACCATTTGTTCATCATGTTTAGCACTCGGAATTTTGAAAATCAGTTCTCCAAAATCAGTTGTCGAAAATCTTTTTAGATTTTTCAAAATTTATGCTAAAACACACTTAAAATCTTTTTGGATTTTTTAATAGAATGAAATGCAGTAAAATGCAGTAAATAAATATTTACATACAATATTTTTCTGAGTTTGTGTAAGAGGATCATATCAGTTTTTGAGACATATCACCAACACCGTTAAGCTATATACATTTTAAGTTCTAAACGATTCACTTAGATTGTCAGTATACTGATCCACTTAAATTTTCACACAAAGTTCAACTGTTTCGAGATACGAGATTAATGTCTTAAGCACTTAAACTCAATCATGTGTCCCACCTCAGAATATACTCCCGTATCCAGATCCCAATATTCAGTCTTACAGGTGAGTATACCACAGATGATATCTGTAAGGGGTTAAATTGCGAGGGCCGTGAGAGCTCAGGTCGATACTTCCGTATACGCAGAGAGATGACGGCTTCGACTTTTGGTGTGTCCCCTTTAGAGGATCTTTTGTTTCAACAGCAATGACTATCAATTTTATTGTTTCATCAAATTGCTGAGGGCGGCGCTATATTTCAAGCATGCAGAAAGTATTATTCGAGGACTAGGTCAGAACTTCCATTCAGCAGAAGTCCCGGAATAATACCCCAGATATCACTGAGTATAAAGACCTAGTATCTCAGAAAGAGGGACCTTTCAAACAAGATTTCGGGGGTTACCCATATATCCGAGAGATGTTTCCCCACGATATAAGCAAGTTTGAATTTAGGTTTATATCTCGTCACAATCTACTAAATGTGCAAAAATCTACTGGCACATCATCAGTGAGACCGTTTATCACTTTTTACCTTTCCATTTCTTTAGCATGTTGTGATAGTCCACTGATGTACTATCATTTCCTCTTCTTGACAACAAAACTCATTTTTGAATTTTATCATGTTTTTGGCTTTTTCAAATTTTCAAATGTTTTTGGATTTTCTGAAAAATTTACTCCCCCTAAAATGCAAACACATTTTAGGAAATTTGAAAACAAACTATACAATAAATTGACAACTGATATCAAATCGCTTCAATTCGCCATCCACTTGGCATAAACAATCAGAACTCCCCCTCACAACAAACTATTTTCCCATTGTGATTTCAAAACACTTAAGTTTGTTTTAATCAAATGGTTTTTCCGGAAAATAAGTTTGATTTTACCACTTGTAAAGTTGGGGTTTGGTTCATCACACTGTCCTTCAAATACCACATGAATGTATGGTCCAATCAAGTTCAATCTAATGACCTTGATTAACCACTTGTAGGAAAAACAAGTACAACTTAATGTCCTTGATTTTACCACTTGTAAGTGTAAATCTTCTTCAACCACTTGTAAATTTTCCTACCAATCATACCATTTGTAAAAAACTAACAATTTAAATGATATCACCTGTACTTTACCATCTTTACCACTTGTAAGATTACCAACTAAGAAAGATAGATGCCGATTCATGCTCCACTCTTACAAACCTGGGAGCTCCGGCAAGTCCAGAGACTTACTGTTCATAGTACGTACCATCCCAGTCACAAACCAGGGATGGTTCAACTTTATCTTTCTGCATCTTCTTCTCATAAAACTCCTTAACTCCTTTGACCTTCCTGTCAATCATTTTTCCAAAAATATGATGAACTTTGGAGTTAAAGACCTTCTCAACATCAAAAACCTTTTTGTCATCATAAAATTGGTTTGAAATTTCAACTTTACCAATTTTCTTTTTATAATTTTCAGTCCGAAGTGATGGAAATTTTTCATCATCCACAGTCAGAACTGATTTTTCTCCTTTTGAAACAACCTGTGGCTCATCTGATTTTGTGGAATCAGATTCATCGCCAGAAGATAGCTCCTCTGATTTTGACAAATCAGAATCATTGCTAGAACTACCGTCCGATTTCTTAACAACCCATTTCTGGTTGTCAAGATTTCCCTTTTTCTTATAAAACCTGTTTGAACATTCACCAATCTCAAAAGTCGAATTTTTAAACAGTTTGATTCTGTCAATTGGTGGTTCAAACTCAACTTCTTTATCTTCCAGTTTACGAGAAACTCCCTGTTTTGATTGTATTGCCTTGAAACAATTTTTGGCAATATGTCCAACAGTGTTACATTGGAAACAGGTTCTCGTTTCTTTCATCTGATCAAACATCTTCATCTCTTCTTACTTCTTCGCAAGGAATTCTTTGTTCGATTGTCTCCAGAATTCTTTCTTTTCTTCTTCTTCTGAGCTAGTTCCTGAAACAAATGTCATTTTTGCTTTAAAATCCCGAACATATTTTTCATTTTTCTGTTTTTCTGTTGGAGTAAAACCAAGACCTTTCTTTTTGAAATTACGGTTAGGGTTTGGTTTCTTGTGAAAACCAGAACCAGAACTGTAACCTTTTTTCTTGTTTAATCTTTGTTGCACTCTTGAGGTGTATTTTTTAGGTTTATCAGTAAGATTTAAATCTTTTATTTCAGAAATGTTAATTTCTGTAAGTTTGAAAACCTTTTTTTATCATTTCTGGTTTAACACCTCTTATTGGAAATTCCTCATCAAAATATAATTTGTCAGAATCATTCAAAGTATATGCAACTTTAAACGTTTCATCATTCAAATTAGACTTTGATAACAGAAATTCTTTGTTGTATACTCTTTTAACCGAAGAATTTTGACTGTTGACTGTCGAACTCGAACTTTCAGAACCAGACTTTGACTCTGACTCTGACTCTGAGTTTGACTCCAACTTTGACTCCTCAGTTTCATCTTTATCCAACACCTGATCGACAACTTTCTTTATTAACTCGGACTCATGATCAGTGTCAGATGATGTAAAAGTCACATCAATATTTTCTGGCAAATTGACTGAGGACTCCGACTCCCACTGTAAATTTGTTGCTTTTTCGACTCTTTCCTGATTTGGATTTCTGGGCAAATATCCATTTTCTAGCGGGGTGGACACTTGTTGTAACCGACATCTTGTTTCTTACCAGAATCCTTCTTGTCAGTCTTTTTCTTTGTGTCACTCTTCTTCTTGTTCTTCTTTTCTGGAGTCTTTTCTTCAGTCACTTTTGCATCATCATTCTTTTCTTCAGTTACTTCATCCTCTTCAAATGCTTTCATGCCTTCAACAGTCGGATAAATCCTGTCAATGACATAAGAAGTACATGAGTAACTTTTCAACAACGATTAACTCTTTCAGTTTCGATTCTCTGCAATTCCAGCTTCTGTTCTAGCACAACACATTTCTCAATGTAATTGTTCACCACTTTTTGCTTTATCATGAAAGCTCCTTGAAGTGTTTTCATCGCTGTTGCCTGTTCTTCACTTGTTTGATTATATTGATTCATAGCTTTGTTCAAAACATCATAAGATTCCTTCAAACTATTCAAGTTGTAAATCAATGTGCTATTCTGCTTCTTTATAGCTTCACAGTTTTCACACTTAACCGAAATCTTTTTAGCATCAACTTCTTCATCAACCTTGAACTTTGGAACTTCAACCTTTACTTTCCTTTTGATCACTGGAACTTCTTCGTCATCACTGCTAACTGGAGTCTTGACCTTTTTCTTTTTCTTCTTTGCTTTCTCATCTTCACTGTCACTCTCAGCCATCATTTTCAAATGATCTGCCATTTTCTTTGCCCAATATTCACGATCATCATCACTATCTTCTTCAACTCGGGCTACAAAAGCTGTGTGAGCTATAGCTTGATCAGGAACATAATTATCCCATGTGAAATTTTCCCAGCTAAACCCTTCAGGTAACTTTTCGTCATCTTGATCTATTATCAAGGCACTACCATCAGCTCTCTTTGAAGAATCTTGATTAACCACACAAGCTCTCTTTCCAGAGTCTTCAATCACATTCCTTCCATGTGCAGTTTGTGCTTGATGTTGATGTTGTTGAGATGGTTGCTGAGCAACTTGATGGTAGATGGCTTTTCGGTAGTAATCATTGTTGTTGTTAAAAGGATTCTGAGCTCCACTTGCTTCACGATTGGTGCACTCCCTCTTGAAGTGACCCTTCTCTCTGCAACGAAAACATGTAACTTTAGATTTGTCAAAACCTAAAGTAGAAACACCAGCCTCACTAAGATCATCTCTTCCAGTGATTTGCTTGAATTTCTCAGCTCTCCTCAACACGCTGGCCAAGCACCATTTTATGTCCATCAGTTCCATCTCTTCAGCATCGATCTGGTCGTAATCTTCCTTTGTCAGCATTGGATTCCCGATTCGACCTGCAACAAAACTACCATAAGATTCAAGAACAGTTCCCAATAAAGACATATGGCTTTTTGCTAACTCTTCAGAATATTCCTGATCATTTTCAAAGTTCAATACAATGTTGCATTGAAGCTTTTTGCCATTTCTTGTTGTTGAAATGTTCGGATCAAAAGATGGAAATGATGAGAAACTTGTGTTGCTGCTTGATCCTTTAGAAGAACTTTCAGATGGACTCTTTGCATTGAATGCTGTTTGAACTTTTGGTGACAAGTCGGTGGATTTATCACTAACACCACCTTTGTAGTAAAGACCGATGTCTTGTTCACCATCGAAATCTTTCATTCTCAAAGCCTTTCTCTGTTCCATCTCCTGAGCTTCAATCTTCTCAATGAACTTGCTGAGTGTCAGACTGCTAAAACCTTTCTTGTTTCTGAGCATCATGAGATAGGTGCCCCAAATCTCGTATGGCAAAGCATCAGCAAGCTTCTCGATCAACTCTTCATTGTCTTTCTCAATACTCAATCTTTTCATGTTTGCTAGCAGATTGCAGTATCTTTCAATAATCTGCCTTGTGCTTTCATTCTTCAACCCACGAAACAAATCGAACTGTTTCTTCAAAAGCGATTTCTTGTTTTTGACCATCTCTTGACTACCATGAAACTTTGATCTTAATGCTTTCCAAATTGAGTAAGAAGTTCCATTGTGTTGCAAGAGAACTAAGATGTCTTCTTTCACAGCTTGTTGCAATAAACTCAACATCATTTTCTCATCTTTGTACTTCTTTCTAGCATCAGCACTTAGATCTTTAATTGGAACCACCTCTTCATCATCATTCATCGGCCGAATGTATTTTGTCTCGACACATTCCCACGCATCAAGATAGTTAGCTTGCACCCAATTCTCGAAACGGCCTTCCCAACCCTTATATTCCTCAATGTTCATGAGCTTAGGCGGCTTTTGCATTGTTCCCGTTTCGTTTTCCAACATCGTGTTTTGTGCAATAGAAATTTGAGTAACCGGAGTAGCAAATGCGTTGTAGAATTCCTCGTCCATGATTCGATTTTTCAAATGAACTGTATCACCTTGTAAGAAAACCTGAAACAAAACAAACAAGCAATCAGTTTAAACGAACTGAATATGTAAAATGTGTATGACGATTGAATTGATCTAGGACTCGTGTCGAAGACTCGTGAACACGTTTCAATGTTGTTGACGTGAAATCACTATATGAGTAGGCTTGATCAATAGAATATGGATTCAAATGAGCTGACAAGCTTTAAATGATGATTGGGCTTGAACCGAGACACTTTAAAACAATCGAATTGTGATTGGGCCGTTAATTACTTGGGCCGAGGACCTTGTTTATACAATTAATCTTCACTGGACTTATCACAAGAATGCAAAGTATGGCCGACAATCAACTTTAAAGATTCTCATGAAATCTGACACTAGCCGACAATTTTGATCACTCTTCCATTTCCATTGGACCTCAAAAATAATGTCAGACAACAATATTAGTCAACATTCACATGGGGTTTTATACAATTTACAACAACTTTAACTTTTCAACACAACTGATTTGGCCGAGAATTTTGGTCAGATCACATGCTCTTGTATCAAACAATTTGGCCACCCAACTTTATCACATGCAATCTTGAAAACTGTCCAACAATTTTATATGTTTACTCAATTCTGATTGTTCACATGCACTATGCCCGACAAATATTATCAAACCAGGCAAACTGAACTTCAATTTACGAGACCCGAAAAGATAATATCACATGAATTTGACGGTGAAGTTTAACTCTATAAACGATGTAATCACATGCAAAATCTGATCATCCGATACAACCTCGTGCAAACTGACACAAAACACGAGATTTCTTTTTCCAACTACTGACAACTTCGATTAATCATTTCACAAATTTCGATACGTGTTTTCAAACGAATGCCAGATTCAAGCGGAAGCCGACACGTATTTCAAGCGAAAGTCAGATTCAAGAGAAAGCCGACACTTATTTCAAGCGAAAGTCAGATTCAAGAGGAAGCCGACCCATAAATTCAAGAGAAAGCCAGATGACATCAGCAAATACGAACCAATTTTCAAGAGAAAGTCCAATTTTAATCAGATTTAAACCGACTTTAGCTCTAAACTTTTCAGGATTTGTTAATTCATGATTGCACACAATATGTGAAAATTTGAACCGATTTTAACCGTGAAAAATTTTTAATTTTGTGAAAGAAGGTGTAGAAAACAGATTTTCAAGCTGAATATGGCAAGAACTCCTCGTCCTGAGCTCTGATACCACTTGTAGGATCGAATCGTGACCTAAATGAGTCGTTCGGAAGAGCTCAAATCCGTTTCAGAGGCGGAAACAAAGAAACGAACGTTAAAACAGCTTGAGTTACACTTTAAACCTCTTGTATATTGATTTTACAGCTATTACATTCAAGAGAAATACCGGCAGCACTTCGGTATCAAATCTAGAAATCGTTACAAATGAATAGACATGACACCTATTTATAGTGTTCCTGGTTTCTCTTGAAGACACACATGTCATCTTCAAGAGAAACCTACAAGTTCCAATTTCAAGAGAAACCTACATATTTAACTTTGAAGCGAAACCTACAATCTATCATATTCTGTTTTGTGAATTCTAACTTATGCGATGATGTAACACATATGATGTCATCATTGATGTCACATATGTGATGTCATCATTCTTGATGAAGACTTCATGCACGAACAGAACCGCAACAAGTTCAAGACTCGATATAAGACGAAGACGACAGATGTATGCACCAACAGTGACACAACACCCTCTTCCTTACCTCTTCATCTTTCAATCATAAACCCCTAATTAAAAGACTCCATGATGCCTAAGAAGATGATCAAATAAGGTTTCAAGTGCTAGATCTTTCAAGGAGCATTATTCACTTCTTTTGGAGCTTGAACATCTTCTCGCCATCTTCATCTTCATAATCTAAGATCATCCCTAGCCTTAGAGCTAGTAGTAAGCATCTAAACTTGTTTTTATACTTCTTATTACATGAAGATTAAGGAAGTAAAGGTTGACCATCTTGAAGATTACAAATAAAATACATGAAATCCTGACTAAAAACAAGATAAACTAACCTATTTATATGTTATTTATGTGATTCTTGATGTTTACATAAGTTGTAGATTATGTAAGACTAGAAGATCTTACAAGTTTATGTTTAAAAGTAGGATCTAAACATGTATATGTTTAGATCTAGCAAGATCTACAAACATAAAGTGTCATGAACTTTGTTATGGTTTAAAAATGATTTCTAAAAAGTATGAAGTTTATGTAGATACTAAAAATACATTACATGGTTTTGATCTTGGAAAATATATATAAATAAGTTTGTATAAACTTGGTAAAGTAAAATAAGAACTTAAAAGAAGTGGTTATTTTTAAAGATCTTTACAAGTTATATATATAAAGTTCATGATACTTAGTGTTGTTAATAAGTGGAAAATTGATTTAAAATACGTTTTTAAAACATGGAAACGTCCATGGTATAGGGGAAACTATGACAAAATTTTCTAAAAAATCTAATCACGATTAAGGTGTAATTAACAAGGGGTTTACATGGCTAAATAATATTAGCAACCCTTAATCATGATTAGGCAAACTTTTGGTGGAAAAGTTTAAGTTAAAAACTTACTAATATTTCCTAAAACTAAAAGAAACTTATATAAGGGAAAACTACACAAGGAAAACTACACAAGGAAATATACACACACACACACACACACACACACTTATATTATATCTTCAGACGTATATCGAAGGATCGGACAAAGCGGACAATGGACAAATACACACACACACATATATGTATGTATATATATATATATATATATACTAGGTTTTTACCCGGGATTGCTTCCCGGGCTCGGGAAACTTAGTTATATTAATTACTATTTGTTATTAATACGACCACATTACATCAACCATCTCATTCGATTCAACAACAATGTCTTCAAATCACCGGATTAGATCATGAACCCATATTAGAGGTCAAACAAAAGCACAACAGGACCACATGAATAATATCATTTCCACTTTTACTTCAATGCACTTACATGATAGGGTGATTTGGGATTTTGTAAAAATGTTTGTTTTTGTACTTCTTTACAAAATAAGATGTCGACCAAAATTCAAACAGATGTTGACCAAAAGTCAATCAGATGTTGACCAATAGTCAAACAGATGTTGACCTTAAACAGATGTTTGGTTTAAGGCCTAACATCTGTTTATGGCCAAACATCTGTTTAAGGTCAAACATCTGTTTAAGTCCAAATATTTGATATAGAAGGCGAAACATCTGTTTAAGGCAAAACATCTGTTTAAGGTCAAACATCTGTTTATGGCCAAACATCTGTTTAAGGTTAAACAACTGTTTAAGTCCAAACCTCTGATATAAAAGGACAAACATCTGTTTAAGCCTGAACAGATGTTTAACTTAATAAGATCTACTGTCTTCTCACACTGTTTTCCCCTTCGAAACATTGTTCAACCTAACATGGGTTTCCATTAACTATTGACCAAAAGGCAAACAGATGTTCAAACCACTGTTTGTTATTGTACTTCTTTAGAAAATTACATAGAATTCTAGAAAATGAAACAATGACTTAAAGAACTATAATTTAACACATAATCTAATCGGGCAAAGCAATCTATTATCTGACAATTCCCTGGTTTTTACAACATGAAACACAACATCATCATGCCAAATACAGTCATATATATCCATCCATTATTCTGAATTCATAAACCCATAAATGTAGAAGAATGTCACATTTGCAATTAATAAACCAAGTTTCTACTAATTGCAGTTACTATTAGCAAAAAGAAACATCATATCATCTATATATAAAACATAAAGTGCTAATAACAGTGTTTTATCATGTTAGCCATACATAGCAACAAACCATCAAGTTAATAATTTAAAAAAAAACATACAACATCACCATCAAAAAATTCATAGTTATAGTATCTGATATCAGAACATACTTAAATGTCTTTGTTAAACTGATGTAACTTGATTTAATACGATCTTCTGTTGCGAAGACACGTATGTGAAGTGCAACATATCACCAAACCTCAAGTTATTGTCAGTCATAAACTTTCGCCAACCGTCCAACGCATAACGTGGGTTCAATTCATTTAACTCCGACTTAACATCATAAACCTCCACAACTCCAACCATGTTTTGAACTTTCAATGTATGAAGATCAAGAGAAAGACATGTTCTTCTGGCAACTTCAGCAGGAAGACGCTACATGTATTGTGTGAAAAAAAATAATAGTCAGACAAATAAACATAAATCATTAGTTTGTTATAAAAAATGGTATACCAGCCTATAGTCTCCTTTGCGATCAAAATGAAAGAACTCAGGGTCGAGAAGATGTCCAGAATGTTTTTTTTTGTAGTCTTTGCAATCTTATTTCTACGGTTAAGCTTTTTCTGAACGTTGGCGGCTCTTTTCCCCTTGATGAAAAAGTAAACATATACATGCGAATTAAAGGAATGTTGAATATATGCAGCAAAAAAAAAAATAGTTTATTTAACATATACTAATTAAGTGGCAAGTATAGATACCTTAACTTTATGAGCAGATGAAGAACATCCAATATGATCACTTATGTCGACATGTAAGGCAGCATTTCCCTTAGTCCTATTCTTGACCATCTCCTTTCTCTCAGAAGTAAGTTTACCTTTCTTCTTAACCTGTTGTCATAGAGTAAGTTTAATAACAATAGTAATATAACGATCTTTAAGATGGTAAACTTACATCTTGGGTTTTGTTCAATCGTGAAGACATGCGTCTCTTCGACGTGCATTCGGCATTGGTTGGTAACTTCTTCTAAATAATACATTATTGGATAAATATAACATCAGTAAACAGCATTACTAATAGTTGTAAAAACATTAAATTCTTATATGTGTTAAATTAAAAATAAATAATTTTAATAATTTAGTAAGTACTTGAGTAACGGTTCTACCTTCACCTACAGACACAACTTCTTCATCCTCATAGATGTCCTGGTCAACATTAATGAAATAATTAATATAATGCTAAAAAATTAAAACTTTTACTGCGAATGCTAAATACTTACGTACCTTGAATGCATTCTCAACATAATCATTCTTCGATATCTCAAGTACACTATCATCGTCAGATTCAGGTTTCTTCAAAAAGCAAATCTCAATCTCATCTCTATAAACTACTACCTCAAAAAAAACATCATTAATTCTGCTAAACACAAGTAAATCATCCTCCAGTATCCCAACATCGTTGCACATTTTCGGCCATCCTCTAGCAAATACAAAATTGGTATCAACCTTAGACGCCTCAACATTCCAATAGGAACCCTTATAACAGATTTGAAATTTGCCACTTGGTGGGCTGTTTACGTAAAATTGTTTAATGAAGCAGTCTTCGATTACCTGCATAAAATTAAAAATAATGAATACTATACGTGAAGTATGTAACTTATGAGAATAAGTGTTGACACGTTAAAGATGCAAAATAATTCAAGTTAAGATCAATACTCGTACCGTAAAACCAAATCTTGCATAACGATTAAACGTGAAATAAGATTCACCACACATGCCATCAACAAAACATGAAAGTTCAAGCCCAAAATCACCTAACGGTCTGAAAAACCAACAAAGTATCCCTCGGGAGATTGAGATCTTTAACAACATTGTCCCAACCGTCAGTTATTATTGGCGTTGAATTTTCTGTTCTGACCCTCACAACCCATTTTTTACCAGACTCATGATAGATTCGCAACTTATTTTTTTGCCAACAATCTCCCCACTTTTGATTAGCAAAGGCTATAGGTACATCCTGTATATAATTTTTAAGTAGTGTAAGAAAATATAAACCATAAGAACTGTTAAATATATATCTCAATAAAAATAAATTATGTATGTAAAAACATGTCATACCAGTTTCAAAGATTCTGGGTTATCAAGAAACTTGACAAATGTAGTATACATCATAAAACCTGAATCAATAAAGATGTTAAAAGATTGTAATTAAAAAGTTGGCTTCGAAGATGAACATTAACTTTTTGTATTAACAGAGCATCTACTGAAATTAATCATAGAAACAGAGTATGAGTTAAAAATTTTCTGCAAATAATAACTATTTTAATATGTTCTCAACAAATGATTCAAACACCTAACTAAACCCTTCTTGAATGTATAGCAATAAACGTTTAAAATCGTATTTGTAGCAAGATAGGATTTGAATTTAGATCGGTTAAACAATATAAAGTTCATTACAATATGAATGTACATACCAGTTGCTGAAGAAAAACAATAAAACCTCAGGTGATTGAAGTGTAGAAGACGGAGAATAAGAAAGTTGAAACCCTAGAAAATGACTGGGAAGAAGAGATTTTTGAAAGAAGAGATGATAGATGTTTGATGTGTAATGATGCTGGAGAAATAATGACGGTTGTGTTTTTGTCTTCCCATATTTTCAACTGATGAAAAATATTTACACATACACCCCTTATTGAATTTGTTATTTACATTTACATTGAGATACAAGAGTAAAGTGGATGATTAGTTGAATTGATTTGGTATTCAAATTAACAAAGAAAAATAATTTTTCTTATAGCAAAGCCATTAACATATTATATTTTTTCTATGCTTTAAATCATGTATTAATCATAATTAGCTTTTAACATAAGTAAGTTTCATGAGCTCGGGAAGCAATGTTGGGTGAAAATATAGTTTTATCTATTATAATTAGCTTTTAACATAAGTAGTTTGACTTTGGTCAAACAGACTTTGGTCAAACAGCGTTTTAACATTGCTCAAACAGTGTTTTATCTATTATAATTAGCTTTTAACATAAGTAGTTTGACTTTGGTCAAACAGACTTTGGTCAAACAACGTTTTAACATTGCTCAAACAGTGTTTTAACTTTGGTAAAACAGACTTTCGAACCACTAAGAATCATATTTTTGCAAACAGTTGTTTGACATTGGTCAAACAGTGGTTTGACTTTGGTGAAACAGTTTTTTGGCTAGTGAAGGTTTGAAATTGATCAGTTCGTAGCCTCTTATGTAGTCCAAATCCGGTATAATTTTCTTCCATATTGATAGTGAACACGGGGATCTTCAGAATTGTCTGCGTTGTAAATTACTTATGAATAAATTTATCACACATTGTTCTGAGATGCAAAACACAATAGTTTATAAAGTTTAAACCAAATAAAATTTAAACAAAATAGTAATTAAGAAAATATATATACAACTATACTTAGAACGGTGGAAGTTAAAACTCAGAAAAAACAATGATTACAAGCTAGTAAAAACTTCTTTGTAAACAACATTAGAAGTCTTATTTGTTGGTTTTCCATCAGCGTCGAATATTAGTATTTTAACGCCTTCTCTGGTCTTGACCCTTGATAATGCAACGTACAACTGACCATGAGTGAAGACAGAATCTTTCAAATAAAGACCAACCTTTGATAACGATTGTCCTTGACTCTTGTTAATTGTCATGGCAAAACAAACTGATAAAGGAAATTGTCTTCGTTGAAATTGAAAAGGTATTTTTTTTGTCAGACGGGATCATATTAATCCTTGGAATAAAAACTCTCGTTCCAATGTTACCACCAGATATTACTTCAGCTTCTATAACTCGTTTACCAAGAAAAGTAATTTGAAGCCTTGTACCATTACGTAACCCTTTCTATTGATCAATGTTTCGAAGAAGCATCACAGGAACACCAACTTTAAGAACTAATATGTGATTAGGCAAGCCTGAAATCTTAAGAGCATTCAAATTTTCTGTTGAGTATAAGCTTTCTTGAAAAGAATCAAGAATTTGTTCAGTTTGACATATACTATCAGAACTCAGATACTCTTTCGCATCACCAGGAAATAACGAAAGCAATCGATCATTATTTTATGAACTACCTCATTTTTGGGTGCTAGAATTGCTCGCTCTGAAAAAAATCCAGGAATCCAAAATTGTTCAATAATTAAAGGATATACAAAGTCAATTAAACTTTGTATCGGGTCACAAATATCGGTGATTAGTTGTCACACCCCCAAAATACCACCCATGGGAAACCCTACTAGGCGTATGACAAACCAATAACGAGCCACTAATCATATTGAACCAATCACAAGTTGTTAAATAAAATCATCAATTATTAATGAAAAGTTCCATCAATAAGTTTAAATGAAAACCAACATGTTCAGCGGAAGCGAATAAAAGAAATCATAGTTTAACTGTTTCAAATCAAATGTATGTAATCAATAAACCCCATCATTCGTATCCAATTAGCATGACCCATGACCACTCCAGCTACTTCAGACAGCAAGTTCCAAATTCATATAATCTAACGACCTACGAGCATGCAACAAGTGTATCAGACAACGCTGGTGAGTTCACAGTTTTAGAAAACGTTTGTTACCAGTTGTATGTAAAAAAAGTTCACTGACAAATGCAAGTAATATTGTTAATATCTCAATTCCGAACAAGACGGCTCCTGATGTACATGACTGCCCTTCCCACGTACTCCTATCCAGTACTAGGCCCGACTGGGTCATTAGTTCACATCCGTCCTATCTAGGAGCGGTGTGAGGGTGCCAAACCTAAGTAGCGCTACCAACTAATACCCGTTACCCTCCAGGTAACAATATAAGGGACTTACAAGAATGATAGGTGAGAATATTAACCAATATACCCGTTTTTACCCAAAAGACTTATCCCTCCACGGGATACCCACTGACTGTCCCCAACCACTGGGACGCATGCTCGAATGTAGTGAACTCACCTTAGATTGCTCGGATTGTTAAGTTACTTGTTTACAGTTGATCAAACACGTCCTATCACAGATACCGACCACAGTCAGTTTCATATGCACATAAACCACATATCACGCACACCAATAATTTATGTATTTCTCGTTCACATGTTACACCATTATTGCACAAGTAGCACACATATAGTTCAAATCGTAATCTGTTAACACATCAGCTTAGTATCATCAAACAATCACTTAGCATACATTGGTTCTAGGGCGGATTCCCTTCCTGTTTACAAGACACCTAACTTAACTCTTTGACACAAGGATTGGTGAATTACTTAACTTAATAATCCGGCTAAGTTTGGCGCGACCCGTGATATAAGTATACTCGTTTTACTTAACTCGTGGCCCATTACTCTTGTATTTAAACCAACCGGCCCAACCATACTTAATTTGTGCAATACTGGGCTGCTTGTGTTGGAGCCCAGCCCAACTGTTTACGCAGCCCTGCTACTCCCATAAGGCCCCAATGTATTCAATTGGTGGTCCAATGTGATATATGACTAAGTGTTTATCATGCGGCCCAATTAATCATATCATCATCACCATCATTGCAGTAACCCGATTAATACATGAACATTTGTTTGCAGTTTGTGTTCATAAAGTTAACACATGTCCATTATCATCTCAATTGATTAATTCATATAATACTTTTAACTATCACCGACAACATTACATAGAGTTTATATTCGGCATCCCTACACTCGTAATCATACCGGTTCTAGCACACCTTAATTCACAGTTATTCTTTTACAACTAAATTAATGCCTTACCCATGTATTCATCACCCTAATCATCACACAATCCTAGCTTTCATGCACTACTAAACAACAATAGTCATTAATTTGCACATGACAATTATTACAGTTTACGAAATTCACAACTTCCCATAACTTTCACATGAAACCCTATTGAATTAATCATGCTCATTACTCAGTTCATTTGTCACCAACCACCCCCCATGTGCGACCCACTATTAATAGATAATAATGAATAATATGAAAGCATAAACAAATCACCCATAGTCAGTTTATATTACTAAAGTTCATCAATGTTTTTCAATATCACAATAAATTCATCAACTATCATACATCCTATTCGTACACATCATTCAGTTAGCATACAGTTCCCTAGATAAGCCAAGTATTATAACCACACATACATATCAATGACACCTTTCATACAACCAGTCATAGTCGAACGAGATTAAAGACTTACCAGGAGATTCGATTCGAAGGGGAGGGGAGAGGCTGATCGTCGAAGGGAATAGGGTGGTTGCACTAGGGTTTTGCTATTCCTTTCTGTGTACGCACACCCGTAACTCCCTAATACACAAATAAGTAAATACATGACAGTGGGCCGAAGCCAAACTTGAGTGTGGGCCTAGTTGGTTAGGAGCTTAACGGAGATGTGTGTGTGGCCCAACACCCGTGCGGCCCAAACACAACCATAAGACTCAACGAGTGGTGTGCGGCCCAAGTATGCATGCAGCCCAATGTGATAATTACACCCCTAGAGTAGCCCAGCTACATACCCAAACATACACGAGCACGTTTATACTAGACAAGTTTAGTATAACAAAAAAACCCTGAAAGTTCGGGTTGTCACATTAGTAGATCATCTGGTATCTCTATAATGGCGTCACCACCATTATCATCTCCAACGTTTCCTTCACCAATATCAATAAGCCATTTTGCAAATTCTCTGATAGACTCCATATTTGAACTTTCAGCTCCAATAGTTAGACACATATTTTTATTCAGCCGTAACAGTCTGCATTTTGACCATATGTATGAAGAGCTTAAAGATGCACAAACAATTTCTTGTCTAGTACCATTAGGAATAACAGGTAGGATTTATCTAAGTCACCACCAAATACAATAACTTTACCTCCAAAACGAATATCCGAACGAATACTCCTACCTTCCGAAAATACGTCGGTCATCGTCCTATCTAAAGCTTCAAAGGCATGTTTGTGTACCATCGGTGCTTCGTCCCATATGATTAATTGGGTTTCCTTTAATAATCTGGCAATATCACTATTTGGCTTAATATTGCACATTGAATCTTCTGTTAGATTAATGGGGATATGGAACCGAGAATGAGCTGTCCTTCCACGGGAAAGTAATAACGAAGCAATACCACTTGAAGCCACATTTAAAACTATTCCATTTCTACATCGAACAGCTGAAGTCAAAGTCTTCCATAAAAAGGTTTTTCCAGTTCCACCGTAACCATAGACAAAAAAGGCCTCCTTTACGGCCTACAACTGCTTCCATTATTTCGTCAAAAACCGCTCGTTGTTCATCTGTAAGAGATTGATGCAACCTGTTAAACTCAGCTTGTACTTCATCTAGGTCATGTGACATCTCTTCATTGATCAGACGATTAGAAGCATCACGTAAGGAATCGTCATCAGGGTACGACATAGTGACAAACCTTCGTAATGATGAACCATTGGAAATTAAATAGTTTTCAATTTTCAACAAAGTAAGGTTCTTAATCTGATATTCAGGAAGCACTAAACCTAACAAATCAAAAAATTAACATTATTAATTAAAAAATCAAAATGTAGTATGTGAAATAAAAAAAGATAGATCAGAACCTGAAATATTTGTTTCTTTTTGACGTCTATAAACAATATCATCAGCTAAGTATTTCCACGTATTCTCCCAAACAAATTCTGGCCGTGAAAGAGTATTTGACAAAAGCAGGGTAGCAAATAACGCTCGAAGATACCCAGCATGTCCTTCAAAACTTGCTTCTTTAATGGCCTCAACGTATTCATTGTCATCATCTAAGAGTCCCATCGCATAGCAAGCATCTCTAAAAGTCGGGAATAATTGACCGTTAACTGTAATTATCTCCTCGAATGATCTAGGCCCTTTAACTTTATTGAGTAGTATCCTCAAAAAAAAGGTTCGCCCAATGCAGGAGATACAGAATGAATACGGCCAACACACTGGTACGACTTACGTACCTGCCAACATCTATCTTTAAGTATCCAAACAAATTTGGAAGGAAACTCAACATAAGTCAGCTTTCTAGCATCTTCATTTGTCTCGTTCAACTTCATCCATTGCACAAATATTGAAGAAGCAACAGAAGGCTTGCTTAAAACATTATCAATATCGTCATCCGCACCATACACAACATTCTGTTGGCCCGGCAAATGAAGGGGAAGCCTCATAATAGCAGGATACCTATAATGAACCTCATTAGAGAATATTCTCCAGGATGCCTCACACGCTGAAATATATCTACAATCATAATACTCCTTCATCTTGTCTTTTGGCTTTTTCTTGATGGTTGAATTTTTATCACCAGAAACTACCGCAGTAGCCATATCAGAGCCTTTGTTAATGTACTTGAACAAATATTTCACTAAACCGGCTTGATTACACCATTCAACATTAATGTGTGCTTGATATCTTTTCAAAAGCCTTTTGTTATAAGGAACAACATTTCTGTTGTCTAATCTAACACCAGATTTTATAACTGTATGACCTGAATCTCTTCTTCTGTATACAAGAAAACCACTTGAATCAATAGTTGTATGTGGTGTGAATTTCTTCGAAAAGTTTTTTGAACATCTTTTATCAACCATGCAAGGACAATTCAAATTAGCATTCCCACACGGACCATGAATCATATAATCAGTCACAAGAGAATAAAGTTCAGGATCTTCTTTTTTATCGGGAATCTAAGCAGAAATAAATGGATCTATGTGATCTATGGTTGGAAGTTTGTGATCGACCTTCATGAATAAGTATATATGTGCATGAGGAAGATCACGCTTTTGAAATTCTACTGTATAAACAACTAAATAAAAAGGAAAAATAAATAGATTTAGTAGTTGATAACCTTGATTACAAAATATATATCAGAGGATAAGATGTGAAAACGAAATAACATACTAGTGTTAATCTCACCGAAATACTTAGAATCCTTCAAATCTTTGAGTAAGGAATCAAGCTTCATTTTATACAGTCGACACAATATGTCAGGCATGTCTTCGGCTTTGATGGTTGAATCTTTTAGAAATTTTTTTTACTTCAGGCCACTTAGGATTACACGTTATAGTTATGAAGAAATCAGGGTACCCATACCACTTACATAAGGCCATTGCATCGAGGTAATTTTGTTGCATGAATCTTGCACCACCAGTAAATGAAGAAGGAAGTATAACAGGCTTTCCAGTATCTGTTAAAACTTCCTTACCTTTAGATTTATACTTTTGAAGATTCTCAAATGTTTCAGAGCGAAGGTTCGCTTGTTGCCTACGGATGTACTTTAGTCTTTCGCTCTCAATCATTGTGTACGCATCAACCAAAAAATGTTGTAACAACCTTCGCCCATTTAAAATTAAGGAAAATCCATAAGTTCTATCTTGGATCCTATATGAAAAAAATTCTCTCATTGTGCACTTTGGTTTTATTTTCTTTTGTGTGGACATAAAATCTATATGAGGAATATCAACTCTATAACCATCATCACCATATGGGAAAAGTAACGGATATTGCAGAGCAAGATACGATGGGTGTAATTCGCTAATACGCTGCAGCATTCCCGAATGAGTCTCGACAACAATATCACGATGGTCTATAGCTTTATCTGTGTCTCCGACAACCAAAGCAGCAACTTCAGATGTGGTGGGTAAATTATATGTCCTACCGTCTTTTTCTCTTCTATAAATAAGTTGCAAACTAAGGTTGGCCTCTGGAGATTGGTGAAAATGGTCTCTGACCATCCTATATGTCTTAACCAACATATTTTGTGAATCTAATAAAGCCCTCAAATACTCTATCTTTTCAACATCAAGTTATTTATCAGTAGGCGATGAAGGTTTGGTTCCTTTGCTGTTAAAAGAAAAAAAACAACAAAACATTAACATAACATAACTATAATAGTATCTCGTTTTATAAAAACTTATACAATATGTTGAGAAAAAGTAAGATTTCAGTTTACCTACAACCACTGATGAGTTTAGATTGAATAAACCAAACTACTGTTTAGTACTAAGTCAAACAGCTGATGGAAACCTTGTAAGCACTGCTAGTGATTAAAACACTGATGGTACTTAACAACTGATAGTGAACTACATATGGTTAACAACTGCTATTGTAATAAGCAGTGGATAGAGAATCAGTGATTAATAATTAATTGTTAAGGAAGAGCAGTTGTTAACAACTGCTGATACCAGCCCAAAACTTTTAGAGTATGTTGAGAAAAAGTAACATTTCGGTTTACCTACAACCACTGATGAATTTACAATGAATAAAGCAAACTACTGTTAAGTCAAACAGCTGATGGAAACCTTGTAAGCACTGCGAGTGATTAAAACACTGATGGTACAGATTGTTAACAATTGTTGTTGTAGTAAACAGTGGATACAGAATCAGTGATTAAGGATTAAGTGTTAAGGAAGAACATCGGTTAACAACTGCTGATACCAGCCCAAAACTTATAGAATATGTTGAGAAAAAGTAACATTTCAATTTACCTACAACCAGTCATGAATTTAAAATGAATAAAGCAAACTACTGTTAAGTCAAACAACTGATGAAAACCTTGTAACCACTGCTAGTGATTAAAACACTGATGGTACTTAACAACTGATAGTGAACTACTAATGGTTAACAACTGCTGTTGTAGTAATCAGTGGATAGAGAATCAGTGATTAAGGATTAAGTGATGGTACTTAACAACTGATAGTGAACAACAAATGGTTCAATTTCTAGTTGTTCTTTAATAGAATAAAAATGGAACTTAGAAATCACTCGTACCTGAATAATGCCTGTCTGTTTGTTATTTCATTTTCGGTATCATGTATGTATGGTGACAAAACTTAGCTTCATTTCCATTTGGAGGTTTGAGACTCCCCATGCAATGATAGTTTTGGCCACTGATACGATATATAAATGGAGCATTTCCCTTGTTGATATTAGAATCAACCTTTCCACCCATAGATGTAAAAGAGAACATAGAGTTGTATCGTCTTATGTTCTTCGGGAAGAACTTGCTTTTTGCATTTGAGGAAGAAAACAAATTTTGATAAGACGGATGTGCATCCTTTAAAGGCGGTAGCTGAACTTTACCATACCTACAACATATACTATAACATATCTTATTTATAGTTAAACGACCTTTTCCACCTTCTGATGTCCATAACTTTGCACTACAAACCTGACATGTAAGCACTTGGTCACCATGGTCCAAATAATCTGTTCAAAAATGATTGATAGTTATATTACATGTGGAACACAACAAATGTCCTAAAACAGTAAAATAGATTAAAACCTTTAGATATCCCTTTATAAGGATCTTCAACAGTGCACAAAAACACATCGTCTTCATCTGAATCCAAAGTCAGCATAGGTACAGGAGTATTATCACGTTTCTTGCGCTCGAGGTTACGTTTACCAGAAGACAGCCGTGTAAGGATAGAGGTACTACCCAATATCGGCTGATTGTTACTGCTAATGATGCTAGAAGTAATGGAATATCGACGGTTGCTATCTAGAGGTGTACCTATGTTTATGCCGTTATATGAACATTCAATATTAAAACATACATGTTAGTACCGATATGTTGTTTAGTAATGTATTTATCAAAAGAAATAAAAAAGAAACAAAATACAAACCTGGTGTAGTTGAAATTAAAGAACCAGTAGCATTTCTAACTGCTCGACATGCAATGGAGTACATATGTTGATCCGTAGTATCAGAACATTCCAGCAAATTTGCATTATCTAGAAAAGATGTTACGAACATTCGTTGATGAGGACGATGAATTCTTTGATTTCTTATTATCAAGTATTAATTTTCGAAGCTTACGCCTTTCATTCGGTGAAGTAACTAAATAACAGAGAAAGTATAATATGTACGAAACACAAGAATCAGTCCACTTGGAAACATAAAACGGAAAAAAGTATACTTATAATCAAATTCAAGAGCTATTACCATTTGTGATATCTGAAAGAGGAGTTCTCATAAGAGGACCTACAAAAAAACCAAGTAGAATTATGATTTCAATCTGAAAGCTGATTTTGATTTGGGAAATGATGAGTTAAGAAGTTATAATTTCACTTACTGTGTAAATTTCGTTGAGATTAATTAGCAGCTGTAGAAGATGAACGTGAATTCTTTGACATTGCATACATGAGAGAAGGAGAATGATTCAAAAGAAGAAAGAGTAAAAGATCAGGAACATTAAAAAAATAGAACCAAACAGTGGTTTTTAAATTTTGAATTACAATATGTCATACCTAGGGATTAACATATCTTCAATAAATTATAATATTCCATTTTATCATTTTGTAAATAAACATCATTTCATGGAAAGCAAAATAGAATTGTTTCAGATTATTGAATTAATTATTTCAAGCAATCTATTACATTGATAAAAAAACTTAACAACAAATTTTGTAATCTTTGTGGAATGTAAATCGGGTGTTCATCGGTTAGGTTTATGGTTTATTTGTATATGATTTTTAAAATAAAATATTATTATCTTTATTTAATAAATAATTAAGTTAAACGGTTTTTTAATCATTTATCCAAATAAACCAAACAAAACAAATAAAATAAAACGTGGATCCATAAACCGAATAAAATGGGTTTGCATTAATGCTTCTTACTTGGTTACGGTTTTTCTAAACACTCTACTTTGAATGACTTAGACAAAATTTGAAGTATATAAATAAGCTATTGAATGAGATTACTTAAATAAATTAATGGGAGAAACAGGCACAAATTAAATATTTTTTATAAACTGTAATATATGACGGATACTTATTAAACCTTAGTGGGCAGGGATAACGGTAAAAACCAATAAAGAACAACCACATCCACTGATAATCCTATATAAATTATGAGATAAGATAATAAGATTAAAATTGCTTAAAGATTACAAATGTTTATAGATAAAAAAGTTGTTATTTGGGTTTATACAATATATATTATAAATTGTTGCTCCTATTCATACACATAAATTTTAAACATAAATATTGAATATTAAACATCTCAATATTTATTTAACATATACATTATAATATGCAAAGAAATGTCATACTCATTATAATATTAGAACATAACAGTATAATAAGTGTTATGGGTCATTTTCTGAGTATACATATCCTGACTAATATCCCGCTTTTAATTGTTTATTTGTGACCAGGATACTGGACGGAGATATTGCTAACATCTTGGGCGATATCCTAAGTTTGAGTGAATTAAACACGTGCAGGTTAATGGCTGTAAGCTACTAACGGTCATCAGGACTTCTTCTCCTCAAGACTCGGGCGTATTTGTTATGAGGAAGCCGTTGAACCCGAAAGACTTGGTCCTCAACGTTCGAGTGGGAATATTCGCTGGATCCCGGAAGTTTAGGATAGTTTGTTACATTATCTTTACTATAAATAGATGGGGGCGGATCAGTTTAAGGCACACAATTTACACTGACACTCTCGAACACTTTCGCTCTCTAGCTCATTGCTAACACCACACTTGTATTCAAATTTCATTGTAACACATAGTCGATCCGCACCACATCCTGCACTGTATCCTGACGTTTGAAGTAATAAGAAGAACAAGGCAGCTGCGATTGTCAGCTCCCGAGGTTTTATGCCGGCGATCTAGATTGATCAAGGGCTTTCCTCGTACATCTCGTGTCGTTTACTTTACTTTTGCTCATAGTTTGATCATAGATACAGCTCAATATCCTGAGCCGTATCCTGAATACTGATTTTCTAAATAACTTAACAAGCATATTTTCAATACACTTTCTAGCACACTACCTCACTTTACTAATTTGATCACTTAATTGCTTCGGTAATTTTTGACCAAAACAATTTGGCGCCCACCGTGGGGCAAGTGGTGCTCTCTTTACTAAATTTTTTTGTGAAATCGTTAATCGGCTTTCTATTTTCAAAACTTTTTGCCACATTGTCCATAATGGCCTCAAGATCAAACATGAGCTCCTCCACTGTGTCTGCTATGACTTCTGCTACTACCGGTTCGGTGCTTCCACCACCTCCTCCAAGGATGCCAGCCTCTTCACGACCTCAGGATATTATCCCTACCCGCAGTGTTCAGGAATCTGCTCCTGTTTTAGCTTCTAACGATGAAATTTTAACCTTATTTGGAAGTGTGCAGGAACAAATGAGGCAGCAACAGGAAACAAACCAAATGCTTTTAAGGGAAATACAACTCCTGAAGTCTGGCTCGAGCAGATCTGCTGAGGATATTGTCACTCCATTACATCCCAGAACGTTGAACTTCAGTTCAGCTGTGTGTACTGAGGATAACAGGGGGAATATTGTGCCCAGCCTTCCTCAGAATCATACTCCTGAAATACCCTCCTCGGTTAGGATGTCAACCATGAGGAGCTCAGGATATGCTTCAGGATATGGGCAAAATCCTCCAACGGGTAATGTGTCAAATGACAATAATACTCATGCTACTAATAGTGGATCTTTGCAGGATACAGGTGTAACATCAGCACTTACTAGGGAACTTCAGAAGTTGAAGGACTTGATATCCAGTGTACCTGGGGTGGTCCAGCCGATCCCGGAAGTGTCCCAAGACAGCCATAAGATATCTCGTTTTGCATATCCTATCTGTGATGCTGAGATCCCAAAGAGATTTCAAACCCCCAACATGAAGCTTTACGACGGAACTACGGATCCTGAGGAGCATATTGCTCAGTATAGGGAAAGAATGGAAATTAACCCTATCCCTCCGGATCTCAAGGAAGCATGCTTGTGCAAGGGTTTTGGTTCAACCTTAACAGGATCAGCCTTGAAATGGCCTTTGAATGTTCCTCCGCATTCGATTACATCTTTTGCTCACTTAGTAAATTTATTTAATAGTCAGTTTTCTTGTAGTAGAAGCTTTGAAAAATTAACAAGTGATCTCTACAGGATAACACAGGGACCTCAAGAATCCCTTAGGGATTATGTGAACAAGTTCAGCCGGGAATCCCTGGATATTCCTCACCTCGATGTTGCAACAGCTGTGCAAGCTTTCAAGATGGGGCTGCAAAAAGATTCTCAATTTTATCAAGATCTTGTAATGAACCCATGTAGGAACTTGGATGAACCTCGAAACAGGGCCCTAAGATATATTCGGTTGGAAGATGATAGGAAGATGCAAGAGAGAATGAACTCATCCAACACCTATGAGTCGACCAACAGGAAGTCTGAATCCTCATTCAAGCCATATCGGCCTAAGCCATATGGTGGAAATGAAAATAAGAGAGTGAATGCTGTCGATGATGAGGATCCTGAAGAGTATCCTGAGTTGTCTGAATATTGCTTTTCTGTTAACATTCCTGAATTGATGTATGCCATGCAGGGTCTAGGAGACAAGGCTAGGTGGCCTCGAAAGAGTCAACAGAAAGCTGACTGGAAAGATAAGTCAAAATGGTGTGCTTTCCACGAAGATTTCGGACATATGACTGAGGATTGCATTGCTCTAAGGAAAGAAATAAGCTATCTTCTAAGCAAGGGATATCTGAAAGATCTCTTAGGAAGAAAGAAGAATAAGGGTCAGGATACTGAGAAGGAACCTGAGCGAGCAGCATCACCTCCCGCGGATGCCAAGATAATCAACTTCATTTCGGGAGGATCCGACATTTGTGGGACTTCGTATTCGGCGGCAAAGAGACATGCAAAGGAAGCTAAGGCCGAAAGGGGAGACAAACCTGTCAGGATGACTACCCTCACAACTGACAAAGTGATCACTTTTGATGCTGATGACAGGGATACTGTCCAGGATCCTCACCATGATGCTCTGGTAATAACGTTATATGTGGCTAACCATTTTGTACGTAGGATATTGGTTGATAATGGCAGCTCCGTTAACATAATCCAACTAGAGACTTTAAAGAGAATGAATGTATCTCCAATGGATATCACTTCAAAGTCTACCGTGCTTGTTGGGTTCAGTGGAGAGGCTAGAAACACAGTGGGAGAGATAAAGTTGCCAGTATACGTTGAAGGAGTCAACTCGATACAACGTTTCTGTGTGATGGATTCTCTATCCTGCTATAACATCATACTGGGAAGACCGTGGATTCACGATATGAAGGCTGTGCCATCAACATATCACCAATGCATCAAGATACCTACCCCATGGGGAGTTGTCAAAGTTGATAGTGATCAGCAGGAGGCGAAAGAATGCTACTCATCCTCGATGAAATCCTCAACCAAACCTAGTGCAGCATAGCAATTAAAGACGCGGGCCCAGGATATCGTGGAGGATCCGGAGCAGGATGTGAAGAAAATTATCCTGGACCAGGATAATCCCGATATTTCGGTGCTCGTAGGGACCAATATCCCTCAGGATATCGAAGAACAATTAATTAACTTTTTGAAATGCAGGATATCAACGTTTGCATGGAAGCATGAGGATATGACAGGCATATCCAAAGACATTATCACTCACAAGCTTGGAATTGATAAATCATTCAAGCCTCTTCAGCAAAAAAGAAGGAAGTTTGCTCCTGAGCGGAATACGATTATCCAAGAGGAAGTTGAGAGATTATTGAAGTCCAGGATGATCAGAGAGGTTAAGTTCCCAAGGTGGCTAGCAAACGTGGTTGTGGTACAGAAGAAAAATGGGAAATGGAGAGTTTGTGTAGACTACACAGACTTGAACAAAGCTTGTCCTAAAGACCCATTTCCTCTTCCCCACATTGATGCAATGGTAGATGCCACTGCCGGGCATGAAATGCTGACCTTCATGGACGCATCCTCAGGATTTCAACAGATCCAAATGGAGCCTTCTGACCAGGAGGATACTGCCTTCATGACACCAACAGGTATTTATTGTTATACAGTTATGCCTTTTGGTTTGAAAAATGCAGGTGCAACATACCAAAGATTGGTAAACATGATGTTCAAAGACAAATTGGGGGACACCATGGAGGTGTACATCGACGATATGGTGGTAAAATCAAAGAAAACTCAGGATCACCTCCAGGATATTAAAGGAGCGTTTGATATCCTGGATCAGTATAACATGAAGCTGAATCCTGCTAAGTGCCATTTTGGAGTGGGGGCAGGAAAATTTCTAGGATATATGGTGACCAAAAGAGGAATAGAAGCGAGCCCGGAGCAGATTAAAGCCATCTTGGATATTAAATCGCCCTCAAATATGAAGGATGTTCAACGATTAACGGGGCGAGTGGCAGCATTAAACAGATTTATCTCAAGATCCTCAGAAAAATGCAAGGAATTCTATGATATCCTCAAGAAGAATAAGAAATTTGAATGGGGAGCAAAGCATGAAGCAGCCTTGCAGGATTTGAAGCGATAACTCTCAACCGCACCTCTATTGATGAAGCCTGAAAATGGTGAACCACTATCCCTATACCTTGCTGTATCAGGGAATGCTGTAAGTGCCGTTCTTATAAAAGACCATGAAGGTCAGCAATATATTGTTTATTATGTTAGTAAAAGTTTGTTAGATGCTGAAACTAGATATTCTCATTTAGAAAAATTGATACTATCATTAGTCATGGCATCAACGAAACTTAGACATTACTTTGAGACACATAGGATTCATGTTAAAACAAATTATCCTGTTAAAAATGTACTTAGGAAACCAGAAATGTCAGGCAGAATGGCTAAGTGGTCGGTAAAGCTGAGTGCTTATGATTTAGTATATGAACCTAGAAATGCCATAAAGTCTCAGGCTTTAGCTGACTTTGTGGCTGATTTTAGTAGTGACATTCAGGACGAGGTAGACCAAGAAGTTCAACAGTGAGGAGAATCCTCAGGATCCTGGACATTATATACTGATGGTGCATCTAATGTAAGGGGAGTAGGATTAGGAATACTACTAAAATCGCCACAGGGGGACATATTACCCCAGGCTATTAGGTGTGAATTTCCTGCTACTAATAATGAAGCAGAGTATGAGGCTTTAATTGCAGGATTAGAGTTGGCTAAGAGCATGAGTATCAAAAATTTGCAAGTATATGTTGACTCTTTGTTAATTACTAACCATTTTAATGGATCCTATGCAGTTAAGGGTGAGAAATTAATCGAATATCTCGATATTCTCAAAAAATTAGCAGGATATTTCGATGTTTTTATACTTGAACAGGTACCAAGGGAGGATAATGCTGAAGCGGATGCCTTAGCAAATTTGGGATCATCGATCAGGATACCAGAAGGAACCCAAATACCAATATTACATGTCTTATATCCTGCAACGAATCCTCGGGATAAAGAAGTAGCGGGTATTCAGGATCCTGGAGCAGAGCATCCTGAAGGGGATCCTAAATCCTGGACGGCTCCAATCATGAGATATCTCAAAGAAGGACACATCCGTGGAAATGAAAATCCTAAGGCATTTAGGATGAAGGTATCACGATTCACTATTATAAATAATATTTTATACAAGAAATCTCTTGCAGGACCGTATTTGAGGTGCTTGGAGGATCCTGAAGCCAAAGAAGTACTTCAGGATATACATGAAGGGGATTGTGGTAACCATACTGGGGGCAGGTCGTTATTCTCAAAAGTATTAAGGACAGGATATTATTGGCCAACAATGAGAAAAGATGCCGCAGAATATGCTCGAAGATGTGACGAGTGTCAAAGACATAGTAACATACTGCATCAACCTGCTGAACCATTATATCCTATTGTTTCCCCTTGGCCATTTATGAAGTGGGGTATGGATATAGTAGGAAAGCTACCAAAAGCTCCGGGAGGAAAAGTCTTTATGCTAGCAATGACGGATTATTTCTCTAAGTGGGTTGAAGCTGAAGCATTTGTTCAAGTTAGAGACCAAGAAGTAGTATCCTTCATAAAGAGGAATATCCTGACCAGATTCGGGGTACCAGCCGAGATAATCTGTGACAATGGTTCTCAGTTTATAAGCAAGAGAACTACTGACTTTTGCAAGAGTTGGGGAATCAAAATGATAACATCTACTCCAGTACATCCTCAAGCGAATGGACAAGCAGAATCCTCAAACAAGATAATTGTCAATAACTTAAAGAAAAGGCTTGGAGCCAAAAAAGGAAGATGGGCAGAAGAATTACCCTTTGTTTTGTGGGCTGATAGGACAACGGTAAAGAATGCAACAGGCCAAACCCCATTTTCCTTGGTATTTGGAGCAGAAGCAATGATTCCAACGGAAATGACAATACCTACTGCAAGATCTACCCTAAGTGATCCTGAGCAGAATCCTGGAGCCTTGAGTCAGGATTTAGACACTATAGATGAGAAGAGAGATGCAGCAAGGCTAAGGATGGCAGCATATCAACAGAGAATATCCAGGGCATATAACAAGAATATTAGGACCAGAAGATTTAAGGTTGGAGATTGGGTGTTAAGAAAGGCTTTTCAGAATACTACTAATCCTGCCGATGGCAAGTTAGCTCCAAAATGGGAAGGACCATACGAAGTTGAATCAGAAGCAGGGAAAGGAGCATACAGACTCAAGAATATGGAGGGGGATATGCTACCGAGATCTTGGAATGCTATACACCTTAAGTGTGACAACTGGCACAAACCGGTAATTTCCGTACACTATAATTATTGCTTAATGACTGCAATTATGAGTTTAATTGTCAGCAATGTCTGAACACATGATTAAACAAGTGAATTCATGCATGTTGTATACTACAAAATATTGCTTTATGCATAAACAAGAGCGTTGCGTCAAAAATAATAGTAAACTCACCGGTAAGACACAATGTGTCAACAGAACTGCAGAAAGCAGTCAGACAATAAAATTGGAGCCTAGGTGTAGGTCCGACAACAAGAATGCATTAAAACCCACGAGTACATACAAGGGTTTATACATATACTCTCCGGAAGCAAAAATATGCACTAAAAAGCACCCGAAACGCACTTTAAGTGCAGAATTTATACAAATCAGCAATAATTCAGCATTTGAACATATAAATATTATGCAGAAATGTCGTCTTATTACCCAGAATACTTCCCTAAGTGTTGGGAACTGATAGTGATACAAAAAGACACTTATTAGACACTAAAAGGTGTAATTTAGCACTTTAACGAATCGGTATGTAACCGAACAACCGGACTATACCCGGGATATGAAAATATTATTATTATCACTATCTATAAATTTCTGAGCCAGTTAGGGTCCCTGATTACCCTAACACCCGTCATAACACGCTTTATATTACTAACGAGGTTAAACACTTAACTTACCTATTTAACCTAAACTTTTCCCTAACTACACTAGTTTGGATCGAACTAAACCCCCCCCCCCCCCATACCCTAACCGGCCCCAAGACTAGGGGAACACAAGAGTACAAAATGGATTATTTTATTGAGTTGTGTCTAGTATCTATAAGACACAATACCCATTGGATACTTACTCCTAAATTGCCTATAAGTTCCTTGGATTACACAACATAATCACTTCACATAAAACACCAACTCAACTCTTCTCTCTTGCTCTCCCCTACTCTCGGCCGAACCTCACACACCCACCCATCATACTTTCAAGTTTCAATCTTGCAATTCCAAGGTGATACACATATCAAGGGTCGCATATTAGGAGCTCTTGTGCACTCGGAACGCGAAGGACCTCTACCGTTAGCTTTTATCCACGCGATTTTCATCAAGAATCTTCCCTAGCTTAAAGCTAGAGGTATATCACTTAAAACTTGTTTTTAATCTTATCTAAAGTGGTTAAAAGGAGTTTCGTCGGTTAAATATCGATAACATACTTTTTGAAGCATAAAAGTCTAGTAAAAACGCTAAAATGGTGGTTAATAGCTTGTAACTTGTGTAAAAGTTGTAGTATTTGGAATTTGTGATTATCTAGACCCGATCTATGATTGTGGTAGCTCGGATCACCATTTAACCCGGTTTGGTAAGATCGTTGATCTTAACATAAGCTCGTTTTTAGTTAACACAAGGGTTAAAGGGTGAAACTCTACCACACAGGAGACATGGACTTGTGTAAAAGCATTTTTGTTGTGTAAAAGTAATTTAACCTGTACATTGGTGTTTAAAACTAGCGGATCTACGTATCTGCAAGCGGTATTTTTGAAGAACCACACTTTAAAGAAACCACATGTTCTAAACCGGGTCTTACACAAACAAAAGTGGTTTTTGTGAACAAACAAGTATATGGATACTTGTGTAACAAAGGTATTAACAAAGAAATAATTTTTGTAAAAACCGACTAGAAGTTGTAAAACTTCATATTCTTTAAAAATAAAGTTTTTAAGAAATTAAACTTATTTTTAAAGATAACAAGACTTACTAAATGTGCTAGTAAGTTACTACACATTTTTGTAAATATTCAAGTTCATGAAATTAGTGATTATTGTTGATAAGTATGGTTGATAATTGTTGTTGCTGATTATTGATGATTGGTGATGATTTAAAAGAAAATAAACACACGTTTTGAAAACGTGGGAAACCTCCATTTTTAGGGGAAACTCTGTCAAAATTTTTATAAATTTTGACACTTAGAAAATATAAGTTTTTGAGAAACTTATTCCCTAAAAATGTGTTTAAAAATATTACTAAGGTTTCCCAAATTTTTGATGATAAGAAATGGTGATTTCTTGAAGAATAAAAATGGATGTTATGTATATATATTTTTGAGAGAAAAATATATATTATTTTATCACCAATTTTTGTGCTAAGTGTATATAGTATGTGTTATACGTGCTAGTGTATTAAGGCTTAAAAATACACTAATTACTCATGAGGAGTAGAAATATAGAAATACACATACAAAACACAAGATACATGATTCGGGTGCAAAGTGCAAAACATAAAAGACTTATATTTATTTTTGAAGAAAATAATATAAGTAAGATACATAGTTAAAAATATGGAATATTTTTAACACAAGAATATATACAAAAGAGAGTGACTGTACTTGTGCGACGCAAGTCTAGTGACTAACGTTAAGAAAACGCGTATAGGTTACGACGTTAAGTAAGCAAATCCGGTGGAGTTTACGACGCTAGGAACGCAAAGTTGTGAGTTCATGCTCCCCCTTTTCTCTTTAACTGTTTTCAGTTTTTATAACTTCGGGGGTGAAATACATGTACAAAAGTACAATTTTTATAAATGGTATGATATAAATACAAGAAGTACACTTGGTGAGAACGAGAACCAAGTGTGACGAAATATATGAATATGAAAAGCGCATTTGGTGAGACGAGAACCAAGTATAAGGCGCTATGAGAAATGATAACAAGAAACGCGCTTGGTGAGAACGAGAACCAAGTAGGAGGCGTTATGAGAAATAGTGTCACGAATAGGGTTCAGAAGCACCATTAATCAACGTATACATTCAGACCGCAGAACAAAAGGTTAGATCTAACAGGTGCCTGGCAGCCTCACACTCGGTCGGGGCGAGAATCGAGTGGTGCTTTTGTGTCTCAGAATATACCAATTAAATGCCTTAGGTTTGGTGACTTCCTATGACGTGTCACAGGTTAATGGCTTTGCAACCCATTAACAATCTGATAAGTACAGAAATACTGTATTTACATAAAATTCATACCATACAAAAAGTGATAAATAACTTGAAGTACGTGGGGTACTCAAGAGAATTGATAAATAACTTGAAGTACGTGGGGTACTCAAGAGAATGAGAATAAAACTTGAGTACGTGGGGTACTCAAGAAGAAATTGAATTATACAGATGTACGTGGTGTACACATGAAACTTGATTTACTCACAAACTATGTTTTCATACAAAGTATACAAACTTGAAATACAAAACTGCATGAATTCACACCAACTTTATGTTGACGTTTTTCCAAAAACTCACATGTATTTCAGGTATCTAGGATGGATGTGCGCGTGGTCTTGCTTATGCTCGAGGATGTCGCTTGTGTTTAACTTTAAATAAAGTTGTAAACTTTTAAGACAATGTTTTATGCGACTTAGCGATGTAAACGCTAACGAATGTTTTCAAATTATGGTATTTGATGTTATTTTACGAGCATGTAGCATGTTTACTCTTCGTATGCAATGAGAACCTCTCATGATCACACCTCGTGCTTCCGCCGTAGAAAGGGGTGTGACAGATTGGTATCAGAGCCGCGATTGTAGTGAACCAGGATTCCTTCTCGAATCTAGTCTACAATCTCTAGGATCCATTCACGAAAACAATTTTCAAAAGAGTTTTCATTGCATAAAACGTCCCGCGACATCCACTACCTGAAACTGTCTACATGAGTCTAGAAAGGACACTACGAGACTTAGAGTGCACTTGAGTAGCACATGTCGTTGACTAGAAATTACTTGCAATTATGTGTGATAATTAGCATGTACTAGAAGTGGAATGTCACAAGTATATGTGACTTTACATGAAAGCGATGGCCCATCTGAAGGAAGAAATACGAGGATGAAACGAACTGTGCGGACTGTGCAAGGAGTTACGTAATTATGGATGCATACATAATTATGGAATTCAGTGCACAGAAATCACAGCAAGTCTGGTCACGTATAGATTCCCTCAGTGCAAGCCTACTAAGTACTCTGCTAGAGTAATAATTGTTTGATGTCACTTATGTGGTATATATACCGGTGAATATATATGATACTACTGTCTAGTGTGACGATATCAAACAAATGCCTAAACCCTTTGGGTTGTGTTCGTCAGAACATGGCACCCAGAAGAACTGTGAACGCTCGTAACCAACCTCCTCCTCCCCCACTGCCAAGAACTGCTGAAGAGCTGAACGCTCTACTGGAAGAAAGGATCTCCGCTGCTATCGCCCAGTACGAGGCGAACCGAACTCAAGACAGTGGAGGACCAAGCAACGCTAGGCGTAATGGGAATGGAGATTCGTCTGGAGGCAATGCAGCTCAAGGCTGCACTTTCAAGCAGTTCCTCGACTGCAAGCCGATGAACTATGACGGCACAGGAGGTGCAGTAGCATTTGTGCGCTGGACGGAGAAGACTGAAGCTACATTCCGCATGAGCAAGTGTACCGCGGATCAGCAAGTCACTTTTGCTACTGGGTTATTCATCGATGAAGCTCTGACTTGGTGGAACCTGCAAGCCCAAACTTTGGGTGATGACGCCGCTTATGGCCTCACTTGGGAGGAACTGAAGGAAAGGATGAGAGAGAAGTACTGCTCTCGTGCTGAACTCCAAAGGCTGGAGACGGAGTTCTGGCACCTGACCATGGAAGGTGCTGACATAAATGGTTACACTCGAAGGTTCCACGACCTGTCGAGAGTACTTCCCTACATGGTGACTCCCGAATTCAAGCGTGTTGAACGTTACATTTGGGGACTGGCCTCAGAGTTTCATGGCATGGTGACGTCGGCCAAACCACAAACAATCACCGAGGCTGTAACTCTGGCTGTCAGCCTTACTGAAGATTGTGTTCGTATGAAGAAGCTATCATTGAACCCCACTGAGAAGACCGAGACGCATGCTGAGTCGTCCGGTGACAAAAAGAGAAAGCATACGAGCTTGAACCAAGCAACTCGTAACAACAAGGGTTTCAGCAAGAAGCGCGACACTAATCCGCCTCAGGAGACGAAAACCCATGCAACCAAAGCATACCAAGGCTCCATGCCTAGATGCCAAAAATGTAAGTATCATCATGATGGAGCTTGTCGCATTCCAAGGTGCGACAATTGTGGTAAATTGGGTCATCAAACAGAAGACTGCTGGGGAAAAGGAAAGAACCGAAATGGAAACGGTGCTAACGGGAAAGGGCAGAACCAAGGATGCTTCAAGTGTGGAAGCAATGATCATTTCATGAAGAACTGCCCAGAGAGAAACAACGCTCCGGCTCGAGCATTTGTGATTGGAGCAAGAGACGCACGCGAGGACCCTAACGTGGTCACCGGTACGTTTCTCATTAACAATCACTTTGCATCCATATTATTCGACACTGGCGCCGATTATAGCTTCATGTCTGTGGAATTTAAACGCATACTCGGAATAGAATCTAGTAGATTAGAAATTCCTTATTCCATAGAACTAGCCAATGGTAAACTTGTTGAATCGGGCGAAGTTGTTAGAGGCTGCACACTAGAACTTGGCGAACGAAATTTTAGCATCGACCTCTTACCTATTCAATTGGGTAGCTTCGATGTAGTAGTCGGAATGGACTGGTTGTCCAAGAACAAAGCTGAAGTTATTTGTCATGAGAAAATCATTCGCATCCCTTTAGCGAATGGTGAAACTCTTATCGTGCATGGAGAAAAACGAGACGTGCCTCTTCGAATCATCAGTTGCATGAAGGCACAGAAGTGCTTGAGGAAAGGATGTGTCGCTTTCCTAGCACACGTTATAGACAAGAAGGCTGTGGAGCCAAAACTCGAAGACATTCCTGTGGTGAAGGAATTTCCTGATGTGTTCCCTGAAGATCTGCCAGGACTACCTCCGCAACGACAAGTCGAATTCCGTATAGACTTGGTTCCAGGAGCTGCTCCTGTAGCCAAGGCACCCTATCGACTTGCACCATCCGAAATGCAAGAATTATCTACACAGCTCCAGGAGTTGTTGGATAAAGGATTCATAAGGCCAAGCTTCTCACCCTGGGGAGCTCCAGTATTGTTCGTGAAGAAAAAGGATGGAACACTGCGGATGTGTATCGATTACAGGGAACTGAACAAGCTCACTATCAAGAATCGGTATCCACTACCAAGGATTGATGACTTATTTGATCAACTGCAAGGATCAAGCTACTATTCCAAGATCGACCTTCGATCTGGATACCATCAGCTGAGAATCCAAGATGAAAGTGTGCCAAAGACTGCATTCAGAACGCGATATGGGCACTACGAATTTCTTGCGATGCCGTTTGGATTGACGAACGCGCCAGCGGTCTTTATGGACCTAATGAACCGCGTGTGCAAACCATATCTCGATAAATTCGTGATTGTATTTATCGATGATATCCTAATTTACTCGCGAACGAAAGAAGAGCACGAGCAACATCTCAGAACCATCTTGGAACTACTGAAGAAAGAGAAGCTTTATGCAAAGTTCTCGAAATGCGAATTCTGGATTCGCGAAGTACAATTTCTTGGTCACGTGGTGAATGAGAAAGGCATTCATGTAGACCCGTCCAAGATTGAAGCAATAAAGAATTGGGAAGCTCCCAAGACCCCGACCGAAGTCCGTCAATTTTTGGGCTTAGCGGGCTACTATCGGCGATTCATTGAGAATTTCTCGAAGATAGCTCAACCGCTAACGACCCTGACTCAGAAAGACAAGAAGTACGACTGGGGTCACAAACAAGAAGAAGCCTTTCAGCTACTTAAGAACAAGCTCTGCGATGCACCGATACTATCATTACCCGAAGGCACTGAAGACTTCGTGGTATACTGCGACGCCTCACGACAAGGCTTGGGTTGCGTGCTCATGCAACGCCAAAAAGTCATCGCTTACGCTTCAAGACAACTGAAGGTTCATGAAAGAAATTATACCACTCACGACCTAGAGTTGGGCGCAGTGGTATTCGCCTTGAAGATTTGGCGACATTATTTATATGGTACTCAATGTACAATCTTCACAGATCACAAAAGCTTACAACACATATTTGATCAGAAGGAATTAAATATGCGCCAGCGACGTTGGGTCGAGCTGCTGAATGATTATGACTGTGAGATTAAGTACCATCCTGGAAAGGCAAACGTTGTAGCAGACGCGTTGAGCCGAAAGGAAAGGGGTAAGACCCTAAGGGTTCGAGCATTGGAAATGACGATTCGAACGAACCTCACTGCACGCATTCGGGATGCACAACAAGAAGCTCTTAAAGAAGAGAACCGTAAAGCTGAATACCTCCGGGGTGCATTGAATCACATGGTGCCAAACGAAGAGGGAGCCTTATACTTTAAGAAGCGTATTTGGGTTCCACTCTATGGTGGCATACGGGAAGTCATCCTTAATGAAGCCCACAAATCGAGATATTCGATCCATCCAGGATCGGACAAGATGTACCAAGACTTGAAAGGGTACTATTGGTGGCCGAGACTCAAAAGCGACGTTGCTGTCTATGTTGGAAAATGCCTAACCTGTGCGAAGGTTAAGGCCGAATATCAGAAACCGTCCGGCCTACTACAACAACCAGAGATTCCCGTATGGAAGTGGGAACAAATCTCGATGGACTTCATAACGAAATTACCCAGGACCCCGAGAGGGCACGATATGATATGGGTAATAGTTGATCGATTGACGAAGTCTGCGCATTTCCTACCAATCCGAGAAAAGGATAGCACTGGAAAGCTTGCAGAGATATACTTAAGAGAAATTGTGGCACGTCATGGAGTGCCAATCTCAATCATTTCAGACAGAGATGGACGCTTTGTCTCAAGAATCTGGCAATCATTTCAGGAAGCCTTTGGATCTCAGTTAGATCTGAGCACGGCATTCCATCCGCAAACAGACGGCCAGAGCGAGCGGACTATACAAACATTAGAAGATATGCTTCGCGCATGTGTCATGGATCTAGGCGGCAGCTGGGATACTCATCTACCTTTAGTTGAGTTTTCCTACAATAACAGCTATCATACAAGCATAAAAGCCGCGCCGTTCGAAGCTCTGTATGGCCGCAAATGCCGATCGCCCTTATGTTGGGCAGATGCCGGAGATAAACGTATGGTTGGTCCTGAACTTGTACAAGAGACAACCGATAAGATTGCGCAGATCCGAGAGCGCATTAGGGCGGCTCGAGAGCGACAAAAGAGCTACGCGGATCCAAATAGAAAATCGGTAGATTTCAAGGTGGGAGACAAAGTGTTGTTAAAAGTCTCACCATGGAAGGGCGTAGTCAGATTTGGAAAGCGTGGAAAGTTGAATCCACGATACATCGGACCATTCAGAATATTGAGAAGAATTGGTACCGTGGCATACAAGTTGGAGTTACCGGCAGAACTTAATGGAGTACATGATACGTTTCATGTATCCAACCTGAAGAAGAGTCCAACGCAAGAAAACGTGACCATCCCGTTGGATGAAGTGCATATTGATGAAGCCCTCCGATTTACAGAACAACCCGTTGAGGTTACTGACTGGAAAGTCAACAAGACCAGGAGGAGCAGTGTGAAACTTGTCAAAGTACGTTGGAGCTCGAAACACGGACCCGAGTACACATGGGAACGTGAAGACCAGTTCAAGAAAAAGTATCCCCACCTATTCAAGAAGACTCCAGCGAGAGTTAGTTCAGTCTGAATTTCGGGACGAAATTCTTTTAACGGGGGGAGACTGTGACAACTGGCACAAACCGGTAATTTCCGTACACTATAATTATTGCTTAATGACTGCAATTATGAGTTTAATTGTCAGCAATGTCTGAACACATGATTAAACAAGTGAATTCATGCATGTTGTATACTACAAAATATTGCTTTATGCATAAACGAGAGCGTTGCGTCAAAAATAATAGTAAACTCACCGGTAAGACACAATGTGTCAACAGAACTGCAGAAAGTAGTCAGACAATAAAATTGGAGCCTAGGTGTAGGTCCGACAACAAGAATGCATTAAAACCCACGAGTACATACAAGGGTTTATACATATACTCTCCGGAAGCAAAAATATGCACTAAAAAGCACCCGAAACGCACTTTAAGTGCAGAATTTATACAAATCAGCAATAATTCAGCATTTGAACATATAAATATTATGCAGAAATGTCGTCTTATTACCCAGAATACTTCCCTAAGTGTTGGGAACTGATAGTGATACAAAAAGACACTTATTAGACACTAAAAGGTGTAATTTAGCACTTTAACGAATCGGTATGTAACCGAACAACCGGACTATACCCGGGATATGAAAATATTATTATTATCACTATCTATAAATTTCTGAGCCAGTTAGGGTCCCTGATTACCCTAACACCCGTCATAACACGCTTTATATTACTAACGAGGTTAAACACTTAACTTACCTATTTAACCTAAACTTTTCCCTAACTACACTAGTTTGGATCGAACTAAACCCCCCCCCCCCCATACCCTAACCGGCCCCAAGACTAGGGGAACACAAGAGTACAAAATGGATTATTTTATTGAGTTGTGTCTAGTATCTATAAGACACAATACCCATTGGATACTTACTCCTAAATTGCCTATAAGTTCCTTGGATTACACAACATAATCACTTCACATAAAACACCAACTCAACTCTTCTCTCTTGCTCTCCCCTACTCTCGGCCGAACCTCACACACCCACCCATCATACTTTCAAGTTTCAATCTTGCAATTCCAAGGTGATACACATATCAAGGGTCGCATATTAGGAGCTCTTGTGCACTCGGAACGCGAAGGACCTCTACCGTTAGCTTTTATCCACGCGATTTTCATCAAGAATCTTCCCTAGCTTAAAGCTAGAGGTATATCACTTAAAACTTGTTTTTAATCTTATCTAAAGTGGTTAAAAGGAGTTTCGTCGGTTAAATATCGATAACATACTTTTTGAAGCATAAAAGTCTAGTAAAAACGCTAAAATGGTGGTTAATAGCTTGTAACTTGTGTAAAAGTTGTAGTATTTGGAATTTGTGATTATCTAGACCCGATCTATGATTGTGGTAGCTCGGATCACCATTTAACCCGGTTTGGTAAGATCGTTGATCTTAACATAAGCTCGTTTTTAGTTAACACAAGGGTTAAAGGGTGAAACTCTACCACACAGGAGACATGGACTTGTGTAAAAGCATTTTTGTTGTGTAAAAGTAATTTAACCTGTACATTGGTGTTTAAAACTAGCGGATCTACGTATCTGCAAGCGGTATTTTTGAAGAACCACACTTTAAAGAAACCACATGTTCTAAACCGGGTCTTACACAAACAAAAGTGGTTTTTGTGAACAAACAAGTATATGGATACTTGTGTAACAAAGGTATTAACAAAGAAATAATTTTTGTAAAAACCGACTAGAAGTTGTAAAACTTCATATTCTTTAAAAATAAAGTTTTTAAGAAATTAAACTTATTTTTAAAGATAACAAGACTTACTAAATGTGCTAGTAAGTTACTACACATTTTTGTAAATATTCAAGTTCATGAAATTAGTGATTATTGTTGATAAGTATGGTTGATAATTGTTGTTGCTGATTATTGATGATTGGTGATGATTTAAAAGAAAATAAACACACGTTTTGAAAACGTGGGAAACCTCCATTTTTAGGGGAAACTCTGTCAAAATTTTTATAAATTTTGACACTTAGAAAATATAAGTTTTTGAGAAACTTATTCCCTAAAAATGTGTTTAAAAATATTACTAAGGTTTCCCAAATTTTTGATGATAAGAAATGGTGATTTCTTGAAGAATAAAAATGGATGTTATGTATATATATTTTTGAGAGAAAAATATATATTATTTTATCACCAATTTTTGTGCTAAGTGTATATAGTATGTGTTATACGTGCTAGTGTATTAAGGCTTAAAAATACACTAATTACTCATGAGGAGTAGAAATATAGAAATACACATACAAAACACAAGATACATGATTCGGGTGCAAAGTGCAAAACATAAAAGACTTATATTTATTTTTGAAGAAAATAATATAAGTAAGATACATAGTTAAAAATATGGAATATTTTTAACACAAGAATATATACAAAAGAGAGTGACTGTACTTGTGCGACGCAAGTCTAGTGACTAACGTTAAGAAAACGCGTATAGGTTACGACGTTAAGTAAGCAAATCCGGTGGAGTTTACGACGCTAGGAACGCAAAGTTGTGAGTTCATGCTCCCCCTTTTCTCTTTAACTGTTTTCAGTTTTTATAACTTCGGGGGTGAAATACATGTACAAAAGTACAATTTTTATAAAATGGTATGATATAAATACAAGAAGTACACTTGGTGAGAACGAGAACCAAGTGTGACGAAATATATGAATATGAAAAGCGCATTTGGTGAGACGAGAACCAAGTATAAGGCGCTATGAGAAATGATAACAAGAAACGCGCTTGGTGAGAACGAGAACCAAGTAGGAGGCGTTATGAGAAATAGTGTCACGAATAGGGTTCAGAAGCACCATTAATCAACGTATACATTCAGACCGCAGAACAAAAGGTTAGATCTAACAGGTGCCTGGCAGCCTCACACTCGGTCGGGGCGAGAATCGAGTGGTGCTTTTGTGTCTCAGAATATACCAATTAAATGCCTTAGGTTTGGTGACTTCCTATGACGTGTCACAGGTTAATGGCTTTGCAACCCATTAACAATCTGATAAGTACAGAAATACTGTATTTACATAAAATTCATACCATACAAAAAGTGATAAATAACTTGAAGTACGTGGGGTACTCAAGAGAATTGATAAATAACTTGAAGTACGTGGGGTACTCAAGAGAATGAGAATAAAACTTGAGTACGTGGGGTACTCAAGAAGAAATTGAATTATACAGATGTACGTGGTGTACACATGAAACTTGATTTACTCACAAACTATGTTTTCATACAAAGTATACAAACTTGAAATACAAAACTGCATGAATTCACACCAACTTTATGTTGACGTTTTTCCAAAAACTCACATGTATTTCAGGTATCTAGGATGGATGTGCGCGTGGTCTTGCTTATGCTCGAGGATGTCGCTTGTGTTTAACTTTAAATAAAGTTGTAAACTTTTAAGACAATGTTTTATGCGACTTAGCGATGTAAACGCTAACGAATGTTTTCAAATTATGGTATTTGATGTTATTTTACGAGCATGTAGCATGTTTACTCTTCGTATGCAATGAGAACCTTTCATGATCACACCTCGTGCTTCCGCCGTAGAAAGGGGTGTGACATTAAGCTCTATTTCAAGTGAGTTTAGAATTTAATTTCTAACTCAGGATGGTATGAATTCTACCTTTTTTAAATATGTTTGGCTTAATTTGTTCTTTGTAACTCAATATTGACTTAAGCATCAGAGGGGTGTTAGCCAAGCTAACACCCACCTTAGTGTAAGGATGTTTTGCAGTATATTCTTCGGGATATAGCTCCGGGATGCTCACTCAGGATATTTCGGAAGATTAGAGGATTGGCCCCCTCTCTCACGAACAAGGGATCCTGATCCCTTCACAGGTTTAAAGGTATTCACCTTTCTTCCGAATTGGGTTTAAACACCCCGCCTGGAGCGCAAGTTATTCAGGGATAGTTCAAGGTGGCGGGACCAGTCCATGTAAAAGTGGCTGACAATTTCGTTACTGTTGGCTATATCCTGAATCCTAAAGGTATATGAGGATTGATCACCCTCTCTCACGAAAGGGTATTTTCATACTCTCTAAGGTTTAAAGGTTTTCGCCTTTCTAAGTCTTGGAGTTTATACACTCCCGCCTGTAGCTCATGAAAATTTGGGATTTTCCCCAGGATACAAGGGATTTATCTCCAGTACATCCTTGGGTTTTACCTTTGGGACGTAAAAAATTGCCTATACAATGGAAACTGACATTCAGAAGATTTCTAAAGTATTTGAAGACATTGTACACAGGGGACATTCCTACCAAGGTGGTGATGTAAAAGGCTCGGAACTAATGCACTAAATACCTCGCACAAGGGACATCTTCATTGAAGAAGTTGCAAAGAGATTGAGGCTTGGTGATAGGGTTATATACTACTCCGGGTATGATCTTTCCTTTGTAAACATCGTCTAAGTTTTTAGTAACACTATGTTTTATAAAAGGTTAAGTATCCTGATATATTCTCAAAGTCCTTTTCAGGATATTTGATTAAGGTGTTTGAAACTCGTATTAGTTTGGAACTTTGATCATTTAAGTATTATCGAAAACTGGTTTTGGAAAAATAGATTGTTTTTCAAAAGCTTTCTACAAAGTTGAACGAGCATTTGGGAGTCCTATCTAATAAAAAAGTTTTTGTGATAATTGCTGAGTATACTGATCAGGATATTTTCATAAGATAACAAGATGAAATTTTTACAAAGCTAAGAGTTACATTAATTAATGCAAGGCAATAACAAACAAATCAAAAGGTAGTTATATTATTAACAAGTCAAAAGTTGTGCTTTTGGTTTCACCTTAAACCAAGGCCCATCCGCCAAAAGCACAATTAGTTTTTACCATACTTGTGTAACGGTTGCAGGATATATCTCAAAACAGGACCTGTCCACCTACAACCGTTACCAGATTCAAAACAAGTTATACTAATTGATGACCAAGGGCTTCGTCCTAAAACCTAGGACCCATCCACCTTTGGTCATCACATTGTTCTAATGCAGGGAATATAAATTGTTTGAAGACAGGAAAAGTAAATTGTTTACAAAACCACAACCATGAAACTTAAAAGTGGGCTCCGGCCTTGGCACGTATATCCATCATCGCCCACTACACCGCTTAAGAAGCGGTACCTTCTTGATCAACAGCTTCCTTCCCAGCATCCGCACCAGCATCGGCCTCAGGATTCTTCTCGGCATCACCATCGTCAGCATTGGCCACTTCCTCTGTCACCTTAGAAGGCTCTTCACCAGCATGCTTTGCAGGATGAGCAACGGGATGACCTCCAAGATCCTTTAGTTTCGCTTCCCAAGTTTTTATGTTCCAGGAGGGGCATTCGAAGCCCAAATCCCTGGCTTCATAAGCCATCCTTATCCTGGCTTGGAGAAGAGAGACGACCACGGATGCTTTGAGGCTGTCCCGATAGGAACTCATATTCTGCTGGTACTGGAGAAGGGCAGCATCTAGTTTGGCTTGGGCATCCTCATTGGCTTTGTGGAGGGTAGCTTGGTGTTCCTGGATCATGGCCTTATATTTGTCTTCGTAATGCTGGGATTTGGCAGCTGCAATGGTTCCTTGGTCGGCTATGGTGGCTTCAGCTTTCTCCAGCTTGATCTCCAACATCTTGTTAAGCCCGCAGGCGTCTTCATACAAGTGCATAAGACGATCCAAACCCTATCGATAAAGACACAGGTATCGATGTAAAAATGAGCAGGATAAGGACTAACATACTTATGCAGGATATTGAGAGGAAAATTTTACCTGTTTGAGGAATGAGGTGGCTTCGTTAAACCCATGGTTCTCGAGAGAGAATGTTTCAGAAACAGTTGGAGAATCCGACTCCTTTCTCTTCCGAGAAGTGGATGCTCGGGTCCTAGATGCCGGAGTGGCTTTAGGAGCAGAAACGGTCCTTGAAGAGGTAGGTTTTGGTGTAGCAGACGACTTTGGCTTGGATTCCTGTTTGATGGGTGCGAGGCTGGAGTAGCAATACAACTCGTCAAGTTGGAAACCTTCAAGGTTGACAACTGGTACTGCACAAGGGAAGATATTCTTAAACCCATCATACTTTTGAAAAGTAATTAATTTAAAATATATGCTGAGAATGTGCTTACCAGACATTTCTGAGCTTGATTTCTGGCTTGAATCTGAAAGAGACAGGGAGAAAGTTCTTTCGCTGGCAGGAAGTCGGTAGATTTCCTTGATCTTGGATTCGGATTCTGCACTGGGAGGCACTAAATCTCTGAAATTCGCTGCATAAAAACATCAGGATATAAGTCCGGGATACAGTTTGAAGATATAATTGGGGATATTCCTAAAACCCTAAATCCTACCCTTGGTTAACCATTTAACCGGTAGATCGAAACCCTTATCAATAGAGTCTCTTTTTACGAAAAAGAATTTTCGTCGCCATCGATCCTCGTTCTTGGTGGCTTTAAGAACCAAAGGGTTCTTGGAGGTAGAAAACAGGAGAAAACGGTGATTGCCGTGGGATCTCAACCGGTATGCTATAGGGAGGTCCTCAACAAGTAGGTCAGGAAAATGACGAGATTTGATTTGATTCAGCACTATTAGAACTCGCCAAACCATTGGCATAATCTGGGCATAGCTAAGGCCGGTGAGTTCGAAAAAGCGAGAGATAAAGGGTGGAAATGGGTACCGGAGTCCAAGAGAGAAGGGGTAGGAGAAGAAACAAACCCACTCATCGGATAACGCGTCTGATCGGGCTTCCCGGTCAAAAGGGCGAAAGACTGTTCCGGTGGGGAAGACGCCAGAATCTTTAAGAGCAGCGATGTCGGCGTTGTTGCAGCAGATCTCCTTTGCTGGATCAACAATGAAATTTTGACTTACGAGGCTTGAGGCCGGTCTGTCCGATTGGGATCTTGTTCGTGATGCCATGAAAGGTGTTGAGCAAACTGAAAGAAATTCAAGAAAGAAGGATAGAGGATAGAGAGAAAAGTGATTACCTGAAAATCGCTTAAAGAAAGATAAGAAGAAGCAGAAATGATTTGGCTAAATATAGGCTGAATATAGGGGGTAAAGAGTAAATGTTGCATTGAAAATGGCACACTGTCATTTCAACCATCGTTTCATTTTAATAGCCTCGATCGACGAGAAAATGTTTTGAAATATATCCGTTGGATTGGTATACCAACCGATATATTTGGGGACAATTGTTATGGGTCATTTTCTGAGTATACATATCCTGACTAATATCCCGCTTTTAATTGTTTATTTGTGACCAGGATACTGGACGGAGATATTGCTAACATCTTGGGCGATATCCTAAGTTTGAGTGAATTAAACACGTGCAGGTTAATGGCTGTAAGCTACTAACGGTCATCAGGACTTCTTCTCCTCAAGACTCGGGCGTATTTGTTATGAGGAAGCCGTTGAACCCGAAAGACTTGGTCCTCAACGTTCGAGTGGGAATATTCGCTGGATCCTGGAAGTTTAGGATAGTTTGTTACATTATCTTTACTATAAATAGATGGGGGCGGATCAGTTTAAGGCACACAATTTACACTGACACTCTCGAACACTTTCGCTCTCTAGCTCATTGCTAACACCACACTTGTATTCAAAATTCATTGTAACACATAGTCGATCCGCACCACATCCTGCACTGTATCCTGATGTTTGAAGTAATAAGAAGAACAAGGCAGCTGCGATTGTCAGCTCCCGAGGTTTTATGCCGGCGATCTAGATTGATCAAGGGCTTTCCTCGTACATCTCGTGTCGTTTACTTTACTTTTGCTCATAGTTTGATCATAGATACAGCTCAATATCCTGAGCCGTATCCTGAATACTGATTTTCTAAATAACTTAACAAGCATATTTTCAATACACTTTCTAGCACACTACCTCACTTTACTAATTTGATCACTTAATTGCTTCGGTAATTTTTTACCAAAACAATAAGCAGATAAGTTTTCAGGAATTCAAAACCACACAATCAGTCCAAAACATAACAACACCAAACACCCAAAACCAACAAAACGAAAACCATAAGTTCAACGTGGCAACAACATATGAAATCAACACGTAAATGTATTTGAAAATACAGAGAAAACTATTTCTCAATCTTGGGAATCAAAAGCGTCGAAACACCAGCATCTTCATCCTGAGACAGTTCATCACTCATGCGGCGCTTTGTCGAGGAGCAACCAAATGCATCATCTACGTCGCACACTTCACGAATATTACGTTTTGTTTCATCAGAAGAGGGATTCTTATTGCCTACGAGTGCTTTGGTTGCAGGTGTAACATTGTCACCGCTGCATGACATCTCATCCTGATATAAAAAGACAATAAGTATTAACGTTTCAAAAAATTTAGTACAAATAACCAAATTCTTATATTACCTTCATAAGGTCAACAGGAGTAGACAAACTGCAGGAATCTGGAAAATCCAACGATTCGGACTGCTCATGCTTTAAGTATGTCACACCCCCAAAATACCACGTGCGGAATCACTGCGGGACGTGTGACGTACCAGGATCTAGCCACCAATCACATTGAACTTATAAAGATAAAATAAAACTTTCATTTATTTAAAATAAGTGTTACAATACAAGAGTTATTATCTAGCGGAAGCATATTACATTCTGTTATGAGTTTCATAAAACAAGTGTATAAAAACCATCAGACTTGTCTTGTGATTTCTTGTAACTTGACCCATGACCACTCCAGCATCCCAGACAGCAAGTTCCAATAACATGTACCTAAAGGCCTGCAAGACATGTAACAACGAGTCAACAACAAAGTTGAGCGAGTTCACAGTTGGTGTTTGTTTTAAAGTTGTTCTAAAACCATGAGTTCATTTGTAAACCATAAGTTAACCAGTTTCCTTGTTTCCCAAACCATATCCATAACCAGTGGGGGTTTCCCCATGTGAACTACTAGACCGTTACCATATCGACAACTGACTGAGGAAGTTGTGGCCTACGTCAATGTCTATCATCATTGACTAAGTGCCCAGATCCATTAGTACACGCCCGTCCTACCGGCACGGTGTGAGGCTTGTCAACCCTAATAGCGCTATTAACTAATGACCCGCTCGCCATTGGCCCGATGATTAAGTCGATATAAAAATGAGGGACTTCATGATAGAGTTTTGTCTAGTAAGTTATATGTTGTCGTCCTTCCCAACCGAGGACGGAGGTACGTACTCTACCTAACCAAGAATACGCAGATTAACTGTAGTCGTCCTTCCCAACTGAGGACGGAGGTACATATCCTGTTAGAGGTAAATATGTAGGTTTTGTTTTAGTTTCTTAGCCCATTCCCAAACCACCGGGAATCCCATGTCTTATAGAAAGTGTGAACTCACCTCGGTTTGCTCGGTACGTTTCTCTACGTATTCAAGTTGATCAATCAAAATCCTAGCATGCTTATCAAAGCCGATCAGTTTCACATAGACTCAAGTCACATAGTTCACGTATTCCTTACACATACTATACTTGCAATGTACACAGACTTCACCTACCGTTATGCAAGTCACCTCAGTAATTCATGCAACATACCAGTTTATCATCATCATATATTCCCTATCATATGTTCGGGTCACATTACAAGTTTATGTACAATAATACCCATCAGCCCATTGTCATATATCATCCAATTATGCGGCCCATAAGATTAACATGTTAACTCCAATCAGTATGTTATTAACTCAGATAATATACAAAAAAAAACCTCAACGCTCATGAATTCAGACTCCCATGTTTCGTCATCCCAAAATATCCCCTCGACGAAACTCCCATGTTTCGTCGTTACAAACTCCGACGAAACTCCCATGTTTCGTCGAGTTAATGCATGGCGAAATACTCATAAGTTTCGTCGCACCAGTCAGCAGTTCTATTTATTCAATTAAATACATAACATGTTTTGTACAACCTAAGTAAATTATATTTAACAATATACAATTAATTAGTAATCATCAAAAGACTCGCACATCAGAAGACATCATCGTCTTCGACAGCAATGCACAAAGTCAACATCAGTTTTTGAAGAAACATAATTATCAAAAACATTGATAACAGATAGTTCCCTAGTATACCAATCATTATCATCATGTGCAACACTTATCAATTTATGGCAACACACTAATCGAGGTTTATCCAAGCCATTAATTAACGCACAAGATTTCATCATGTACAACCCTACACTTTCTAACCTATGCATAGCAATTCCCTAACATTTACATCAGCTTTGTAAGCATTCGGTCTACACATTCAACATACAGTCAATTATCAATAGAGCTCATGGACATCAGAATTAATCCACTTGTTACATCGATTTCACCATGGATCACCTTGAGTCTCATTCGAACTAATATATTAACACAATGAATATCATTTACATTAGTGCATAAACGTGTCTCAGCTTCATTCATACAGATTAATGACAACACAAACAGAATTACTTTTACACAAGATTAACAGGATTGGAACAATTATCCACAAACCCTAATCATCTCCTTTCATCAAGACTAACAAGTTTAACAACCTATTCCTTTGATTCACAGAAAGCACATTAACACAATTCAGCAATTAAACATATAATTCATCACATAGCAGCCCATTACGAGTTCATATTTGTGAGCATTAGATCAACCGAAAATCATCAAACCACCTTTACGACATACGTACTTTAAAATTGACACTTATGAACACAACACAGCAAGTCAATAAAAAACCCATATTTGATGAGTGAATATACTAACCGGAGATAGAGGGGGTGCGAGTTAGTGGAGGTCGATCACGATAGAGGGGGGTCTACTGTTGCCGGCCACCAAGTTACAAGAGGGGTGCACTAGGGTTTATTTCTTGTGTTAAGTATATTTAAATGAGGTTAAGCAAGGCACCAATCATTTATGTGAAATATTAACATACAAGGGAGTTTGGATCGGCTATTTTTGGGCTTAAAATACATGGGCCGGACTTTTATAAGAGGGGTGTGGCCTTAGGCCCAAGTAAATGTGTACGTAAATGCATAAGGGGATGGGCCAAGGGTCCAAGTAGAGTGTGGTTCGAAGGTCTTGTGTAATCCGAGAAGAAGTATGCAACTAAGGGTTCTTAACAGCACCATATGCTCACAAGCATGCACATGAAATAAGATACATTCCCCTAACACGTATATTCACATTTAATATTACACATATATTATAAAGAACAACGCATAAACGTTCAATATAAATCACTAAACACATGGTGTTCATATAGATTACATCCAAGTACAACGAAAGGCTCTAGAATGTGAGTTGTCACATCATCCCCAACTTGAAAGAAATTTCGTCCCGAAATTTAGCACGTAGGTACTGAGGAAGCTAGTTAGGTTGCGTGGTTTCCTGGTTTTCCTGGGGTGCCACATCATCCCCCGTTGGTTTGGAATTTCGTCCCGAAATTCCGCAGTAGCTTCAGCCTCAGTAGCGGTTTCACTGTTCTCGAACACCTAGGGATATTTGTGTTTCGTTTGGTCTTCTCGTTCCTAGGTAAACTCTTGGCCACGACAGGAGTTCCAACGAACTCGAACAAGAGGTATCCTGGTGCGTTTGAGAATCTTGACCTCCCGGTCCAAGATTTCCACCGGTTCTTTGACAAATCGCAACTGATCGTCGATAGTGAGCTCCTTGAAAGGAACTATGAGGGTTTCATCTGACAGACACTTCTTCAGATTCGACAAATAGAATACGTTGTGAACTCCACTGAGTTCTTCGGGTAGATTCAATATGTAGGCCATCTTGCCATTTCTCTCCATGATTTCGGAAGGTCCAACATCTCGTGGTTTGAGTTTGACTCGTTTACCAAAACGAACTACACCTTTTCCAAGGTGAGACTTTTAAGTGGTGCTCGATCCCAAACCTGGAACTCGAGTGGTTTTCTGTGCTTATCAGCGTAGCCTTTTTGTCGGTCCCGAGTTGTCGCCATCCGTTGTCGTATCTGAGCAGTCTTCTCTGTTGTGTCTACGACGAGTTTTGGGCCAGTGATTTGGCTGTCGTCAACCTCTGCCCAACAAAGAGGTGATCGGCACTTTCGTCTGTACAATGCCTCGAACGGAGCAGCTTAGATGCTGGTGTGGTAACTGTTGTTATACGAAAACTCCACCAAAGGTAGATGCCGCTCCCAGCCATTAACAAAGTCGATTACACATGCTCGAAGCATGTCTTCTAGAGTTTGGATGGTGCGTTCAGTCTGCCCATCCGTCTGTGGATGATATGCTGTGCTCATGTCTAGACGTGAGCCAAAGGATTTGTGCATCGCTTGCCACAAATCAGATGCAGATCGTGGGTCGCGATCAGAGATAATGGAGGTTAGCACCCCGTGCCTAGCAACCACTTCTTTCAGGTAGATAACTGCAAGTGTAGAAAACTTATCCGTTTCCTTGATGGCTAGAAAGTGTGCTGGTTACGCAAGACTATCAACGATCATCAGGTGATAATGTTTCCGTTTCGAGTTGTTAGTAGACTAGCGACCAAATTCCATGGCAGTCTGTTTCCCACCAGTCAATCCATCATTCACATACTTAACTAGGTGGGCCTTCATGCCCGATCATCAGTACAAGGTTTATAAACACTAGTGTCTCTCATCTAAACCCAGACGACTAGAATATCGAGGCCGGTGTGCTTTGCTCAACACAAGTTCCCTACGGTTGCCGCAAAATGAGATCCACATTCGTTCCCTGAGGTAACGAGTATCGTCCGGCCGGTCAAAGATTGCTTCTCCATGACCCGCATGGGTTCGACTTGAAAATCCTCTTCCTTCAGTTCTTCAGTTTGAGCAGAGCAAGTCTGATCAGGTAAGTTAGAGTCGATAGCGAGCTGCAGATCTCGTGTATGTTCAGGTTTCACGGTCGTACTCATTCAGAAGTTCCATCCAGCGATGTCATTGCATGCTTTAGCTCTTTCAAACATCAATACACGGGAGGCCCTTGTGATCGGTCTAGGTAATGCATTTGGTACCGTCCAAGTAATGCCTCCAATTTACATTCGAGAACCACGGTTCCCACCGCAGGTTATATGTCGTGCTGTTCCTCTTCATGATTTCATTACATAAGTCATCACCTTCTCATGTTGCATCGGCGTGTGACTGGGATTCTGATTCAAACCATCATGGTATACTACTAAGTTATCAGTACTTTCGGATAAAGACGATGCCCAGTGTATTGCTGAGTTATGATTCGAATGCTGAAAAGACGTCCCCCCTGTTTGTCTTCCACGAACACAGCACCCTGTTGTGCTAAAGAGATTTAAGCTCCGCGATCTTTGGTGTTTGTAGGATCGTGTTTCGACCCGAATGAGTCGTTCAGAGGCGTTCAATTACGTTTCAGGTGCGGAATAACAAGAAACGAAGGTAGAGACAGCTTGCAATTCACTTAATCTACTGATTTATTGATTTGACAACGTTTACAGCTTGATCTTCACACCGGCAGCACTTCGGTATGGAATTTTACAAAGTTACAAATGAGATCCGCTCATGTGGTATTTATAGTGCAGGTAGGTTCGCATATATGAACATGTACGAATAAGCGGACCTAAACAGGTAGGTTCGCACATACGGACATGTACGTATAAGCGGACCTAACCAGATAGGTTCCCATATACGGACATGACACAAAAACAGACCTCCTATGTCCATATAAGCGGACCTACTCTCTAAATCACAAATTCTCTCCAGTTTTCCCGTAAAACGTGCCCTGATCTAACAATCTAAAACTAAAACTCGATACAAGACGAAGTCGACAGATGTAGTGCACCAACAGACTCCCCCTCAGATGTTGACGAGTCGACTATCGAGTCACGACAATGCTGTATCTTCACATCTTCAGTCTTGATCAGTCTCTGGGCTTTTCTCTCTCTATCTTCTTCAACAGACTCTCTTTAACTTGAAAATCTTCAGACTCCCCCTAACAATTTGCTGGCATTCCTTTGTTCTTCAGCAATATCTGCTTCAGGATCAATGTCTGGCTTTCTTTGTATTCAGAATCTTAAACCTGGCACTCTATAGAATCTTCAATTTCCAGAATCAAAACTTGGCTAGACCTGCACATTCTTAACCCAGAAATGAATTTCTAAATTTAACAATTTTAGTGCACCAATTCTGACATAATCAGACTACTTCCTCTCATAATCATATGTACCAACAATCTCTCTTCCTCAGATCATACACATCTGATGAACCACTTGTTGATTTAGAAAATACATTTTGACATTTTAAAACACACTCCCCCTCACAACAATGTCATCATGTTTAGCACTCGGAATTTTGACAATCAGCTTTCCAACATCAGTTGTCGAAAATATTTTTGACTTTTTCAAAAAATTATGCTAAAACACACTAAAAATCTTTTTGTATTTTTGAATGTAAAGAAATGCAGTAAAGAAATATTTACAGGCAATATTTTTGTGAGTTTTGTGTAAGAGGATCATATCAGTTTAAAACAAGTCACGAGTACCGTTGAGCTTAGTTACACTTAGATTGCCAATATACTCATCCATTTAAATTTTCACACAAATTTCAACTAATTCAGGATATGAGTTAGGTGTTTTAAGAACTTAAACTCATTCATGTGTCCCACCTCTTGAATATACTCCCGTATCCAGATCCCAAAATTCAGTCTTACAGGTGAGTATACCACAGATGATATCTGTCAGGGGAATAAATTATAGTACGAGGGCCGTGAGAGCTCAGGTCGATCTTTCGATACGCAGAGAGATGACGGCTTCGACTTTTGGTGTGTCCCCTTTAGAGGATCTTTTGCATTACAACAGCAATGACTATCAATTTTATTGTTTCATCAATTTGCTGAGGGCTGCGCTATTTTTCAAGCATACGGAAAGTATTCTCCGGGGACTAGGTCAGAAATTCCTTTCAGCAGAAGTCCCGGGATAATACCCCAGATATCACTGAGCATAAAGACCTAGTATCTCAAAAAGAGGGACCTTTCAAACGAGATTTCAGGGGTTACCTATATATCCAAGTAGTGTTCCCCATGAAATAAGCAAGTTTGAATTTATGTTTATATCCCGAAAAAGTTTACTAAATGTGTAAAAACCTATCGGCATATCATCAGTGAGACCGTTTAACGCTATTTAATCATTACATTTCTTTAGCATACTGTGACTGTCTACTGATGTACTATCATTTCCTCTTCTTTGACACAAAAACTCATTTTTGATTTTATCATGTTTTTGCCTTTTTCAAATTTTCAAATGTTTTTGGATTTTCTGAAATTTTCTACTCCCCCTAAAATGCAAACACATTTTAGGAAATTTGAAAATAAACTGTACAAAACTTGACAACCGATATCGAATCACTTCAATTCGCCATCCACTTGGCATAAACAATCAGAACTCCCCCTTACACAAAACTATTTTCTCATTATGATTTCAAAACACTTAAGTTTGTTTTAACCAAAATGATTTTTCCGGAAAATAAGTTTTGTTGATTTTAAACCATTTGTAGGTTCGGGGTGTGGTTCATCACATTCTCTACTTTTAACCACTTGTAATAGATCAAGTACAACTTAATGTACCTGATTTACCACTTGCAAGTATGCAACCTCTGTACCTCTTGTAAAAATATTCACAACATACAAACCTATGTAGGAATAAACCTCTACACAAACCATTTTACCAATCAAAATGCCGATTCCTGCTTCACACTTACCAACCTGGAAGCTCCGGCAAGTCACACTCATCCTGTAAAAATTAAACACATTTAAAAATTATTTCACAAAATCTATCTTAACAAGAATGATGCCGATTCCTGATCCACGATATAAACTTGGGATCTCCGGCAAGTCAGGTTTTTCATTTAAACAGATTCACCCAAGCCTGACGGTCCTTGGGTGATTTTGAATTCTTGTTTAACAATGGTGGAAAATTTGCATCATCCATTGTTAAACCTGAATTCTCCATTTTTACCTCAACCAAAGGCTCCCCTGGCTTTGATGTACCAGAATCATTGCTTGCACATGGCTTGTCTGACTTTGACACGTCAGATTCATTGCCTGATCGTGGCTTGTCTGACTTTGATGAGCCAGATTCATCGCCAACATGTGGCTCCTTTGTTTCCGAAGAAACAGATTCATTGCCAACAACTTTCTTTTTCTGATTTGTATCTGATGAATTCGTTTTGCTTGATTTGTCAGTCTTTGGCGAGCAAGACGATTTATCAGAACTTTTATCTGTTTTACCAGTTGTATCCGAGGACAAGATCTTCTCTAGATACTCTCTAGCCTTCTTCCTCTTTTTCCTCAGTCTGTCTTTCTGCCCCTGAGAAAGTTTCACTTTCGGTTTTAGAACTTTCTGTTCTTGAACTTTAGGTTCGTGAACTTTCTGTTCCTTGGGCTTTGCTTTGACATTGACTGGTTTCTTCATTGCCATTTTCTGAGATTCAGCCCTCGATCTACCCTTTGATCTCATTGGGCAATCTCTAGCAATGTGTCCTCTGATTTGACAGTTATAGCATCTTCTCGTCTCATAACTCCAATTCTGGCAGTTAACAGCAATGTGTCCTTGATAACCACATCGTTAACACACTCTTTTATCGTACCAATCACCATTTTCAGTCCAAACATTCAGATCATAGAACTGTTTGGCTTGGTGATAATCCTTGCTCCTCTTGTATGTTGGATTTGACTTTTGAGCACTGTGGTCCGACCTGCACCACTTATTGCCAACATTTTTTGAGTTTTGATTTTCCAATTTTTGTGATTTTTTATCACGATTGGATGATTGAACTGATGAGCTTTTATTTTCTTTTTGAAAATTTTTCAGTTTTTTATCTTTTTGATTTTGTTCCACATTCTTCTTTACAGGTTTTTGCGATGAGCATTCACCTTTTTCAATAGAATGTAGAACAGTTTCTTTAAACATTTCTTTTAATTTCAAAAATGTTTTCTTTTTCTCATCATCATCAGTTTTCTCATCACAATCTTTAACTTTGACATTGTCAAAGTTTGTGACATTGTCACTTATTGGAACAGAATTGATCGGTTTTGGACAGGGATAATCTGGTGTTGATGAGGAAGTCTCAAAACCTTTCAATTTCTCTTCAAGCTCTTTGATTTTAATCCGAGCTTTTTCAGCTTCATTTTCAAGTCGAATGATTTTCTGAAGATGAGAATTTATTTCAATTTGTTTTTCAAGATTATTTTTAAAAATAGCAGATTTCTCATCTTCTAAAATCTTCATTTGACTTTGAAAATCTTTTTCAAATTTTAATTTTTCATTTTCAAATTCTTTTTCCTTTTCTTTCAAAATCTCGTTTTTCAATGTCAAACTGTTCAAATCTCTTAACAGTTTGTCATTTTCTGATTTCAACTTCTCACAATTTTCCGTTAAATCAAAAATCTGTTTCTCATCAGCTTTCTTCTCGTCTTTCAAAACTGAAATTTCTTCAGTCTGTTCCTCTCCCACTTGAACACCTTTACTCTTGCTCTTCTTTAATATTGATTTTCCACTTTGACTTTTCTTCTTCTCAGCATTTCTCTCCATCTGTTCTTCAAGTTTCTTAATGAATTGACCAATTGTCAATTCAGAGTATTCTCCAGTTCTTTTTAAATCCAAAAGATATGTACCCCACTCTTGTTGAGGTATGGCATTGGCCAATTTTTCAACCCATTCTTCTGATTCTTTTTTAATACCCTTCTCAGACATTGAGCGAACAAGATGGCTATACCTCTCAATGATACTCTTTGTACTTTCTCCTGGACAACCTGAAAATGAATCAAATTCTTTATTTAATACATTTATTCTATTAATTGTTTCACTAGTCATTTTAAAGAAATTGATATCCATGATACGGAAACACGTTTATCAAGACAATTCCTTAAAATGAAATATCAAATTCAAACTCGATCCCCTTTCAAACGAAATGATTCACCTTGTGAAACACCTGAAACAGACAAACAAACAATCAGTTTAACCGGATTGAAAATGTGAATGTGTGTGTCGTTTAAATCGATCTAGAAGTCGTGCCGAAGACTTGGACGAGTTTCAATGTTGTTGAAATGATATCAATGACTGAATGATCTTGCCAAAAGGATCTGGAAGAATCCGATTAAGCTTAATATTGAACCAATTCTGCTTGAATCTTGATACACTAAGTATAACAAATGCTCGACAAGATTATCTTTTAAAAATATTTGATTGTGCCTCAACTATTCAGCACTTAAAACATTTTTGATTGGACCTCCCGTATAAGACTTGTCACCTTATATCCGACACATTTATATTTGCAGATTTCAATCAAGCCGACACCTAATTTTCTTGATTGGACCAAGCTAACTGGACTAACGACTTGGCTGCTGATGCTTTGATTGGGCCTTAGAGTCCACTACACTGACAATACAAAAGTTGATTGGGCCACACACATCACTTAGTGGACGACAACAATTGCATGGGCTGACAACTTTATTTGATGATTTGTCCGTTTAACCCTTTACTATGTGGCCGACAATGGTTATTCGCTTTATAATCCTATTGGACCATACGAGCGGACCTAATGAGCGGAACTTGAACTTATCAGAAAAGCGGATCTATTGAAATGTCACTAAAAGCGGACCAGATTGACCAGATGAGCGGACCTACATCTTTGGAGCGGACCTGATGTTGTTCACTGAAGCGCACCTACTACACAATTTGAAGCGGACCTATACACAATATGTCCCTAAAAGCGGATCTCTAGAGCGAACCTTCAACAATCAAGTCCCTATGAGCGGACCTCTTGAGCGAACCTACAACAAATATGTTCCTAAAAGCGGACCTAACAAACGAACCTATGAAGTGTCCGTATAAGCGGAACTAAGTATGAAGATGATTTCACCCATTTTTAGTCCGTATTTCAGTCTGAAACTTTCAAGGGTTTATCAATGTCCAATAACACGGAATCTGTGCAATTTTGACCCAATTCTGACCGGTACAACTTTCTGAACTGAAAATAGAAAATGTAGAAGTAAGAAATGATTATGAATTCCAGCTATTCTCTGCAGAACACCTCATCCTGAAGCTCTGATACCAATTGTAGGATCGTGTTTCGACCCGAATGAGTCGTTCAGAGGCGTTCAACTACGTTTCAGGTGCGGAATAACAAGAAACGAAGGTAGAGACAGCTTGCAATTCACTTAATCTATTGATTTATTGATTTGACAACGTTTACAGCTTGATCTTCACACCGGCAGCACTTCGGTATGGAATTTTACAAAGTTACAAATGAGATCCGCTCATGTGGTATTTATAGTGCAGGTAGGTTCGCATATATGAACATGTACGAATAAGCGGACCTAAACAGGTAGGTTCGCACATACGGACATGTACGTATAAGCGGACCTAACCAGATAGGTTCCCATATACGGACATGACACAAAAACGGACCTCCTATGTCCATATAAGCGGACCTACTCTCTAAATCACAAATTCTCTCCAGTTTTCTCGTAAAACGTGCCCTGATCTAACAATCTAAAACTAAAACTCGATACAAGACGAAGTCGACAGATGTAGTGCACCAATAGTGTTGATCAGTCTCTAACAAAATGGATCCTAGCAAGATCCACATGTATTCCCACTTCGTTGGTTACATGATCAAAATGCATCTCTCGAATCTAGAAGTTATATCCAACAAGACTTCACACATAATGGCTCCTCCCTCAGAAGCTCTAGAATAAGATACAGATGTCGTCCATGATGTTCCTTTCTCCTGGAAATGATTCAACACATCATCAATAAGCATAGTCGATTCATGTGGTCTATAAAGCTGCTGGTGTGTTGATTAACTCAATGGTCATCGTGTATAAAGTCCCAATGGCCGTTTTGCGTTCGATAGGCTGTTCCGGGAACATTCTCCCCTTGGACTTCCGTCTGATAATAGGTCGTTCGTTAATCAATCCTCGAATGGAAGCTTGTCCCTCGCAACTGGTTAACGGGGTGTTACTGCATGGTCGAAGCGAACGGTTCTTGACTGTCACCTTGCTGAGTTCTCGATAATCAGAACACATACGAAAAGGCTTATCTTTCCTGGTATAACTGGGGCTCCCCAAAGCGGAAAACTAGGTTCGATAAAACCCCTATCCAACAGCTCCCGTGGTTGAGTATACAGTTCTTGCAACCCTCCTGGTGCAAGATGGTAAGAGTACAAGCATTCGGAGCTGCATCAGGCGTGAGGTCAAACTGAGATTCTGTCCAACAGTTGTGATAATAATCTTGGAAGTTCTTCAAGTAGCTCATCGGGAGAGTTCACAAACAACTGATGGATCCATGATCCTCCCTTCCTTAGCCTTACATCAGTAATAGTTGCTAACAATGGCGGGGTGGTCCCTCCGTAGACACTTCTGGGCTTTCATTGCAGAATTGATGATAACCTTTATACAACTCTGATACTTTGGAACAGATGACAATTCTTCACTAGGGGGAAGGATACTTAAAATCTTCTCCTCACATGGTACATCTATCATGAACACAGAAGAAAAGTCGATGTCGAACACTTGTCCCACAAGGTCGAGTTTGCATCCCAACGATCATATGAGGTTTCCATTGTCTTGCCACTAGCCGATTCCACCACAGGTTGGGTTTCAAGAAGCATCAGGATTATATAGAACAAAGACAAGGTGATTCGTTACCAAGAACGGGTATGCCACCATATTATTACAGTCCTGGCGTCGCCCACGCCAATCCTAAATGCCCCTCCATGAGCATCATTTCCCGTGTGGTTGTACTCGTTGCGAGGATTTCCAGTACAACCGTCGTTTCCTTGGTTGTTGTCGTTTTGATTTAGCGACAGCCACTCCATGTCGTAGGCACCTTCCTTTCTATAATGTGGGTTGCCATTTCAAGTACCTTGATGTTGCCGTGACTGTTGCCTCCAATGTTGTCATTTGAAACGGAGCTCTACGATCTTTCATCGACAGGGTCGATCTTTTCATATTCCATGCCACGTCCTAAGGCGCTACCCCTTGTGCTGGCAGTTTCACGTTCCATACCATGGTCGATTATCATCGTTTATGTCCCGATTCGTAAAAGTTGACTCCCATGAGTCGCTGGCTGGGGTTAAGGATTTGATTGGAGTCAAATCGCTGATGTTCGTTGCTGGTAACTAGGGTCGTTCAAATGCTGAGGTCCATCATTCTTGGAAGTTGACTGAGTAATACACGGTATGTTATGAGAGTGTTGCAGAAGTGATCGCACTTCGAAATCTAAGGCGTCAATACGTTAAGCTCCAGCAAATGAAGAAAGGTGAGAAAGATATAGACCAATCATTGTCGTTGCAACATCCAACTCGGGGATGTTCGTACAAGCACCTAACATTCTACACAGTTCGCTAGGTGTTCAGATGGGTGTTCAGGTATTACTCGATAGCATCGAGATTCGAAAGAATCCAGAGAGGAATGAAAAGTTCACGTTCGAGTAGGGAACAATCACTGCCATAACCCCTATAAGTTTGTTATGTTTCACATCTATCAAATAACGGAACGGGACCCCTTTTTCACTTGTTAAGCCTCACTGGGACTCGCATGCACCCCACATTATTATTATGTGTGCACCCACAATAATATTGCGATTTGCATGCTCATCTCAACTCCTCTTAACTCATGTCAAATGGTTCCTCAAACTCGAGTAGCAAACGAAGAGCATCGCGAAGCGTAAGTCATGAATGTTTAGGGAAATACCACCCTAACAGTCACATAACACATGCAAGTAATACATGAATTCATACTGTTGTGCTAAACATGCAATCACATGCAATATCATATGTAAGTGTTCACTAGTTATGCAGTACAATGAGTATACGAGAGACGAACCTTGCAATCTGGAGCTGAGTATCATGGTCGTATTCGTGTTTCCAGAACTGTTCGGTTATAGTCTGGTTTTACAAAAAATGTTTTTCCCCTTTTTAAAACCAAGTTCACTATAACCAATGGCTCTGATACCAATCTGTCACACCCCCAAAATACCGCGTGCGGAATCACCGCGGGACGTGTGACGTACCAGGATCTAGCCACCAATCACATTGAACTTATAAAGATAAAATAAAACTTTCATTTATTTAAAATAAGTGTTACAATACAAGAGTTATTATCCAGCGGAAGCATATTACATTCTGTTATGAGTTTCATAAAACAAGTGTATAAAAACCATCAGACTTGTCTTGTGATTTCTTGTAACTTGACCCATGACCACTCCAGCATCGCAGACAGCAAGTTCCAATAACATATACCAAAAGGCCTGCAAGGCATGTAACAACGAGTCAACAGCAAAGTTGAGCGAGTTCACCGTTGGTGTTTGTTTTAAAGTTGTTCTAAAACCATGAGTTCATTTGTAAACCATAAGTTAACCAGTTTCCTTGTTTCCCAAACCATATCCATAACCAGTGGGGGCTTCCCCATGTGAACCACTAGACCGTTACCATATCAACAACTGACTGAGAAAGTTGTGCCCTACGTCAATGTCTATCATCATTGACTAAGTGCCCAGATCCATTAATACACGCCCGTCCTACCGGCACGGTGTGAGGCTTGTCAACCCTAATAGCGCTATTAACTAATGACCCGCTAGCCATTGGCCCGGCGATTAAGTCGATATAAAAATGAGGGACTTCATGATAGAGTTTTATCTAGTAAGTTATATGTTGTCATCATTCCCAACCAAGGACGGAGGTACGTACTCTACTCAACCGAGAATACACATATTAAATGTAGTCGTCCTTCCCAACTGAGGACGGAGGTACATATCCTGTTAGAGGTGAATATGTAGGTTTTGTTTTAGTTTCTTAGTCCATTCCCAAACCACCGGGAATCCCATGCCTTATAGAAAGTGTGAACTCACCTCGGTTTACTCGGTATGTTTCTCTACGTATTCAAGTTGATCAATCAAAATCCTAGCATGGTTATCAAAGCCGATCAGTTTCACATAGACTCAAGTCACATAGTTCACGTATTCCTAACACATACTATACTTGCAGTGTACACAGACTTCACCTACCGTTATGCAAGTCACCTCAGTAATTCATGCAACATACCAGTTTATCATCATCATATATTCCCTATCATATGTTCGGGTCACATACCGGGTCACATTACAAGTTTATGTACAATAATACCCATCAGCCCATTGTTATATATCATCCAATTATGCGGCCCATAAGATTAACATGTTAAGTCCAATCAGTATGTTATTAACTCAGATAATATACAAAAAAAAAACCTCAACGCTCATGAATTCAGACTCCCATGTTTCGTCATCCCAAAATATCCCCTCGACGAAACTCCCATGTTTCGTCGTTACAAACTCCGACGAAACTCCCATGTTTCGTCGAGTTCATGCATGGCGAAATACTCATAAGTTTCCTCGCACCAGTCAGCAGTTCTATTTATTCAATTAAATACATAACATGTTTTGTACAACCTAAGTAAATTATATTTAACAATATACAATTAATTAGTAATCATCAAAAGACTCGCACATCAGAAGACATCATCGTCTTTGACAGCAATGCACAAAGTCAACATCGGTTTTTGAAGAAACATAATTATCAAAAACATTGATAACAGATAGTTCCCTAGTATACCAATCATTATCATCATGTGCAACACTTATCAATTTATGGCAACACACTAATCGAGGTTTATCCAAGCCATTAATTAACGCACAAGATTTCATCATGTACAGCCCTACTCTTTCTAACCTATGCATAGCAATTCCCTAACATTTACATCAGCTTTTTAAGCATTCGGTCTACACTTAGTACCTGCATTTAATCTTTTTGGGAAAATACGTCAGTTTACACTGGTAAATACAATCAACTGACTCATTTTAGAAAATGATTGAAAATTGATTTGGATGCAAGTGGCATAAACATTTTTATTTAACTTGGGAGAATTATTTAAATATATAATCTTGTGAACAAATTACATGTTCCTTGTGCGTTCAGTAGCCCGGATCTTGTCCGGGTTAAAGATCAATAGACACGCCACATTATTCTTTTGTGCACTAACGGGTGTACGCCTACACCCCGCGCTTAAGTCGTGGCCATTTCGTAAAATGATGCCAAGGATATCCGGGACATGGTCATTAACCCCCCAAAGGCTTTAAGTAACAAGACTGTTTAAACGAGCCGATCAAATTATTCAATTAACCACCCAACGATGGAAGATTTGATGCCCGATCAAGCGGTATTCTATATACCGTAACCCAAGCCCGTATAGGGAAAATAAGTTAAAAGTATTTACCTGAGTAAAGTATAAATCACAACAGGCAAACGCAAGTAGCTTTTACTGGTACTCCTAATCTGGAACGAAGGTTTATAATAACCTATTAGAATCCTAACGGGTCTTTAGTTAAGCTTATGCTTAGACCGGTTAGTTTCAAAGACACGGTTCGTACGCACGATTAAGAGAAGACCGGATAGAATGTGATTTAGACCCGACAAGTTCAGAGACTTGTTTAATATGGGTATTTCATACACATTCTGGATTTTGAGATAAAACCGTTAAGGTTTGACCTGTTTCGGTTAATTTATGTAAACTAGTTACATAAACCGAACCGTACGCGTAATAAGCGTGACGGGTAATAATGAGAGCCATTTACAGGTTTCCTAAGTTAATATGCTCCAAATATGTTGTGACATCAGTAAGATATAATTTATTATGCCCGAAACGAATTTAAACACAAACTATGCCCCGTAGGGGTAGTTTGGTCATTTATAAGGTGATAAAAGAGTTTAAGTAGTAATCTGAGTTACAGGTCTGATATAATCAGCCAAAATACTCATTTTACTAAGTTATAACAGTAGGGTAAAGTATATATGTGAAATTTATCAATTTTAACCAAACTATGCCCCGTAGGGGTATTTTGGTAATTTCACATAAGCCGAAAAACTCAAAACTGAAGTCTGAGTTTACCAAACTTTGCTTACTGTTAAAATATTATAATTTGCCTCAAATATCAGTAGGTATCAACCCTTGTATGTTTAATATAGTTATAGCACATACTATGCGTTAAAACGCTTAAAAAGGCGATTAAAGCCATTTCCGGGTTCGATACATAAGGCTGATATTTTTATTATTCCAGAAGGCTTAAAATAATTTATTTATCATATGTGATCAGTAGCAAAAGGTTTGGAGTCATTTAGATGTGTAAAACTCATTTTATGGCCCGTAAGGGCAAAACCGACAATTACCGGATTAGGCCTACGACTATAAGTTATGCTCAGCCTAAAATTAATTAAAAATATTCAAAAATCCCAAAATAATATATTACATCAGTGGGTAATAAGTTTGATATCAAAAAGTAGGCTTAACTAGGCTATACGCTAATTATGCCGTTTAATTAACATAAGGCTCTCATTTTACGCTAACGAGCATAACTTTTAATCTACACCTCAATCTGATGTCAAACTTTGCATACAAGTTTATATATCAGTAATTAAAGTTTCTACTCTTTTACATTTCCAAAAATCACGTTTTAAGGTAATAAGGGCATAATGGTCAACATATGAGCAATTAACGGAATCATGCGTATTAATCGGTTAACTAATGAACCATGGTGTATAATCACAGAGGGTTATACTAGCATGTAACCTGGTCCAAATGAAGCTCTAAGGTATTTCTTAAACATACCAAAATGGGTCAGAACTGAAAGTCAAAGTATAAGTCAAACTATGTGACTTTCGGTTCCGAACCGGGTCTAAACAGGAAATTGTCGGGTTGAACATGTTTAGACATGTTCTTACACTAATAACCAAGTTATATTAATGATCAAACAGGTTGTATGGGTTCTACATTGCTAATCATGCATAAATTAGAATTTAAGTAACCTGTTGACTTTTTATTTACAAGTTTGACCCGACATTTTACCTAGTTAGAGTGGGAATCAGGGGGAACCCTTTTAAGGGTTTATTACCCACATAATTACCAACTTATAACTACTTTTAATTCGAGATTTGACTGAGCCATTATTAATTAATCTCGAAGTCAAACCGTAATTACGACGGTTTGACTTTTAGCTAAATAACTAAGCTAAACTCAATTAAAGAAGGTTAAGCAAACTTACAAGAGTCCTATGCACGAATTATGACCACTTGAGTCTGCTTTGGAGCTCCAAGAATGATCAGAAGTGCAAGAGAAGGTGTGATCACAATGGTTGCATATGAAGCCTTTATATAGTGATCAAGAACACCATAAAATGTTGACACATAGGTCTACATCTCACCACAACTGATTAACAAGTGTTCCTAGTGCTTAGGGGGTGTCTAGGGGTCGCCCTTTATGTGGAAAATCGGATGAAATCGAGCAGAAAGCACTCCGCAGGCAAAAACCCAAAGAAATCGGAGCTGGCAGTCCCTTGCGTGACGCGAAGGACCCCCCTGGGGCTTCGCGTGGCGCGAAGCCCTCCTGCAGCAAATCTGAATTTTTAGATTTTTGCGTATTGATCCTTGGCTCTTCAAACTTCGTTTAGACACTTGTTTCTTGCATTATGAACCCTCATAATTGATTTATAAGGGCTTTAAAACATATACCCACTTTGTTAAGTCCCCGGTTAACTTTATTGTTACCCGAAAAGTCCTAACTTTCAACGTTTACGCTTTAACCCTTCGCACACGAATTTGATCATAACTTTCTCATACGATAACGAAACTTTACGAAATTTATATCGTGTATTCTAGTGAGCATAATTAACAGTTACAAAGCTTCGGGTTTGTCAAAAGGTCACTCAGAGGTATAACTTAAACATGTTGACACATTTAACCCCTGTAGTTTGTAATCTCTCACTTTTAGCTTCGCATGATCCATGATTTATTCGTTTGATGTTATAAACATCATGTGGGGTTAATGTACAATATATTTATTCACTGTTGACATTTCGAACACGTATATTAACATACTTTCCATGTTTGTCAACTTTAGTCCTTCTATAATATTCTTTCACACGTTTTAAATATATGACACGTGTCAACACATTATTAGACGTGAATTTTCGAGGTGTTACACAGATCATTCAATCAAGTATCCACGAGGATTCATTGAAAACATGCTCGTTAAAATCGATAAATTTGTTTTTCCCGTGGATTTTGTTATTCTTGACATGGACGAAGACTCAAAAGTGCCATTAATACTTGGACGCCCGTTCCTCAATACTGCAAGGACGATTGTTGATGTGGCAGCTGGCCAAATCACGCTCTGAGTAAATGACGAGCACGTGACTTTTGATATTAAAAGATCAATGCAACATCCGCAAAGTTACGATGACATGCTTTACTATGTCGACATTGTCGACACTTGTGTAAGCTCTCATTTCCAAGGCACGATTGAAGAAATTGATACGGACATACATCTATTGTGTAAGAACCAAAATGGCATTTTGCAGGAGGGCCACGTAGTTGAGCAGCCGGTCTGCCAAGTCGGTGAAGATGGTTCCCAAAGTCCAGATCAATTTGTGGAGATTGACCGTGAAGCTGAAGAAAAGTCAAAACCTTCGGTTGAAGATCCACCGTCTTTGGAATTAAAAGAACTCCCACCGCATCTCGAATATGCATTTCTAGATGAGGAGTGACACTTGCCAGTCATCATTTCAGCATCTTTAGCAAAAGAGGAAAAGAGACAGCTTCTCGAAGTTCTAAAGCTCCATAAGAAAGCAATGGCGTGGAAGATTATGGATATCAAAGGCATTAATCCTTCTTTTTGTACTCATAAGATTCTAATGGAAGACAATTACAAGCCTAGTGCACAGCATCAAAGGCGTTTGAATCCGAATATGCAAGACGTAGTGAAGAAAGAAGTGATTAAGTTGTTAGATGCAGGGCTAATTTATCCTATATCTGATTCTGTTTGGGTAAGTCCAGTGCAAGTAGTACCCAAGAAAGGTGGTATTACTGTAGTTCCAAACGATAGAAATGAACTTATTCCTACCCATACCGTCACCGGATGGCGAGTGTGCATCGACTACCGCAAACTCAACGATGCCACCCGTAAGGACCACTTTCCGCATCCATTCATCGACCAGATGTTGGAACGTCTGTCGGGGAAGTCATTTTTCTGTTTTCTGGATGGGTTCTCTGGATATTTTCAAATTCCTATCGCTCCTGAGGACCAGGAAAAGACTACTTTCACATGTCCTTTAGGCACGTTCTCCTACCGGCGTATGCCTTTTGGGCTGTGTAATGCACCAGCCACATTTCAGCGCTGCATGGTAGCCATTTTCCATGACATGATTGAAGACTCCATGGAAGTATTCATGGATGATTTCTCTATGTTCGGGAGTTCTTTCAGTCAATGTCTTGGGAATCTGAAAAGAATGTTAATGAGATGTGAGGAAACTAATCTTGTGCTTAACTAGGACAAATGCCACTTCATGGTGAAGGAAGGGGTAGTTCTCGGGCACAAAATCTCTAAAGTCGGGTTGGAAGTTGATCCAGCAAAAGTGGATATCATTTCTAAACTTCCTCCCCCTACCTCGGTCAGAGCGATTAGAAGTTTCCTGGGTCATGCAGGGTTCTATAGGTGATTCATAAAAGACTTTTCAAAAAATCGCAAGACCTATGACTCGTTTGTTAGAAAAAGACGCTCCATTTGTGTTTTCAAACGAATGCATGAAAGCATTCAAGCAGCTGAAACAGAGACTTATTGAAGCCCCTATTCTAGTTGCACCAGATTGGGCGTTGCCATTTGAGATAACGTGCGACGCCAGTGATTTCGCAATAGGAGCAGTCTTAGGACAACTAAGGGAGAATCATTTTCATCCTATTTTCTATGCCAACAAAACTCTACATGATGCTCAAGAGAATTACACGACTACAGAGAAAGAGCTTCTGGCAGTAGTTTATGCTTTCGACAAATTCAGGCCATACCTTGTGTTGTCCAAAACAATTGTATACACGAATCATGCAGCAATCAAATACCTTTTTAGCAAACAGGACGCAAAACCGCGTCTTATCAAATGGATCTTGTTACTACAAGAATTTGACATTGAGATCCAAGACAAAAAGGGAGCTTTAAATGTTGCAGCTGACCATCTCTCGAGACTTGAGCATTGTAATTCGGAAAATTCGGTAGAGGAACCAATAAACGACAATTTCCCCCACGAATTCCTTTTAAATATCGAGATGAATGACGAGTCACCTTGGTTCGCCGACTTTGCAAACTACCTCGCATGTGGAATCCTTATAAAAGGATTGTCATATCAGCAAAAGAGGAAGTTCTTTGCAGACTTAAAATATTATATCTGGGACGAACCATACTTGTTTAGAGTTGGAGCCGATCAGGTGATCCAAAGATGTGTATTTGGAGAGGAGGTAGCTAGCATTCTGCGCCACTGTCACGAAGGGCCCACCGGAGGTCATCATGGAGCAAACTATACTGCAAAGAAAGTGTTAGACTCCGGGTTTTACTGGCCCACAATCTTTCGTAACGCGCATGAATGGGTTAGAGCGTGTGACGCTTTCCAGAGAGCAACAAATATATCCGCACGTAATGAAATGCCTCAACCTCCAATTCAAGTCTGTGAAGTCTTTGATATATGGGGTATCGACTTCATGGGTCCATTTCCAGCCTCACGAGGTAACAAATACATCCTAGTTGCTGTAGACTATGTCTCAAAATTGGCTGAAGCTTAAGCTTTGCCTACAAACAATGCTAGGGTAGTTGTGAGGTTCTTAAAAAGTTTGTTTGCCCGATTTGGTGCTCCAAAAGCACTAATCAATGACCGAGGAACGCATTTTTGTAATGCGCAGTTAGAATGAGCCTTGTCCCGTTATGTTGTTCATCATAGATTGGCTACACCATATCATCCTCAAACAAGCGGGCAACTAGAGGTCACAAATTGGGGTTTGAAAAGAATCCTTGAGCGATCCATCAATAACAACCGCAAGGATTGGTCAGACAAGTTAGATGACGCTTTGTGGGCTTTTAGAACAGCATTCAAGACCCCTATCGGGACCACACCCTTTAGGTTGGTTTACGGAAAAGCCTGTCATCTACCTGTGGAGCTAGAACACAAGGCATATTGGGCCTTAAAAACGGTAAACATGGATTTGAAAAGCGGAGGTGAAGCCCGTTTTCTGCAAATCCACGAGCTTGAGGAGCTAAGGAGTCACGCCTATGAGAGTTCTAGCAGATACAAGGAGCGAGTCAAGAGATTTCATGACAAGAGGTTGAGAGACCATAAGGATCTCCATGTAGGAGATCTCGTCTTGTTATATAACTCAAGACTGCGTTTATTCCCCGGGAAGCTAAAATCCCGATGGATGGGTTCGTACACAGTTAAAGAAATATTTCTATACGGGGCCGTAACTATCGAGGACCTGAACGGGGCAAGTTTCAAAGTCAACGGTCATCGTTTAAAAATTTACATCAACGGACCAGTTGACTCAGTGGAGGAAATTCTCGAACTCCACGTCCCGCACGCTTAAAACAAGTGTGGGGAAAATGAGTCTAGCTATCGACTCACTGACAAATTTAGCAAGCGTATTTTCACACGCTAAGGGTAATTTTGTACATATTAGTTTGTCATATTTATTTCCTAGTTCGTTAATTTTTCGGTTTTAAATGTAAGTAGATACAAGTTTGATTCATAACTTATGGAATTTTGAAGTTGATTTACTGTTAAAATATACGAAATATTGCAAAAATGGAAAAAATTAAGTGAAAATACGGAGTTAAACGCTTGCTGTTAAAAACGACCAGAAAATTCCCAGGTGACGCATGACCGTGCGGTCATCGGCACGGTCATGCGATCCGTAGTCAGACCAGGCCAGAACTCGTGCACCAGACAGTCATCGATCGGCACTACCGTGCGATCCATTGCACTACCGTGCAACACGGCACGATTAGGTAAACCAGTAGTGCGATCCAAATCGGCACGACCATGCAGCCAGTCGCACGACCGTGCGAGTAAAAACAGGGTATTTAATCGAATTTTCAGTAAAAATTAATCACTTTTTCGAAACCCTAACAGCCGCACGGGGGTTCCAGGTCGCCTACACCTAAAAATCAACCAATTTTTGCTTAGATTTCACTCCAATCTTCTTCCAAGGTATGTTTCCTACTTGTTTTTCAAATTTAGCTTAGTTTCTGATGTAGATCTGAGGTTTGAATCAAGAAATTTGGGGGTTTTCTTCATAAAAGTCAAATAAACCCTTGTTCTTGAGTGTTTGGTGCTAGATCGGTAGTTCTGATCCTTGATTTAAAGTTTATTTACTGATTACAAGTTAAAATTTGAATTATAAAGGTTTAAATCTGTGAATAAAGTTGTTTTCTGATAAAATTCCCGTTCGCACGGTCATGCAGTTTAATCGGCATGGCAGTGCTGATCCAAAATCAAAAATAGATCAGTAAATTAGAACAGCGACTCCGAGCCGCATGGCAGTGCCAAATCGGCACGTCAGTGCAAGACCAATTACCGGAAACAACCAGACACCGATATAGGATTGGCACGGTAGTGCGACCAGTCGCACGACCGTGCGGATGCTGAAACGACAACAGAATGTTGTAAACAGCCTGATCCGGTGGCAGCACTTGAAATTTTAGATTCTGCTCTTATTTTGTTGTATTCCTGTATGCAGATGAACCACAGATTCCTCGAGTTCAGCGAGAACAAAACGAAAGAATGTCCCTGTATTGCCAGATTGGAAGCATTATGGAATCGACGGGGACAAATCGGTGAACCGAGAAGGATAAACTGGGGCACTCTAACAGCCCTAAACCAAGAAGAGCGGCTATCCAATATGATTTCGTATCCGATGTCAAGGTTGTTGAACATTGCACGACCTGTATATCTCGAGCTTACATTGGAATTTTCGCTTCATACACTTATGACAAACCAAAAAGTGAAAATCCAGACTTTAAGAATAAGGAGACGATATTGGGAAAGAAATGGCATAAGTGGTCAGTCACTAGACTGGGGAGAAGGCTAGGAATATACTCAGTTGAAGACATAGATTCAGACCTTTTCACCAACATCTACAAATTTCACAATGACCACCACCGGGCAAACTTTTGGGCACAAGTAGCAGATGGGCCAATCTATGATGCAAGAAAGGCTAAAGCATCGAGACTACGAGACCCGCTTCTTAGGGTCATTCATCAAGTTATGAGTCACACCATTTGTGGACGCATGGACAGTGCAGGAAACTGTCCCACTCCGGATCTTCTTTTCTTATATTCTATAGTGAATGGAGTGCACGTCAACCTCGCATCTAGAATGGCTGAATTTTTCTTGAACAGTGCGGGGAGAACTACAAGCAGTGAAATCCACGGTGGTGAATATGTAACTCAGTTGGCATACAACTTGGGTATTGTGACGGATGATGTAGTCAGTGGTCTCACAATGGTTCATGCAGGAGGAGATGTAGACATGATGTATTTGAGAGCAATGGGTCTGGTAGTGGATACAGACAATGGCCCGAGATTGAGGGGTCTAAATGGAGAGATATGGGATCCGCTACCAGCACAGGACGAAGACGTTAACATGGATGAGCATCAGGTATTAGAGCCGCCACCACACAACCAGCCGCCACACGATCAGCCACAGCACGAAGAGCAGCAGCACCAGCACCAGTATCAGTATCCGCCAGGTATACCTTCCTATCCCGAGTTGTACCAGCAATTTCAGCATATGCAGGTTACAAAGGACACTATGAGAGCCACCCAGGAGACAATGCGGGCGACTCAAGAAACCATGAGGGAGGAGATGTATGCAGGTTTTTCCTACATCTTCGAAGGGCTACAAAGCGTTTATCCAAGCCACTTCGGGGACCCTCCATAGTTTCCATTTGGAAATCCAGGTAACTATGGGGCGGGTTCATCTGGAACACGCAACCATGATGATGATGATGATGAGGAGTAGGAGGAGGTGAAGCGGACCACTCAAAAAATCTGATGTTTTATCGTATTTCTATTTTAGTACTTTATTTTATTTGGGATTTTTTAAACTTTATGTCTGTTTTTAAATGTTTAAGTAGTTTGTTTGGTTTGAATAATGAATTTGGTTTGGTTATCTAACATTTTGATCAGTGGTAATGTTGAATGTTATAGCAAGTGATATACTTGGCAGATTTGTAAAGAAATGCACACAGAGTTGAGACGACTTCAATCAAAGTCTACTCAAACAAGTCAACTCTAACTCTGAGGGAGTACCTCTTTCCCTTTTCACATTATTAGTTTAGCTCTTCATAATTGCTTAACTAATATGTATTTCACATTGGGACAATGTGAAGTTCAAGTGTGGGGAGGGGTTTAAAAGGTTTTAAACTTTGTTTGTCCTTAATTGTTCTCATTTCTGTACATATTTTTGAAAAATAAAGCAAAAAATGGTCAATTATGTTCTTTAGAAAGCATCAAATTTGATAAAAAAAAAACGACAAGCCAAATTGATTTTTGAAAAATATAACTAAAAAGCATGATAAAACAAAAATAAAGACTTGCATGATTATCTTTATATTTATACTCATTCCTTCTGTTTACGTGAGCATATTTTTGAGCCTTTACAGCTTTCTTGTCAAATGCTTCTTTGTTTTTGCGGAAAATGAGTGAGCCGGATGTTTTATGTAATTTAGAACTTGTCATTTGTATACTTTTCAAAATCATGAATATGTGAAATTACATAGAAATGATAGAGGCACTTAGGATACCCTTTCGTTAGCCTTTTTCTTTATTTATATCCCGCACCCAACATTATCCATTAGTTCTCCATGTTGAGCCTATTTTCCGTATTTTTCTTAATTTTACCCAAATAAAAAAAAGCCTACTTAAACCTAATATAACCTTTTCATATTCACCCTTTTTGTTAAAATTCGGCCATAAGCTATCTAGTTTAGTATAAATCTTATTAAAAAAACACCGTTTGTCAAACTCTCTAAGGGAATTATGGAGAATCATTAAGAAGAAAATAGGGAGTAGAAGTGTAAAAAGAATAAACTCTGAACACATACACAATAGCTTAGCAACGCGTGTTCAGAATCCCAGAAAATAAATCGCCGAGTTTTAACCCTTTTAGCCACTTTCAAATATCCATTCCATATCCTTAACCATAGCCTAACATTACAACCCATCAAAGACCTCTTGATTTATGTTTTTCACATATTAATTGGTGGAGATTAGATCTTTTGACTAGCTTATAATATTGCATGATTCATTGACTAGGCATCGAGTGTTTTACATACACTTTATACGTATGATTCAGAAACTTAACCGAGTGTGTGTGACCATTGTGAGAAATATAAAGATTTGCATGCTAAGTCAATCGAACGTAGAATCATCGCTTTACAATTATCCTTTCACACATCCAACAAAGCTTGTTTGTTTTAAAATCTTTGATGATGACTTTTTGAAAACCAATTTGACCACCAAACAAATTAGTAACTTTGTAAAAATCCAGATTTGATTCCTTGTTTTATTTTAAGTTTACTTGAGGACAAGCAAAGTTCAAGTGTGGGGATGTTTGATATACGTTAAAATATACATGTTTTTATACCCCAAAACACTTCCGTTTTAAGCGTTTTTGACCGAAACCGCGACGTTTAGGTACCAAATTTGGTACTTTTATATTTTCAGGTCTTAAACAGAGCACAAAAGAAAAATCTGATGAAAACGGACAAATTCTGATGCATTTCTGATGAAAAGAACAAAATTCTGATCTGCCAGGTCTCGCACGACCGTGCGATCTAACGGCACTACCGTGCCGATTGTTCGATCTCGGAAGCACTGCCAGTGCCAACTTTTTCTCGGGCCGCACTACCGTGCGACCCACCGCATGACCGTGCCACAAGCAAACCAAGTTTTCTGATGACATCGCACTACCGTGTGACCAACGGCATGACCGTGTCGATCTGATGACCAGGCAACTTGTCCACTAGTCCACTTGGTTGACCTCGAATCGGGCAAAATGACGTCACCGGCAACACCTGTCGCACGACCGTGCGACCATCGACACGACTGTGCCGATCATAAAATCTTCTATAAATAGCAGCATTCGCTACTGGTTCAAATGTTGGGTTTTTCTCCATGTTTCTGGTCGATTTCTGGGTTCCGAAGCAGTCCTGATCAGACCCATTTGAAGCCTCAAGATTGAATGGAAGCATAACCGATCCAACCCATCAATTCCTTGCTTGTTTATGGTTCGATTCCTTGTTCTTAAACATGTATTCTGATCATTTTGCAAGTATTGAGTTGATGTTAGTTTATGTTTAATGTAGTTTATGTAATAGTAGTAATGAACTTGTTTCTTGAATAATCTTTATGTTGTAATCTTGTTTGTATGAAACTTAGTACTTTTTTCATGTTTGAATCTTCATGATTATATAATGAACGTTTCATTGATATTGAGTTCCTGATTATGTTTGATTATCTTGGATAATGAATTTGTGGTTAGTGGGATGGTAACTATTTCTTAATTAATCACTTGTTTGTAGACTTTGTTTACACCATGAAACCGGACCAGGCTATTGGTTTTATACAAGATATATCTTATTTTGATTAGGAATGCTTTCTTGCACGTAAGGGTTCTAACGAATTATATGGTGTTGATTACATGTTCTTGAACGCGGTTTATGATCCTTGTTTAGTAGTTTTGGTCTGAAATTGCTGACATGGTAGATTTGTGTTTAAGACTTGTAAAGGTGAAATAGCTTATTATATGATCTACTTAATTGCTTATCCTCATAGCTGTATTGTGACCATCGGTATTGCTTTCTTTGATAAGTGAGGTTAGGAATGCAGAGCTGGTAAATAACCTATCTTTAAAGATTCGCATGAATAAATATCAATAGCTCGCTAATGAATGATTTTAGGTGGTTAACGTGTGACCATCGCGTTAACTTTCCGAAGAATCATAATGCTAGAAATCCAAACCCGGTAACTAGCTGTCTTGAAATTGGAAAATTGATCAAGTGCTGTTGTGACATATCTAGATAACATGTTTAGGTTGTTTGTGAAGCAAGATAATAGTATATTTATGTTTTAGATATAATCTAGATAACTTAGTTAAACAACCATTCACCTACCCTTTTATCTGATAAAAAAATGACAAAGATTTAGTACCTAATAACGCCTGTGTCCCATGGATCGATATCTGGCTCTTACCAATACTTTGCTACATATATGACGGGATAAACTTGTCCTTTGTTGTGTGTGTTTTAATGTTAAGGTATAAACCATTTTTATAAATATTAAAACAAAGTTCGTGTGGAAATTCACTGTATAAATATGCATACGTAGACACGCAACAATACCTCATTGTATGATTCACCAAAGCACAAAGTTTACCAACTTAGTTGGTAAACCCGGTTGGTCATGAATGAAAATGAAATACAACTAACTATCTAGTTCATCAAGTAGTCAAGTAAGGACAACCCGGGTGTTTCATACCCATCATGAAAAGTGTTGGAGATGCGGCCAAGTTGTGTCACTTTAGGACTAGGAAACTACTTGGAATATCATGATTAAACATCAAGTGAGGTGGTGGAATGAGTTTGGATAGCCAAGGCTTCCATGTTTCACACATTTACCAAAACACAAGTCTTACCACATAAACTATGGTAGTCTTGGATGGTTTCATCACTTTTGGGTTGTCTAAACCCTAACAAAACAGAAATTTTATGAGGTTCTTGGACCTCTAAACTTATGAGAATCAACCTTAAACAAGTCCCATAATCATAGATGAGATTAGAGACAAGTTAGGTACAAGATTCACATGAAAAAGTAAAGCGTTTAGAAAGATTTACATAAAGTTCTTCCAAAACAGAAAGTTTGGACCTCAAAATGGTGAAGTTCCACCTTAGATTACCATGGTAAACTTTTGGAAACACTTCTATAGGTTTTCCAAGCTTTGTAGTGGAAGAAAAGACGAAGAAATGATAAAGAAAAATGAGTTTGAACTTACTTTGAGACTTAAGACAAATCTGCCTCTTCTTGCAATTCCAGCAGATTATGGAGTGATTTGAGAGTGTTAGAGGGTTTGGAAAAGTGCAAGAAAGGTGTAGAGGCTTGTTTATATAATGGGTTAGTAGGGTTTTGAGTTTAATGAGGTTTAAAGGTGACTGGGAGGAAAAAGGTGGAAAAAAGGTGACAAACCCGTAACTAGGAAACAACTTGCTGCGGATCCAACCTCCAGTGGCCCGCGAGAGAAATGGGGGACGCCCCCCCCCCCCCCCCCCCGACGGCGCCCTCTTGGTTCCAGCAAACTTGTTTTATTTACATTTTGGCCCCTTAACTTCCATTTGTTATCATTTTATGCAATAACTTTGTATTTTGACATGTTTTTAAGCGTAGAAAGCGTACGTAAGTATAATTCGAGTATCATGAACGTATGTATAAATAATTGAACGTATAACAAGTGTCGGTTTGCAAGTAAACACGTATTTAATTGATTGGTTGTACGAACAACAAGTATGTATAAAATGTGAATTTCATTATGTTCAAAATCTTGGAATACAAAGTTGGAAATGGAATACGAACATGATACGAATATAAGTTTCCATAAATAGAAATATGATTACACTTTCTAATTAAGGAAAGTATAGAAATGAGAAGCGTTACATGTTGGGTCGTAGGTATAAGGGAGAGAGGGAAGTTGTGCTGGTGAATTTTGAAGTTGAGAATGAGTTGAAGATGTGGTGAATTGTGATGTTATATTATGCTTATAATCTTCACCTTCCTTCTAGTCAACAAGGAGATCTTTAGGCCATGCTTCCATCATCATCTTCTACACTAGCCAAGGGGCTTATGGGGCCCCCTTCATGGTCATTCACTAGGTGGGGGGGGGGGGGGTAGTATGGTTCTTTCAATATAAAAATCAAATGAGCATGTGTGGAAATTCTCAAACTTGGATATTTATGTGATTATGTAAATCTTGGATGATCATGATGCTAAGTGCAGTTTAGGATGTTAAATAAGCTTAACTAGTTCACTAGACTGGTTAATGTGATGTTTAGATGTTAAAATAGGCACTAGTTTCGTTATCGGATCAGTATCAGATACGTTACGTAACTTGTATGGTAATTTATATATAAGTATCCTTAAGATATTTTCAATATCTTTGATGTTCTTTATGATAATTAACATCATTAATGGATCTTGTTATTACCACAAAATGCTGAATTTTGCTGCCGAATGCTAAATTTGTTGCTTCATAGTTCGGATCAGACAATTTAAGCGTTTAAGCATTTTTCCGAAAAGTATATAATATTACAAGTTGTTTCCCCCATTTAGGGTTTTGTATAAGTGTTTCATTGGATATGCTTTTATATCAACTTTTAGTCGTTTCAGGGAGTACCAGAACTCTCCTGGCATGAATAGTGTATTCGCATTGTTACCAACGTAATTGGTCATAGTTTGTTTTGTTTCGCGACACACCGAATACGACGATCTAATATGTAATGTAAATGATATCTCCTGATATTGCTAGACTTTATGAGACTTAATCGTTCAAAAATTAAGTCTAGCGTACATAATTAAATATGTACACAATGATTAAGTTGTATGGAATTACCAATTATTTTGCCGGTTGTCACATAGGGTTAGTAAGTTATATATAATTTAGAAATCGATTAAAATGCTAGCTAGTAGTTTCCACATTTTGTATCACAAAAGAGTATTTTGTGTTTCTTAAATTTGTAACAAGAACTGTAAGGACCCAAACTCGGAAGCTGCATCAATTGGATTATTGCATCAAGACATAGTACTTAAGATGATAATGTTATCAATTTGCAGCAGAAATCCTCAAGTACAAATTACTTCAAAACATCAGGCTTTCATCCATGTTGAGGACCTCCTATCAGGCATCAACCTTCATTTTACCACTTGACATGCATGTTAAAAAGCCAGTTATATTGAATAAGTCCTTGTTTTAATAAAAACAAGGAGGCAACATTTTGTAAACTTTAACTACTTTCATCAAAATACTTTTATTTAACATCAATAATACATGACAGCCTGTAAGTCCTGAATCCGGATCTACGATGCTAATGATTGATTCCTATAATGAACTTGATCCAAAAACATCAATCGATTTGATGTTTAGACAAAAAGATGAAGAACACGAAGAACGATATGAATATTATGATGATCACACTTGTTTGATCTTTAAAAGCCCAAATAGATTTTGCAAAAGATGTTTACAATAATTCCCCAAAATCACCTAAATGTGTGTTACCCTTAAACTCTAATTCACTCTTTGTATTTATAGCCAAAACAAGTTTAGGCTAGTTAAACTTTAGTCCCCTATGTTAATATCTCACCAAAACTCTTACCTAACAAGAAAAACTATATATCATATATATATTTAATCGAATTAGCGTTCTCTATCAATCTGAAATCTTCACACCTTCTTAGTGACACTAGGAGTGTTGCCAATGAGTTTTTCTTCATCAACTAAGTCTTCATTTGCACTCTTCCAATCTTGACACTTTCAGTCCTTACACTTTCACATTGTGGTATACAATGGTCTCAAAAGTTTCAACAATCTCTCCCTAGACCATTGCATACCACTGAACTTCACACGAGATTGCTTGAGACTTCATAACGCTAAATGTGACAAGTATTTAATAAGTAATTTCATTTCATTGCTAATAACAAGTACATTGTTTGAAAATTTAAATACAACAAGTTTGAAGCGAACAAATTACAACAATTATCGAATGACTAAACTAATAAACACGAATTTAAATTTGGTGCATTTCTAGGCATCCTACTAAGTTCCGTGAATCATCATCATCGTCATCATAATCCTGCAACATGTATTAAAGTATAGTTCAATACAAAAGTATTGGCGAGCATACAAGTTTTGAGTACTAGCATATAAGTATATAAAACTGAACTGAACAATCCACATGACAAACTTAGTTAACAAGATTAGCGCATTACTTGCAAGTGAATAAACAAGTCAACCCAAATATTACCGCAAGTATGAATGAATGACTTAACATGACCTCAAGAATACGGGCGGTGCGTTACTCCTATAGCGCTATACATGTTAAGGGTAGGCTCGTACGAAGTTAATGACAAGTTTATCACAAAAAGAATAACCCTAGAATAACGAATCAAGTATAACATGTTAGCATGCATGTATTGGATTATTGTATAATTGCATAAAGAATGTGTGGTTATATAAGTTTGTATAATATAAACATGTTGCACCCAAAGGTGTAAACGAAAAAGGGTGTCGAGTATACTCATAATTTTGCAAAAGCTTTCCGATTATCAGTGGATTGACAATTTGTTGAGGTTGGGGAAATGAAGGTGTATGGTCGTTCAGAGCTTAAACGTGGGATTTGGATTAGGAATTAAAGTACATAAGTATATAGCATAAAAGTATAAATAAACAGAAAGTATATTCTGTCTAAGCACTTGTCACGACACTGAGTTCCTTTGATTTTACGGGTCCTGATTTGCCCGACAAAATCAGTAACAAGGAACGCGAATCAGAATAACGGAAAAACCGAAACACAAACTGTTCGGACGATAGAACAGTTGGCACGACAGACCTTTCACGCGAGGGGGACTGTTTGGTGAACCGATCTTCGTTTGAACGTTTTAGCTATCAATCAGTTATGTTTGTGAGTTCAGTTAAGTTATTTAGTTGTAGTTTAGTATAATATCAGTCCAGAACGTTCATAGAGTTCATAGAAGTCATGCATGTAAGTATACGTAAAGACATCAACAATTGAAATGTTGTTCATTTTGTTCTTTTGATGTTACGTATTAGGTCGGTATAGGGTTCAAAAGGTTGACCCCTTAACGTCACTTTGAATGAAAAAGAATACTCTACCCAATAATTTGGAACAACCATTGCAACAACAAAACCAAAATAATGACCAACGTACTGTAAGCGTGTTCCACCTGAAGCTGATTATATTGAATAATTAATCTAACTGAACACAAGAGCCGAAAACGAAAACCAACAACCAAAAATGGAGACTAATGTAGGCTTGAAAGCCGTAAATGAAAAGCCTATCGTGGAAGCATAAGCACACGCGTCCAAAACTTAAACAATCTGAAACATGCGATTAAACAAAGCAAATGTACATCACAACAATGCTAAGAAAGTCGAAACAATCAAACGGACAACCCACCCAAATCAAGTAAAAAACAAAGCAAAAGGTACAACCCACAATGAACAAAAACCTTGTAAATTAGCATTGTACGAATAGAGGGTCAAAATTGTAGTCACGGAATTCGATTTCTCCGACGTCTACCATGCCTACAATTGTAGCTGCAAAACGTTTGAAGAAAATCTTCGAACAACACTATTACCATCTACATTGCCAAGCCAAGATATAGATCGGATATTCAAATTCCAAAATTACCACTATTACAATAGGTAATCAACATCGCCTCGTCAATACAAAAGCAACACCATGAAAACTTTCATCTGCAATGGTTCAACCAAATAATTAGATCCAACCAAAGACTGTAAACATTATTTGGCGGCCTAAAAGCTACCTTTATCAACAGAACACCCATCAAGAGGCCACCATCAAACAACAATGACAGAACCATCACATCATATACCCGCACGCAAAATGCAAATAGTCTCCGACAGATAAACAGTATACCCAACCATAAAGTATAATGTTTGTAATATAATGGAAGTTAACAATAAGCATACTAAATTCGTCAAAAGTAATGCGTCTAGAGAGACGTACACATCGTAAAGGAATAAGAAGCGGTGAGGGTTGAAGTATATAAACCCCCAATCGACTGAAAAGGCGAAAAACCAAAAGCCAAACAAACAAAGGCTCATAATTGTAGCAGCGGAACTAGCTTTTGTCCAAATCTACCATGGTTGCAATAGTAGTGGCGAAATTTGTTGAGAAAACCTCTAAACAACACAATTTCCATCTACATTGCCCAGCTAAGATATAGTCCAGATCTACAAATTCAGATAGTAATATTGCACCAATTATAATCATCATCTCCTTGACACCACGTAAGCAAGGACAACAATATTGTTTGTACCTCTAGACATAATATCAATAATCTGGTACAATAACATAGTCATCCTCACCGACAAACTAACTAAAAACTCATAAAGTTTTTACAATAATCGTCCAACAAACCAAAAAACCAACGAAAACAATGTGACGCGGCTGAAAAGCCACCTTCTTACCATTGAACACATACAACCATGTGATCGCACGTTAAAACAGATATAAACCAACAAAACATCATCACAGTCAACATTAGATACAAACTGCTAAACAAAATTGGTGAACCCAAAACACTAGCCAATGACATAAAGGGTAAACAGACTCGTAGAAATACATATTCACCAACGACCAACATCTCAAACCCAAGCCAAAAGCATAAACAGTCACTGACAACAACATAGTGACATTCAAAACACATAACCCAACAGCTTTTAAACACATGCAAATACACTATCAGGTAATAAAACACCACAAAACCAAATAATCAACATCGTAGACAAAATCAGTAACGAATCATAACGAAACGTCAAAAGCAATCGGTAAACAAAATCGCGTCAAACGAAACCCTAAAACACGCCTATATTATCCATATTTAACAATAAGCATACCGTTACGAAAACCCTACAGTAACATCTATAAGACGCAAAACAACCAAAACTAAACCGAAGAAAGACGCAAAACCTAAAAACAACATGATAAAACAAATGGCTACAAACAAAACATAACACTAAACTGCATTCGCCGGAGAGACGCGTAAAACTAGCCGGACAACAACAAAAAAAGAAGTCGTCTAAAGAGAGAAAGTGAGAGGAAAGTAAAAACAGACGGTGAGGGTTCCACCTTATAAATCCCTCATCGGCCTAAAACTTACAACACTCAATGCCCAAGGAGCAACCCGAAAGCAATTAAAACCAACAAAACACAAAGTACAACCCACAATGAATAGAAATCTTGTAAATTAGCATTATAAATTACTAAAATGCCACCAAACTAATCTAAACCATTAAAATAATCAAACATTAAAGTTGATTCAAGTATTTATGTTCAAATTTTTTTTATATATATTCAAACATTTTTTTTTGGGTAAAGGGTTACCCCGGTGATTTTATATATTCACAAACAAAAATAACAAGTAGTGAGGGGACGTCCTCACTAGTTCAATCATGAGACATGCCCCATGAATGTAAACCAAAACCAAACCAAAACTAACATAAACATCGACTAGACTAATATCTAGAAACAACGAAAAACAAAACGAGTTAATCAGCCCCCATCGTCCTTCATAGCATCTTCATCAATCTCACATTCTCCCAGCAATCGCCTGACATTAGCACAAGACTTAAACTTTACTCCCATAAGTTTGTAACGAACTGTCTTTAAGATTATGGCACTTATGGTATCCGGTGGTCTCGTTTGATTTTTAAAAAGTCTAGCATTGCGTTCTTGCCAAATAATGTATGTCGTCGCACCAACAAGTAATCGAGCTACAAAGTTGGCAGTCGTCTTCGACCGTCTTCTCACCATCAACCAATTCACAATCGAGGTCCATTTGGGATCTACATTATCCATACCCATCTTTACTCGAACCAAACTCCACACCTGAGAAGAGAACTTACATTCAAAGAAGAGATGGTCACGAGAATCGACATCCGAATAGCATAAGAGACAGCACATCATATTCATATTTTTCCTCCTAGCTAAGTCCCACTTTAAAATCTTATCTTGGGTCAAGAGTTTCCGACGCATAATCAGCCACAATAAGAATGCATGCCTAGGAATGCATTGAGGAAACCAAACAATAGTTACCCAATCAACTTCCTGCTCTCTAGATCGCACCGAGTTCCAAACTGAAGAAGAAGAAGAAGAATGATCAAAAATCTCATCACCATCCTTCCAATATAGCTGATCTAGCTTGTTCGGATCCGGACGAAGATGTTCCAACTGATTTAGAACCGCGAATAAATCCCTCCAAGAAGACGGCCAAGCCCAAGCATCATCCCTATAAATATCCGAGACCATCGCATCCAATCGAAACCCCGCACTAGTGATTACTCGAGGCGACAACATCCTTGAAAGAGGACCAAGATGGCACCAAGAATCATACCAGGCCGAAATAGTATTACCCGCTCCCAAAGACGACCAGACATGCTCCCTCACAAGCGGCCGCAGCTGAAGGAGTTTCCTCCAGCTCCAGCTACAATTGGCTATATCCTTGCAAACCCAAAAGCTTCGATCTTTAAGACGATACGAGTATATTCAAACATTTTTACATTTATCATAAATAGTTTTACTTTATATAATAAAAAAACTTCATTTAATTACCTAAAAGTATGTTCTGAATTTGCAAATGAAATAGAAAAGGGAAAATTACCAAAATGATCAAAGACCAAAATGACTTGCGAAAATAGCCAGCTCATGCCCCCTTGGAACCGGGCATCATGTGTGGGATGAGTCTTTCAAGCATAGGATGAGTTTTTCAAGGGGGATGAGTCTTTCAAGCGAGGCATCATGCACGGGATGCGTCCGGGGAATTTCTAAAGCGTCTGGCGAGTATTCTGGAGAGTTGCAGGTTTTCGGCGATGAAATCTAAAGACACTGTTAAACAAGAAAACGAAGAACTAGAACAATGGAAGAGAATTATCATTACTACCAGATGATCGTCTTCAACCGGAAGTTCAAGATCACCGAACGTAAACCACCGCCGGACGTCACCGACGCCTTCAGTTCCTGCACCGACGGAGACTCCCAGATGTCGCCGGATCACTTCTGACGTTTTTAATCGAGTTTCAGCGACAAGAACATACCACAATCGACGACTCTAAGTGGTTAATGGAGCTAGTTCTTCACCGATTCTGACCTAACTTTACTCTCTGCTCTTTCACCCTTGATGATTTCTTCAAATACCTCTTCCTTGATGACCTCAACGACCCCATCCCATTCACCAAGAAACCTGCATAATCTTTCCATCGGCCCGACTTCAGATTTCATCGCCGGAAACCTGCAACTCGCCGGAAAACTCGCCGGAAAACTCGCCGGACGCTTCAGAAATTCTCTGGACGCATCCCGTGCATGATGTCTCGCTCCAAGGACGCATCCCGTGGCCATGTGTCCATTTTTTATTGGGTTTCGCATGAAAGACTCATCCCACACATGATGCCCTGTTCCAAAGGGGCATGAGTTAGCTATTTTCGCAAGTCATTTTCGTCTTTGGCTATTTTGGTTATTTTCCCAATAGAAAAACAATGATGTCAAATCTAATCAGACATGAGTGGGGGACACACTTTAGGTTGGTGATAAGATTCTGATAAATATGTTGTACATCTTTTACTAGATTTCGCCTGAGCCGTGTTATAAATGTTTTACTATACTTGTAATATATAGACTAAAATGCTCACTTTCATTTGCCCACACACATTCTCACTTTTACTTTTACTTTACGGAAAAACCTTAACAATTAACTAGACGCAAAGTGTCTTTGGTTTCCATCCCCATCCATCAAATTTGGTTCGTTAAAAATACTAGGAATCATATGCTAATGCTTTACTTCACTTTGAAATGTTGACATTCTTTACTTAAGGATCCCCCCTCTCACTCTATAGTTCAATCCCAAAAACAAACATGATAAACTGCACATTCTTTAGCAAAGACAGTAGGAGATCGCGAGTACGAGTGGGACCATGTGGCGATGGAATTGCCAGCAAGTTTATCCCATCTTGTGTTGCTCCAATTCTTCGTGTTGCCGATGAAATTGAGAAGGAGAATGAGAGAGTTGCTTTCTTGTGTATGTTCCTCAACACTCTATTTAATTCCATCATAAGGGGGTGTTTGGATGCGCTTTCTCAACGATTAATTATAAGTTGAGAGAATAAAACATGCCCAATTTATAATAAAGTTCTTATGCATGTCCATATGTATTTAACTTGTCATGGTTACTATTTCACTTTTACACTATAACTTGTATTGGTGTCTTGCTAGTTTATTGTTTTATATGATATTTCCGCGATTCTAAAAAAATAAGCTGGTGGATTAGGCCGATTTTGTGCACTCGAGAAGTTCCACAGAATGTATCCTGATACTAGGGAACATGGTGATCTCCTATTTAAATGCTACATACTATATAGAGTTCAGAAGGTGAATTTAAAGCATTTTAAGGTACAGATTTATTAAATTATTATGTTCATCGAATAAGTGTTTCAAATGTTGTTTTGTAACAGGAAGATATAATGACAAAGAATCAATTAGCAAAAACTGATCCCAGGGAAATCCAAATATTCTACCAAAACTTTTATGAGAAAAACATTAGACAAGGCCAATACACAAAGAAACCGTAAGGCTTGGATTTAGTTAATAACATTTCAAATGTTTAATGATGTTAATTAATCTTATAATCATTTTTTTTTATTCAGAGAAGAAATGACTAAGATCTATCATATTGCAACGGTTTTGTATGATGCACTGACCACGGTGGTACGCCCTTCAAAAGTCGAGCAGAAGGTATAACTGTCTATGAATGTGTCAATTTGGATTTTATCTCAAATGGGCCAAATAAAAAAACCAGGGAAAGAAAAATGTGTCAAACGGGTCCGTCCGAGATCTATTATTGATGGTCGGATACAATTTCTAAATCACTTTTATTCAATGATACTGATTATTATTGAAACAATATTGTTTTTTTAGTCGTGAATGACACATTCATTATTTATAGTTTTCTTGAGTCAACGTAACTCTGCTTAGTCCGCTAAAACTGACCTGGACCCGTTCAAACTTTTGCCCAATCTTGCCACCTCCGCACATTATTAACGTCTGTGTTTCTATGGCATTGCAGACTCAACGATATGCGAAAGACGTAGAGGAAAAGAAAGAACAGTATGAACACTATAAACCATGTGTTACTCTTAAGAAGCAGGTTTTAATGATTGTTAAAAGATGTTTTGAGGGGTAAAACACTATATATATAAAAGGTATAAAATAAAAATGTTGCATAAAAAAGTTATGGTGCCATGCAACGTATGTGATAAATTATTTATATATAAATGTGAAAATTTAAGAGTTAAACACAATTAATCATGTCTATTTAGTAGAAAGTTGTAAGAACCTTTTATTATATCCCCTCAAATCCTCAATGCATACTAAGAACCTTTGAGAAATTTTACCATTTGATATAATTCTGACATTTACGATGTGTTGTGTTATGTGGGTTCAAGCCAGGACGTCGGGTGCGGATCATGGAGGTGGAATCCGGTTTTGCATTGGAAACGGGTCGTCAGGAAGTTTAATATTTAGTCACATGTTTTTACATTAAGAAGTTGATGAGAAATTTCTGAAATTGGCATGAAGAAAATCCAAGTTATAGAGATAAATGTGAGTTCATATAAATAGTTAGCTCATGAAATAATAAATAATAAATTGTTTCACCGGTTGTTAACCATCAACTAATATTAAATCCGCGTGCATACATAGCGAGCGGAATGTTAAACCACGAACGGTGGTGACGGTGGCGGTAGTGGTGGTGGCGGCGGCTCGTCACACTAGAATTTTTTTAAAACCATCATACATTGTAAAAGGAAAACACGAAAAAAAAAACGTAAAAAATAAAACCTTGAAGCAACTTCAACGACTTGTATATTTTTGTTTCTACATGTACATTATAGGCACAACTTCAAACGAAATTTACACCAAGACAAATAAAAATGAGCATGTTGCAACCAATATTCAAAATTTTATAAACATCATATTTTAAAAGTTATAAGAGAAAAACAAAAAAGAAGTTGTGATTGAGGGTTGTCCAAAAAGCTCATGGCTCGGAGCTCGCTTGGAAAAAGCCCGCTCAATATGGCTCGGTTTGAAACTAAGCCAAGCCGGTTCAGCTCAGTTGGAAAGCGATCCTAGCTCGGCTAGGTTCGTAACAAGCCGGATTGGCTCGATTTGGCTCGCTCATTAGCTTAACTTGGTTTGACTTGAATTATTTTCCTATTAATATATTTTATATTTATATACACATAATAAACTATAAAATTTTGGTTATTATTTATGGGTATTTAGGTGTACAATTGAGTATCTATTGCATATTTGCGGGTTGATTAGCATGCTAATCAACTTATATTTTATTCGGTTAAATTCTGAAACGTATTTTGTGTTTGGTTAAACTTATTTTACTTCAGAAGTTTAAAAAGATCTGGCATGCCGCGTATGGGCGAGCAACCCATGTAATAGTTATTAGGGCTTTTAAGACAAGCTTCACCCTCCCGCAACATTTGTTGGTGCGGGAGTTAAACAAGTTTCATATAACCCACCATGCGCACCGTGGATTCGGCCCCTGCGAGTGTAAACAAGTTTCATCGTTCTGCAACCTGTGTTGGTTTTGGAAGCCTTGACATGTTATTTGGTGCATGTTGTGCATATTTTTTGGCGTTGATTGCATATGTATTACTGTGTTTGAATGTTTATAAACTGTTATGTCTACAATATTTGCGTACTTTGCCTATTTTATGCAGGTTACTGCGAATGAGGATTGGATTAAAGCCATGCCAGGGAGATGGAGTGGGTATCCAAGCCTGCTCAGAAGACTTGCTCTTTGAGGGGCTTTCATGTATGTCATGGCAACAATCTTGCCCAATGCATGGAGCTGTGGCAGGCTTTGAAAAATTTGTGGGAATACATGAAGTTTCGTATTTTCCAATATTTTTCACGTATACTTAAAATGGTGTGCGCACTTGTAGTACAGTTTATATTTTGTAAGTAGGAAATAATGTAAAGGACACTTGGTATTAATAAAGTAACTTTGGCGAAACGTCTTGATTACAAGTGATTGTGCCTTACATGTAACATTGAAGAACCAGATTAATGGTACCTCAACAGGCTTGAGGCGAGCTTTGTCTTCTGGATCGAATTGGTTGAAGCCTTGCTCATATAAGATATCCGCGGTGCTACCATCATCTGTAACACCTCGTGTGTCGAAAGTCAAAGTCAAGATTGAAGTCAAAGGAAGACAAGATTGCTAATTGCGATCTGTCACTCCTTGCTCAATTCCTGTTTTGACTTCTTTGACTTGTAATTAGTCTAATTTTATTATTATTATCGCTTTAGTTGTATTATGTGGAGTATCTATTAATAATCGCTATTTATCGATATTTATCGCATGTTTTATCGCTTTATCGCAATCGGAATCGCACTCGCAACTCGAATTTCGCAATCTGGTTACTGTTCTTATGTGTGTGTGTGTGCCTTATGTGTTACCTGTGCATGTTTATTTATGTTTATGTTGTGGTGATCAATTGAAATGCAATCAAAACTCAATCGCAATCGAATCGCAAACGCTAAACGAATATGAAATAAGGATGATTGTATGTTGATATAGTAGTTGGGATTAAAAGTAATTTGAATAGGAAACTCTATCTGTAACACCCCGAAAATATAAAACTTTATATTAGAATTATAAAGCATAAATAAACAAGAATTTACTAACTAGGAATTTTAACCTAGTTAGCTAATTTATAGAAGTAACTTATAATAGGGTTAAAAATAACCAAACTTTAAGTTAAGAAAAAGTGGAGGGGCTTGTCTTGTAGAATCTGAAACTTAATTAGATAAAAAAAAATATACAAGGACCAAACACACAAAAGTGTGTCTGGTCATACATGGGACGCAGGGGGGGCGACCAGGAGACCTCACCAAGCCCTAGTTCATCACTTAATTCACAAAATTGAAGGTCCAAATCTGATCAAAAATGAAAATCGAGCATAGATTACTGATCCTCATCACAAGAGGATTACAAGGTATGTAAAATTTGATGAAAACTCTCAACTTGAAATTCTCATGAAATTGGGAAAATCTGATATTTATGGTTGCATGTCTGTTTTATGATGGATTAGGAACAATATAGAGTCTAGGGACAAACCCTAGACAAATACAAGTTGAGATCATGAGGAATTTTAGTGAAACCTATGAACACCATTGTAGGTGATTAGTGGGTTTTGTATAATTTGATGAACACTAGGAATTTGGGTGTTGTTCTAGTGTAAATTGACAATTGTGAAGTAACTTCAGAATTATAGAAGCTAACAATTATGTAAAATGGTTGATTGATGTGAAATTAGGTCTAAGTGATAAGCTAGAGACTTGATATTTAATCATGTAAAAATCTGCCCTTAAGGTGTTTGTGAAAATGCCTCAAAGAAGGCTTAAAACTGAAATTCAAATTTTAAACTCATAATTATGATGTTTCGGTGTATTATGCGATATATGGTTAAAAGAGAGTTCTAAACATGTCATAAATGAACTCTATAGGAAAGGACGCAGGAGCGTCAAGCGGACAAGCAGGTGGCGAATCACGGTTGAAAGGCCTACTTTGAAGGTATGTAACTTGACCGTTACTTAAGAGAAATTTTGTTAAATTATGTATAGTTATATTGTAGAATAGAAGTTGTGTAAATTTTAAAAGCGATAGTGTTCGCTAAATTGAATAATGGCTCAAGGATGGATAAGATCTCGTTGGTAGTCATCATATTGGAAGATTCCGTAAATGAGCCAAACGGGTCGAATAATCAATTAAAGCATAGATATTACTTCGTAATATGATTGATTGGTCTTTTGTTATTATTGACTAATGACATATTAGAAATATGAGGATTTACCATGTTGGTTTGTAGGAGTGAAATCCGAGAACTTGGCACAAGCAAACAAACAAATCAAACAAAACATAACAATCCAGAGTCTACCGTAAATTACGGTATGTACCGTAATTTACGGTAGAGACCAAAAAGTTACGGTGGATTTCCCCTGTGTTACGGTGGAACCAAAGCTTCCCATGAGCTACCGTAACTTACGGTAACTACCGTAAGTTACGGTAGAGCTTAAATATTTATGAAAAATTTTGCATTTTCTCGTTAAATCGAATCTGTTTTAAACGTAGTTTCGATTATGTATTATTTCTAAGTACTCTAATACTAATGTTTAATATAATCATTTCAGTTTCTAGGTATTCAAAGATTACGGATGATGGTCAAGCAAGCTTTTGAAGAACCGAACACAACTTTTGAAGCTTCCGCGTCGATTAATTCTGTATAGACAATGTTATGATGTAATCAGCTTACTAAATAACTTTGAATGTTTAAATTTGTCAGTAGTTGACTAATGTTTTGTTACCTTTCAACTTTGTTTTTGAAACTTAAGTCTTAACCTAGTCATCTTTTATATAAACTCTGGTGAATTATTCTAAATTTCAAGTAGTAATTAAGATGGGTGTTACAAGTTGGTAATCAGAGCTTAAGGTTGTCAACAAGTGTTCGGTTCAAGCTTGATCAATCGTCCGGTAAGAATTAACTTATTATGTTAATAAATTATATCTTATGTAAGAAATGAGAAATGAATTGATGTGCATGGGAAGAGCGTATTAACACACTCAAACCCGGAAAGTGCACCAAAAGTGAACGGTTAAAGCAAGTTAGGAACTTGGCTAAACCGAAACAAATTAAGCAATGTTATAAATGAAATGTTTAACGTTTAAATGTAAACATTTCAGTTTCAAGATGTCTGATGGAAACGATGATAATCCGGTGCAAACAAGCACCGAACAAATGAAAGAGATAATTGCCGAAGAAGTAGGGAAGGCAATTGAAGGTAGTCTATCTGGATTTATAGACAAAATTCAAAGCACGGTGTTGTCGCTTGTCGAAGAGCGAGTTAAAAGGTTGGAGGATAGTGTCAACCTTATGAAAGATAAAACGGGAGAACGTAAAGGGTGCTCATATAAAGAATTTATGGCGTGCAAACCGCCAATCTATAACGGGGAAGTTGACCCGATAATCTGCCAAAGATGGATAAGTGACGTCGAAGGAGTGTTTGAACGAACCCACTGTGACGTAGGTGACTTTGTTGCCTACGGAACAGGTCAATTGAGAAATCAAGCCAAGGATTGGTGGGACAATAAAAAGAAGGAAATGGGAGCCGAAGCGGCAAGGGTCATGATTTGGGATGAGTTTAAGGTGTCGTTCCTTAAACACCATAGCCCCAAAGCAGTTATCAACAGGATCAAAGAGGAATTTATCCAGTTAAGACAAAAGGGAGAATCAATTGATAAGATCACGGGCATCTTCATGGATAAGCTGAGATTTTGTGACGAGTTAGTCACCACTGAAGAGCAGAAGATATACTATTATTACAACATGCTGAGTGCTGAGTACCGGGAGTTTATGACTCCCTCAAAATATGAAACTCTCACAGAAATCATCAACACCGCCCGGGAGCAGGAAATCGAGTTAAAGAAACAAGTTGAAAGGGGTGAGCGAAGGGCACAGGATGTGAATCCAAGCCCTACAAAGAAAGCTAGAACTGCTGAATCGGGGAAGAAAGTGGAGGCTAAAGGTGGGTCGCCAAGTTGCAAAGTATGTGGAAATGGGCACAAAGGTGAGTGCCGCTTCAGAGACAAGCCGTGTCCGGTATGTGGGAAGACGGGGCACACTGCATCGCTATGTCCCGGAAAAGTTTCTGTTTGTTACAAATGTTATCAACCCGACCACAAAAAGTCTGAATGTCCCGAATTGGTTGGAAAGAGAGACACAAAAGAGCCTCCAGCAGAAGCTCCCAAAGCGAAGGCTAGGTCCTTCCAACTTACCGCGGATGAAGCAAAAACAGAACCCGATGTGGTCTCAGGTATATTCACAATTAACTCAATTCCAGCACGTGTACTGTTTGATACGGGTGCGAATAAATCCTTCATTTCGCATGGATTTATTCGACATCCTTCTTTTGTATTAACAAAGTTATCTGTGCCCTTAGAAGTAGAAATAGGGGACAACAAAAGTTTTATAGTTAGTGACGTTTGTCGAAGCTGCAAATTAAGCATAGACGATGAGGAATACTTGATAGATCTAATCCCGATGTCAATGGGGGAATTTCAAGTAGTCGTTGGGATGGATTGGCTATCTCAGCACCACGCGAAGGTCGTGTGTTTTCGTAATGAGATAAAGTTAATATCTCCGAGCGGGAAACACGTCACTATCTATGGCGAAAAAGGAGGCAACCCCATAGTATGCTCAATGTTGAAAGCTCACAAGCTTATGAAGCGAGGGTGCAAGGCATTCATGATATACGCAAATGAGCCCGAGAAAGAATCACGGAAGATTGAAGATGTACCGGTAGTACGAGACTATAAAGATGTGTTTCCGGAGGATTTACCGGGGATACCGCCTGAACGGGAAGTAGAGTTCGGGATCGAATTGATTCCGGGCGCAAAACCCGTAGCAAAAGCACCATACCGACTCGCACCGTCGGAATTACAAGAGTTGATGTCCCAGATTCAAGACCTGCTTGACAAAGGATTCATAAGGCCGAGTGTGTCTCCTTGGGGCGCACCGGTATTGTTCGTGAAAAAGAAAGACGGAAGCATGCGTATGTGTATCGATTACCGGGAGTTAAACAAACTCACGGTAAAGAACCGATATCCGCTTCCGAGGATAGATGATTTATTCGAACAATTACAAGGTGCGAACTGGTTTTCAAAAATTGACCTTAGATCGGGGTATCATCAACTAAAGGTCAAGGAGGAAGATGTGCCGAAGACGGCTTTCCGCACGAGATACGGACATTAAGAATTCCTCGTGATGTCATTTGGGCTAACAAATGCACCCGCGGCTTTCATGGACCTCATGAACCGGGTTTGCAAGCCAATGTTGGATAAGTCGGTCATCGTGTTTATCGATGATATTTTGGTGTATTCGAAAAGCGAAGCTGAACATGCACACCACTTACAAGAGGTGTTAGAGACACTTAGACGAGAAAGGTTGTATGTGAAATTCTCTAAGTGTGCCTTTTGGTTACGAGAGGTACAATTTCTTGGCCACATCATAAGTGCCGACGGAGTATTGGTGGATCCGTCAAAGATCGAGGCCATGTCAAAATGGAATCCCCCGAAGAATCCTTCAGAAATTAGAAGCTTTTTGGGGCTTACGGGATACTATAGGAGATTCATTCAAGATTTCTCCAAGATTGCGTCACCGCTAACAAAGCTAACCCGGAAGGAAGAAAAGTTCAGTTGGGGTGTCGACCAAGAAAGAGCGTTTCAAACGCTAAAAGAGAAGTTAACTCAAGCTCCGGTACTGACATTTCCGGACGGGGTCGAAGACTTGGTGGTTTATTCGGATGCTTCACTATCGGGACTCGGATGCGTTTTGATGCAACGAGGCAAAGTTATAGCTTATGCCTCGAGGCAATTGAAGATACACGAGAAGAAATATCCCACACACGATCTCGAGTTGGCTGCGGTGGTATTTGCATTAAAAATATGGAGGCACTACTTATATGGGGTAAAGTGCACTATATTCACCGATCACAAGAGCTTGAAATACTTCTTCGATCAGAAGGAGTTAAATATGTGACAAAGGCGATGGTTAGAAACGGTGAAAGATTTCGACTGTGAAATACACTATCACCCCGGAAGGGCAAACGTGGTGGCGGATACCCTAAGCAGAAAGACAGATTATGTCCCGATACGAATACGATCATTGCAACTCATTGTGACCTCGGGCTTACTTGAACGAATCCGAGAGGCACAAGATGAAGCAGTAAAGACGGAAAACTGGAGAAAGGAAAGGATTGTTGGCCAAGTTAAGGATCTCGAAGTAGGAAACCACGGTTTGAAAACGTGTTTCAATAGAATTTGGGTTCCTAACACATGTGGAGTTAAAAAGCTTCTACTAGATGAAGCTCACAAGTCTCGTTATTCCATCCATCCGGGAGCGGCCAAGATGTATAATGATTTAAAACAAAACTATTGGTGGCCCGGGATGAAAAGAGATATTGTGAAATATGTGGAGAAGTGTTTGACCTGCTTGCAAGTCAAAGCGGAACACCAGAAACCATATGGTAAGTTGCAACCATTGGACATCCCAGTTTGGAAATGGGAATAAATCACCATGGATTTGTTGACCAAATTGCCCAAAACTAACCGTGGGTTTGATGCTATATGGGTAGTCGTGGATAGATTTAGGAAAAGTGCTCATTTTATTCCGATTCGAGAGACTTATACATCTGAGAAGATGTCGGAGGTGTACACCAATGAAATCATAGCACGTCATGGGGTACCAATATCCATTGTGTCAGACAGAGATACTCGGTTTACTTCAAAATTTTGGCGTGAATTTCAAGAACAAATGGGAACTAAACTGTTCATTAGCACTGCTTACCATCCATAAACGGATGGGCAGAGTGAAAGAACAATACAAACGTTGGGAGATATGCTGCGGGCTTGCATTATTGACTTCGGGGGTAGTTGGGATGTCTATCTACCCTTGGTCGAATTTTCATATAACAATAGCTATCACGCGAGCATTAAAATGGCCCCGTATGAAATGTTATATGGAAGAAAGTTCCGAACCTCGGTATGTTGGGGAGAAGTGGGTCCACGAGGGCTAGCACCTACTGATATAATCCGAACTACGAATGAGAAGATCGACATGGTCCGAACGCACCTAGAACGCACCTAAAAGCGGCTCAGGATCGACAAAAGTCGTACGCAGATAAACGAAAGAGGCCAATTGAATTTCAAGTGGGCGATAAAGTAATGCTGAAAGTATCGCCATGGAAGGGAATAATACGGTTCAGAAAAAGAGGAAAGTTGAGCCCAAGATTTATTGGGCCATTCAGAATCATCGAGCGGGTTGGCAAAGTAGCATATCGTCTCGAACTACCCGAGGAGTTCAGTGGGATACATAGCACATTCCACGTGTCACATCTTCGAAAATGTTTAGCAGACGAAACTGCTCGTATCCACTACGATGATATCGAGGTGGATAACAGCCTCAATTATGCAGTAAAACCAATTGCGATTTTAGATCGTAAAGAGAAGAGTTTGAGGAACAAAATGATTAAGCAAGTCAAGGTCAAATGGGAGCATAGGAAAGGTTCGGACACTACGTGGGAGTCCGAAGAGGAGATGCGACGTCTCCACCCTACATTATTTGGTACGTACTATGGTTTCGGGGACGAAACCTTTTTTAAGGGGGGTGGACTTGTAACACCCCGAAAATATAAAACTTTATATTAGAATTATAAAGCATAAATAAACAAGAATTTACTAACTAGGAATTTTAACCTAGTTAGCTAATTTATAGAAGTAACTTATAATAAGGTTAAAAATAACCAAACTTTAAGTTAAGAAAAAGTGGAGGGGCTTGTCTTGTAGAATCTGAAACTTAATTAGATAAAAAAAAATATATACAAGGACCAAACACACAAAAGTGTGTCTGGTCATACATGGGACGCAGGGGGGAGACCAGGAGACCTCACCAAGCCCTAGTTCATCACTTAATTCACAAAATTGAAGGTCCAAATCTGATCAAAAATGAAAATCGAGCATAGATTACTGATCCTCGTCACAAGAGGATTACAAGGTATGTAAAATTTGATGAAAACTCTCAACTTGAAATTCTCATGAAATTGGGAAAATCTGATATTTATGGTTGCATGTCTGTTTTATGATGGATTAGGAACAATATAGAGTCTAGGGACAAACCCTAGACAAATACAAGTTGAGATCATGAGGAATTTTAGTGAAACCTATGAACACCATTGTAGGTGATTAGTGGGTTTTGTATAATTTGATGAACACTAGGAATTTGGGTGTTGTTCTAGTGTAAATTGACAATTGTGAAGTAACTTCAGAATTATAGAAGCTAACAATTATGTAAAATGGTTGATTGATGTGAAATTAGGTCTAAGTGATAAGCTAGAGACTTGATATTTAATCATGTAAAAATCTGCCCTAAGGTGTTTGTGAAAATGCCTCAAAGAAGGCTTAAAACTGAAATTCAAAGTTTAAACGCATAATTATGATGTTTCGGTGTATTATGCGATATATGGTTAAAAGAGAGTTCTAAACATGTCATAAATGAACTCTATAGGAAAGGACGCAGGAGTGTCAAGCGGACAAGCAGGTGGCGAATCACGGTTGAAAGGCCTACTTTGAAGGTATGTAACTTGACCGTTACTTAAGAGAAATTTTGTTAAATTACGTATAGTTATATTGTAGAATAGAAGTTGTGTAAATTTTAAAAGCGATAGTGTTCGCTAAATTGAATAATGGATCAAGGATGGATAAGATCTCGTTGGTAGTCATCATATTGGAAGATTCCGTAGATGAGCCAAACGGGTCGAATAATCAATTAAAGCATAGATATTACTTCGTAATATGATTGATTGGTCTTTTGTTATTATTGACTAATGACATATTAGAAATATGAGGATTTATCATGTTGGTTTGTAGGAGTGAAATCCGAGAACTTGGCACAAGCAAACAAACAAATCAAACAAAACATAACAATCCAGAGTCTACCGTAAATTACAGTATGTACTTTAATTTACGGTAGAGACCAAAAAGTTACGGTGGATTTCCCCTGTGTTACGGTGGAACCAAAGCTTCCCAGGAGCTACCGTAACTTACGGTAACTACCGTAAGTTACGGTAGAGCTTAAATATTTATGAAAAATTTTGCATTTTCTCGTTAAATCGAATCTGTTTTAAACGTAGTTTCGATTATGTATTATTTCTAAGTACTCTAATACTAATGTTTAATATAAACATTTTAGTTTCTAGGTATTCAAAGATTACGAATGATGGTCAAGCAAGCTTTTGAAGAACCGAACACAACTTTTGAAGCTTCCGCGTCGATTAATTCTGTATAGACAATGTTATGATGTAATCAGCTTGCTAAATAACTTTGAATGTTTAAATTTGTCAATAGTTGACTAATGTTTTGTTACCTTTCAACTTTGTTTTTGAAACTTAAGTCTTAACCTAGTCATCTTTTATATAAACTCTGGTGAATTATTCTAAATTTCAAGTAGTAATTAAGACGGGTGTTACACTATCGCATCGCTACACTCGCAATCGCAATCAAAACTGCAAAACTCGCCTCACCAAATACTCGGGTCAAGTGGCTAATCGACCCAGCGACCAGCCAATCGACCAGCCACTCAATCGGGCTACCACTCGATCGACCAGCCACTCGATCGGGCTGCCAACTCGATCGACGAGCCACATTCCACCCTTTCCTTTTTGGGAAACCCTATAAATACCCCTGTCAACATCACCACTTACCACTTTTGCACTCTCTTGTCCGACCAAGCGCTCCAACCTCACCTTTTCTCCGATTTCTCGTTATTCCGGTAAGATCTCGTCCTAAATCTTGTACTTTCTTAATCTACACGCACTCCTACACCTTTCTATCTTTTGAATCTTAACTTTTAACCGTGAAATCACTAGATTTGAGGTGTTCTAGGATGATGTCATCATGTTGTTCTTATGAACTTCATGATTTGGCTTCAATCCTTTGAGAACAACTTAGATTTGAATGATTTCTACATAAATCAACAAAGATCTTGCATAAGATCTAAACATATTCAAGGTGAAAAAGGATTGAAAGATGGTTTCCCAACTGTCTTTCAATTCTTTTACACTCAATGCACTCAAACCAATAGAATCTGAGCTTGTCCTGATCTTCTACTCATTCTTGTGGTTGTGTTGGTTCAAGATCTAGATTCTATCCACGAGATTACCGATTTCGGGTTAAACATGAAACACTGTCAGTTAACTGGCCGGAATTGGGTGATTACTGTCCGATCAGGTTACTAAGTCGTGGCGAGGTTTTTGTTGTCTAATACGTTATCAGATTACCTCGATAAAATGACAAACTATCAAAATGACCAAGGAAGAAGACGATCAGGTCGACCAGGTTGGAGTGTCGCCCGATCGGACTGTTGTTCGATCGGATTGTCACCCGATCGGGTTGCCACCCGATCGGCTTGCTCCTTGGCCCCACATTCAATTTTTAATTCAAACTTCAAAGGTTTTGGAACACTGAACGGATTGCCGTCCGATCGGGTTGCCACCCGATCGATCGACCATCGGACCATGTGATGTTTTAAAACTTCAATACTTAAACAATTTTCAACATGTTCAATGCACAAGGGTTGCCACCCGATCGGACTACAATCCGATCGAGTGACAACCTGCTGTGAACTTGTTCTCGCTAAAGTGTCAAACCAATCGGACTGTCGCCCGATCGAACAGTCGTTCGATCGATCGACCTGAAAGGTAGAGATACTTCTAAGTTTTCAAAATGCTACAACGAAAACTTCAAAAGTCAAGCCATCATACACAAACACATCCATCCTAAACGAGGTAACAGTCCACTCGAACGGTCACCCGATCGGACGACCGTCCGAACGGATTGTCACCCGAACGACCGGCCATCCGATCGGATTGCCATCTGACCGAATTGTCGTTTGACCCATTGACACTTCGCACCATTTTACGCGCCAACTTTCGCTTACGTTATCCATAACTGTTCAGGCTATTATCCGCTCTAAGCACTCCCTTCAATCCATGACTTCAATCGCTGTGAGTATACTCGATCCCTTTTTGCTTTATGCACTTTTGGGTGTTACATACGTTACTTATTCTAAATCACATCAAACACACTACGCAATACTTTAACGCTAACTGTTATCGCATGTTATACATGACTTAATGAATGCTTGTTTGTTATGTTTACACATGGAATGTTGTCTACCTACCTTAGCAACGATAGTACTATAGTTTGGACTCAGCACCTGTTCACTCAAGGGTTGTTAAGGACAATTAATTACATGGGTCACAGTGGTGATCATGCAATACGAACTGCCTTGGGCAGTTAACTCGCAGTCATTGGTATTGATAGTTTCATGTCGATAACTAACATGCCTCATTTTACACTGTGTACGTGCTGGTTATGCGTAACGATTTCGAACTCTATATGCTATTATCAAACTTGTATGCTCACCTTTACACTATGTGTATTGACATTTATTTTAACGTATGTGACAGGTGCTTAGGATGCTTATATGCTTTGCTTGTTATGAAATCTAGGCTAGGAAAGGTCTAGAAACCAATAAACAATTGTCTGTACTTGAAATCTGAGTTGTCGGAACAGAACAATTTGACTAGATTTTGTCTGTAATAATTATGTTATCTTTTAAGACATGGTATGGGACATGTTGTTTAATTAATTGGTAATTTTAGTTGTTATAGAAACTTCTGGACAATCTGTTTCGCTCAGTGCCATGCCCCGATGTTTCCGCCATCGGTTGGGGTGTGACAGATTGGTATCAGAGCCATAACTATAGGGAATTAGGCAAGACTCGACCTAGTCTGGGTCAATGTCTTAGAAACGAACTAGTCTATAGTTAGGAACCAACAGACCGACTTGTGCATATCCTGTAGGGATTGTGTACGAGCTTACTGCTATTTCCCGCTATTCTCGCCTACGCTACACTATCACTATCACTGAACTCTAGTTTTCGAAAATGAACAAACAATTGAGTCGAGATTAGGTGTGAAAACCGCAAACTCTCGACTAAATTGCTTGTTTGATCCGCATTTTTATTTACAAACAGGAGAAATTACGTCGAATTAGGAGTGAAATCCATACTTCGACGCATAATTCTACCCTATTTTATCAAAAATAGGAACGAGGTCGTTAAGTCAGGGGTGAAACCCGAACCTCGATGACTTGTTCCGATCTATATTTTATTTTACAAACTCGCACCAAATTCTCGACGGACTCCAACGACTTGACGTCACACTGAAGCTGAAAGGATGCGTGTCATTCGCTCATATTCGAGGCGAGGGCACAGTCCCGAAGGTCAAAGTGTGTACTGAAGGTCCTTGTGAATAGTCAAACCACTTTGGCTAGTCGATGTCTATCAGCCTAAGACAATCTATCCTCGATTTTTATGTGTTTTGATTCTGAGCCCGCAACCTGCTGACTCTGATATTCATCGATTTTATGTGTTTATATGTGTATTTATCTGTTTATATATGTTTTGATTTCTGGTGATTTATCCGATTTTCGACATTCGCTTCTCAATTGACACACACGATCCACCCTGTGCTTCTATCTCAAATCGCTGACAAATCGCTACTACATGAGGAACCACCGTACGCTATATTGATTGCTAAGATACTCGTGTATATTGTATTATTCGCTTATACTATACTACTCGATATGTTATTCGTGATCGCTATTCTCGAATGCTCGCGGACTTTGAACGATAGGTTTCTGTATTCTAAGGCAGTCAGAAGCTTCTGTGTGTTTGATATGCCTCTTGTTCTTAAGTGCTTCTATGATTATATGCTTCTGTGCTTTCGTACTTCTGTGCCTTACATGCTTATGTGCTTATGTGAATCTGTGGTTATGTGCATACGTGTTTACATGATCGTGTTCCTGAGCTTTAGTAGTATTAGACGTGTGAGGTGAGATTCGATTATACTATGTCTGAGACCCAAGACGATGTCTGTTGCAGACAATGTCAACTGGACCCTCATCTGGACCCCGTCACCCACGAATCACTCGCCAAGAACAAAGAGACAAACGCCTTGCTGCTATCGTCGTAAAGCAAGTAGCAAAGGTTGTACCTCAGATCGTGAGTGAAATATACGAGAATGTGAGCAAATCGTCTGAAGAGTCCAGAACCGAAGCTCCTAAAGCTACTTCCAAAACTGCTTTCAGCTTCAAGCAGTTCAAAGCTTGTGGTCCAAAGGAATTTACTGGCGAAGATGGCCCAACGGCTATGTTTCAATGGTTTGATTCCGTCGAAGTCACTCTGCGCCATAGTGGATGTCCTGAAAATCTCCGTACTCTGAATGCTACCGGCGTCTTCCAGTCCCGCGCACTAGACTGGTGGACGGCCGAGAGAAACAAACGCGGGAATGACACAGCCTATGAGCTGACGTGGGAAGAGCTGAAGGCCATTATGATGGATGAATTTTGCCCTCCCCATGAACGCCAAAAGCTGGAGGATGAATTCTGGCATATCAAGCAGAAGGATGGAGAGAACGCAGCTCTGACTGCTCGCTTTAAACAGCTCAGTATCATCTATCCCGATCAAGTGAAGACGCCCGACATGACAATCACGAAGTACATTCGAGCCCTGCCAGACTGTGTTGCAGATTTTGTGCATGCCGCAAAGCCAGCAACGATCGAAGAAACCTACTTGCTTACCGCTGAAATCAACGACAAGCGAGTTAAAGCAGGTTTTTGGGATAAAGCTTCGAAGAGCCTGCACCAAGCTACCGCCGCACCAACCGCTGAAACCGTCGTCGCTCAATCATCAAAGTCCTCGTGCCGCAAGAAGAAGAACAACAACAGCAGCTCCAGCAACAAGAACTGTGTTGTCACTACCACTGCTGCTCCACTTCAAGCCGTACCACCTCAGCAGTAATCTCAGCACCGATCAGCTCCAGTTATCTATGCACCGCCTACAAAGCGTGCATACACCGGTCCCCACCCTGCTTGCACGACCTGTACTTATCACCATCCGGTGGTATCGCCTGCCGATTCCGCGTGCACTGCAATATGTACGGCCACTTCACTGCTAACTGCCGTACTGGTTCCCGACAAGCACCAGCCCAAGCCACTGCTCATCAAGCTCTGCTTCCAGCTCCTCAAGGCCAACAAGCAGCTCAGGCACCCGCGATCAACGCCAGAGTCTGCTTCGCGTGTGGAGATCCCAACCACTTCGCGAACATGTGCCCGAACAGGGTTGTGAAACAAGAGCCCCAGCAGCAGCAGCCTCAACAGCAATAGCAACAAGCCGCCCGCGCCAGAACTTTCAACATCAATGTGCGCCAAGCCCAGGCTGACAACAACGTGGTCAATGGTACGTTCCTTGTGAATGGTATTTATGCATCGTGTTTGTTTGATACTGGAGCCGATAACTGCTTTGTGTCGTTTGAATTTGAGAAGCTCCTTAGTCGTAAGCGCTCCCATCTCCCCTCAACGTTCGATGTTGAAGTCGCCACCGGAAGAACTGTCGCCGTAAATTCTGTTCTTCGTGATTGTACTCTTGAACTCAACAATCACATCTTCCCAATCGACCTTATTCTGATGCAACTCGGAAGTTTTGACGTCAAAGTAGGCATGGACTTTCTTCGCGAAAACCATGCTGAAGTTGTGTGCTTCGATAAAATGATTCGATTCTCGCTCGCGAATGGTGATTTGTTACGTGTTTATGGCGAAACTGCTTCGAAAGGTCTCAAGCTCATGTCATGTGTCCAAGCTAGCAAGTATCTCCGCAAGAAATACAGAGCTTTCTTGGCTAACATTGTAGTAGCGGAGAAGGAAAAGAAAGGAAAGACAGAAGTGAAATATGTTCCTGTGGTTCGTGAATTTCCTAATGTGTTTCCCGATGATCTTCCAGGATTACCGCCAAGTCGTGATATCGACTTTCGTATTGACCTCATTCCTGGAGCAAACCCTGTTGCCAAAGCTCCTTACCGACTCGCTCCATCCGAGATGCGCGAACTTTTGAGTCAGCTTCAGGAACTACTTGATAAAGGCTTCATTCGCCTGAGCACCTCTCCTTGGGGCGCACCAGTCCTTTTCGTCAAAAAGAAGGATGGGTCGTTCAGGATGTGCATCGACTATCGGGAATTAAATAAGTTGACCATCAAGAATCGCTATCCCCTGCATCGCATTGATGATTTGTTCGATCAGCTACAAGGTGCTACGTGTTGCTTGAAGATCGATCTACGCTCAGGCTATCACCAGCTGCGCATTCAAGAGGAGGATATACCCAAAACCGCTTTTCGCACTCGATACGGCCATTATGAGTTCGTTGTTATGCCTTTTGGTTTAACCAACGCACGCGCGGTTTTCATGGATCTGATGAATCGCGTGTGTAAACCTTATCTCGATCGTTTCGTCATCGTGTTCATCGATGATGTCTTGATCTATTCCAAGTTGAAAGCTGAACACGCGCAACATCTACGTTTGGTTCTCGAGCTACTCCAGGGAAATCAACTCTATGCCAAATTCTCCAAGTGTGAATTCTGGCTGGAGGAGGTTCAATTTCTTGGTCACATTGTCGATAGTAAAGGTATTCACATCGACCCCTCGAAGATTGAAGCAGTTAAGAGCTAGATTACACCTAAGAACCCGTCTGAAGTCCGTTCTTTTCTCGGACTAGCGGGCTACTATCGTCGATTTATCGAAGGATTCTCAAAAATCGTTGTGCCACTTACCGCTCTCACGTATAAAGACAAGCCTTTTGTCTGGGGAACTGAACAAGATTCTGCTTTCCAAACCCTCAAGCACATGCTCTGCAATGCTCATGTTCTCACTCTACCCGACGGAAACGAAGACTTTATTGTCTATTGTCATGCCTCGAACCTTGGTCTTGGTTGTGTCCTCATGCAACGGGACAAGGTCATCGCTTACGCATCTCGTCAGCTCAAAATCGATGAGAAGAACTATACAACCAATGATCTCGAGCTAGGCGCAGTTGTTTTTGCGTTAAAGATTTGGCGACACTACCTGTATGGTACCAAGTGTACGATTTTCACCGATCATAGGAGCCTACAACATATCTTTGACCAGAAGGAACTTAATATGCGTCAACACCGATGGGTAGAACTTCTCAACGATTATGACTGTGAGATTTGGTATCATCCTGGCAAAGCAAATGTCGTTGCCGACGCTCTCAGTAGACGGAGTTATCTGCTCGGCATTCGTAATACCCAAGCCCAATATGATCTCGAAACCCTCATCTGCGAAGCTCAGCATGCCTGTTTCAATGAACGCACTCTGAAGAAGGAGAGAATCTATCACGATGGAGCCCAGCTTGTGAATAAGTCAAATGGGATATTCCACTTTCTGGACCGAATTTGGATCCCTAAGCGGGCCAATTTGCGACATATTTTGATGGACGAAGCCCACAAATCTCGGTACTCTATTCATCCCGGTGCCGACAAAATGTACCAGGACCTTCGCTACAAATACTGGTGGCTGGGTATGAAAAGGGATATCGCTCTCTACGTCGGAAAGTGCCTGACCTGCTCGAAGGTCAAGGCTGAATACCAAAGACCCTCTGGCTTACTTGAACAACCCCCGATCCCTATGTGGAAGTGGGAAAGTATAGCTATGGATTTCATAACAAAACTTCCGCGCACGACATCAAGTCACGACAGCATCTGGGTTGTCTTCGATCGTTTGACCAAATCTGCTCATTTTCTGCCAATACGAGAAGACTACAAGGTAGAACGATTAGCCCGAATCTACACCGATGAGATCATTTGTCGACATGGGATGCCTCGCGACATCATCTCTGACCATGATGCTCGGTTTACCTCGCGACTGTGGGAAACGTTTCAAGCGGCTCTCGGTACTACGCTTAATCTAAGTACCGCATTCCACCCTTAAACCGACGGTCAGACTGAAAGAACGATTCGTACCCTTGAAGACATGCTCCATTCGTGTGTCATAGATTTCAGTGGTAATTGGGATGTTTACCTACCATTAGTCGAATTCTCGTATAACAAAATTTATCATTCCAGCATTCAAATGGCACCATTCGAGGCTTTATACGGAAGAAAATGTCGATCGCCTAATGTATGGCACGTGATCGGTCACTCGTAACTAACCGGTCCTGAGCTATTACAAGAAACGACTGAAAAAGTCCTCCAAATAAGAGGCAACTTGCTGAAAGCTCGGAGTCGTCAGAAAAGTTACGCCGATAGACGACGCAAGCCCCTTGAATTTGATGTTGGCGACTACGTACTCCTAAAGGTATCACCTTGGAAGGGTGTGGTCAGATTCGGCAAGAAAGGGAAACTAGCGCCTCGATATGTTGGACCTTTTAAGATTCTGGAAAGGATCGAAAAAGTCGCCTACAGACTCGAACTACCAGAGGAACTTAGTAATGTCCACCCGACTTTCCATGTGTCAAACCTCCGAAAGTGCCTAGCTGAGCATGATTTAATTGTACCTCTTGATGACCTCCAAATAAACGAAACACTACACTTCGTGGAGAAGCCTGTCGAAATCATGGATCGTCAAACCAAGCAGCTCAGACGCTCACGCATTCCTATTGTGAAAGTCCGATGGGAAGGAAAACAAGGCGCAGAGTTCACTTGGGAACTCGAAAGCGACATGAAGGCGAAGTACCCGCAGTTGTTTGTTACGGCTTCAGCCTAATTTCGGGACGAAATTCCCTCAACTAGGGGAGGCTGTAACACCCCGTGTTTTGAAAGTCAAAGTCAAAGTCAAGATTGAAGTCAAAGGAAGACAAGATTGCTAATTGCGATCTGTCACTCCTTGCTCAATTCCTGTTTTGACTTCTTTGACTTGTAATTAGTCTAATTTTATTATTATTATCGCTTTAGTTGTATTATGTGGAGTGTCTCTTAATAATCGCTATTTGTCGATATTTTTCGCATGTTTTATCGCTTTATCGCTATCGCAATCGCACTCGCAACTAGAATTTCGCAATCTGGTTAATGTTCTTATGTGTGTGTGTGTGCCTTATGTGTTACCTGTGCATGTTTATTTATGTTTATGTTGTGGTGATCAATTGAAACTCAATCGCAATCGAATCGCAAACGCTAAAGGAATATGAAATAAGGATGATTGTATGTTGATATAGTAGTTGGGATTAAAAGTAATTTTAATAGGAAACTCTATCGCATCGCTACGCTCGCAATCGAAACTGCAAAACTCGTCGCACCAAATAATCGAGTCAAGTGGCTAATCGACCCAGCGACCAGCCGATCGACCAGCCGCTCGATCGAGCTACCACTCGATCGACCAGCCACTCGATCGACCAGCCACCTTCCACCCTTTCCTTTTTGGGAAACCCTATAAATACCCCTGTCAACATCACCACTTACCACTTTTACACTCTCTTGTCCGACCAAGCGCTCCAACCTTACCTTTTCTCCGATTTCTCGCTATTCCGGTAAAATCTCATCCTAAATCTTGTACTTTCTTAATCTACACGCACTCCTACACCTTTCTATCTTTTGAATCTTAACTTTTAACCTTGAAATCACTAGATTTGAGGTGTTCTAGGATCATGTCATCATGTTGTTCTTATGAACTTCATGATTTGGCTTCAATCCTCTGAGAACAACTTAGATTTGAACGATTTCCACATAAATCAACTAAGATCTTGCATAAGATCTAAACATATTCAAGGTGAAAAAGGATTGAAAGATGGTTTCCCAACTTTCTTTCAACTCTTTTACACTCAATGCACTCAAACCAATAGAATCTGAGCTTGTCCAGATCTTCTACTCATGCTTGTGGTTGTGTTGGTTCAAGATCTGGATTCTATCCACGAGACTACCGATTTCCGGTTAAACATGAAACACCGTCAGTTAACTGGCCGGATTTGGGTGATTCCTGTCCGATCAGGTTACTAAGTCGTGGCGAGGTTTTTGTTGTCTAATACGTTATCAGATTACCTCGATAAAATGACAAACTATCAAAATGACCAAGGAAGAAGACGATCAAGTCGACCAGGTTGGAGTGTCGCCCGATCGGACTGTTGTTCGATCGGATTGTCACCCGATCGGGTTGCCACCCGATCGGCTTGCACCTTGGTCCCACATTCAATTTTTAATTCAAACTTCAAAGGTTTTGGAACACTGAACGGATTTCCGTCCGATCGGGTTGCCACCCGATCGACCGACCATCCGACCATGTGATGTTTTGAAACTTCAATACTTAAACAATTTTCAACATGTTCAATGCACAAGGGTTGCCACCCGATCGGACTACAATCCGATCGAGTGACAACCTGCTGTGAACTTGTTCTCGCTAAAGTGTCAAACCAATCGGACTGTCGCCCGATCGAACAGTCGTTCGATCGATCGACCTAAAAGGTAGAGATACTTCTAAGTTTTCAAAATGCTACAACGAAAACTTCAAAAGTCAAGCCATCATACACAAACACATCCATCCCAAAAGAGGTAACAGTCCACTTGAACGGTCACCCGATCGGACGACCGTCCGAATGGATTGTCACCCGAACGACCGACCGGCCATCCGATCGGATTGCCATCCGACCGAATTGTTGTTCGACCCATTGACACTTCACACCTTTTTACGCGCCGACTTTCGCTTACGTTATCCATAACTGTTCAGGCTATTATCCGCTCTAAGCGCTCCCTTCAATCCATTACTTCAATCGCTGTGAGTATACTCGATCCCTTTTTGCTTTACGCACTTTTGGGTGTTACATACGTTACTTATTCTAAATCACATCGAACACACTACGCAATACTTTAACGCTAACCGTTATCGCATGTTATACGTGACTTAATGAATGCTTGTTTGTTATGTTTACACATGGAATGCTGTCTACCTGCCTTAGCAACGATAGTACTATAGTTTGGACTCAGCACCTGTTCACTCAGGGGTTGTTAAGGACAATTAATTACATGGGTCACAGTGGTGATCATGCAATACGAACTGCCTTGGGCAGTCAACTCGCAGTCATTGGTATTGATAGTTTCATGTCGATAACTAACATGCCTCATTTTACACTGTGTACGTGCTGGTTATGCGTAACGATTTCAAACTCTATATGCTATTATCAAACTTGTATGCTCACCTTTACACTATGTGTATTGACTTTTATTTTAACGTATGTGACAGGTGCTTAGGATGCTTATATGCTTTGCTTGCTATGAAATCGAGGCTAGGAAAGGTCTAGAAACCAATAAACAATTGTCTGTACTTGAAATCTGAGTTGTCAGAACAGAAAAATTTGACTAGATTTTGTCTGTAATAATTATGTTATCTTTTAAGACATGGTATGGGACATGTTGTTTAATTAATTGGTAATTTTAGTTGTTATGGAAACTTCTGGACAATCTGTTTCGCTCAGTGCTATGCCCCGATGTTTCCGCCATCGGTTGGGGTGTGACATCATCGATGAACACGTAATGGGATCTGTAGTGACCCAGTACGCCTGTGATGACTATCGGGCGTTTATCTCTGGGGCCGTCGCATACAATAGGGAAAATTACTTGCTTCTCTTGCAAGTCGGCGTTCAGCTGATGCTGCCTCTTCATGTTCTTGTGGTTGATTTTTTTGGGCTTCTTTGGTCCACCTTGGATCGTGTGGGTCTCCAAAGTGCGGATCTTCTTATTGTTTGGACCCTCATATTTGTCTTCGAGGAGGCGGGCTTCTTTCGACCACCTTTCAGGAGGTAAGTGAGCTTCCTGTTTTTCAACGCAGACTCGATCTCCATCCGTAGACTATAGCAGTTGTTTGTGGTGTGACCAGTGTCTTTGTGGTACTCACAGTATTGATTTGGGTGTTGGCATATCTTTTTTCGCAGTCTACGCAGGTTTGAAAGGACGGTTCTCGGTGCTAAGAATCTCCATGGGAGTCTTGGTGAGCGGGGGTCCAAACTCTTTGTTTGTCCCGCTTTTTGTTCTCCCTGTAGTTGATCTAGTGGATCAGATGATGGGTATCGATTGGTGGGCTAGGCTTCTTATTTACGAAACTAGTGGGTTGAACGCAATTCCAGACAGAGTTTTTGTCTTTCTTGTTGCGTTCACCATGTTCACGATGGCTGCTTAGATGCGAGATTCTTCCTTCGATGAGGGTCTTCCCGGTCTGCTCCTAAATTATCGCAGCCGACATGATTATAACCCAGGACTTGGGCATGCCCTCTTTTCCGATGATGGTGGGGATTAGGTCTTCATGGCGTATTGTTTTGTGGAAATAAACATTCTTTATTGAACCTTGTGATGAAGTCCTCTATTCCCTCATTGTCTCAGCGCCAGATATATTTGACGTTTGCTGAGTCTTTAGTGTGTTGGCGCTGTTGACTGAAGTGTTGTACGAATTTGGCTTGCAAGTCTGGCCACGACTCGGTTTTGTTTACAGGTAGACTATAGAACCATGCGCAGGTCGTGTCAGTGAGTGTTTGTACGAACAGGTGGCACCACACGGGGTGGGTCCAACTGCTTACGATACTTGCGCTTGTAAAAAGTTGGATGTGATCATTTGGGTCAGTCAGGCATGTGAACTTGGCAACGTTAGGTGGGAGTTTAGCTTTTTTGAGTGGGGATGAAGCAATCTTCTGGCAGAACTTGGAGTTTTCTGCGGCACCTGCTGGTCGGTAAACCATGGAGTAATCGTCTACAACATCTGGATTGTATGTGATTTGCGCAAGTGGTTTATAGATGTCGCGACTGCCCTACATTCTTGTAGTGTAAATATTGGTGCTGTCACCCTCGTGATACGTAGTGTCATACTTTTCCGTGCGTATGTCTAAGTCCTCAAAGATTGTTTGGGGTGCACACCCATGGACAATTATGTTTGCACGCGTGTTGCGTGTGGCACTTATACTGTGGTGAGCATCTATACTCCTGTGTTCTTGTCGACTTCCACTCGCATGACCGGCCGACACGTGTTACGGTGTGCGGGTACGAGGTGGAGAGTCGTAGTTCAAGGTGCGCGCAGTTGTGTCTCTCAGTTGTAGTGTCAGGTCGCACATCTGCATGTACATAGCAGTAAGGTGTTGTTTGTTTTTTAAGAGGTAAAATGTCTGCAGTCTGCGCACCACATCTGCAGACATCAGTAGAAGAAGAGGTGTACCACACCTCTACAGTCTCGAAGAAGAAGAAGACTGTTTGTTTTTTAACGTATGCAGACTTCTAAAATAAACTGGTGGTGGTATACGGACAGTGGTGGTGGGTGGTGGCGGTGCTAGACGGTGATGGTGGTAGACGGTGGTGGACGGTGGTGGTGATGGTGGTGAACTGTGGTGGTGGCGGTGGTGGTGTTTAACCCTCTGCAGACCTTAGAAGATCTTAGAAGTGATTGGGCCAAGTCTGCACCAAGAAGAACTCGCACAGACGTTTTTTAATGAAACGTCTTCGGAAAAACAAAAAGTCTGCGCGTGGCAATGTCTGCGCGACGCATACAGAAAAGCTTGCGTAGAGTTTTTCAGAAAAAACAAATAGCACCCAAGTGTTGCTTGCTGCTTCATGAACCAAGAGACACTAGTAACAGTGAAGCAAGTTGCACAGATAATCGATAATGTAAAGATAAGTGCCACATACAGTCAGTAATCAAGAAAATATGTTATTATAACTACGTGAGAACAATTTTGATCTAATTGCAAAATCATCTAGGCAAAAGATAGTCTCTAAATATCTTCTTCTTTCTCGCTTCTCAGGTTTCTGAATCAGACAGATGCAAACGTTGAGAAATTTTTTGAGACACCCAACGATTTCCATTCTAGAAACATGCAAAACGCTTAAACAAATCAACCAATTTCATTCTCAACTGCTAGTTAATGGTTTCCTCAATCACCCAGATCTTTTATCCAAATTTGCTGCATCAATCGCTCTCAAACACCCAACCAATATCGAATATGCTGTTCAGCTTCTGGACCCATCTCATAATCCAACCGTCTTTGCTCTCAACTCTCTCATTCGGGTTTACTCCAAAACCTCAACTCCTGAATACACCTTCCGTTTCTATAATTCTATATTACTATCAAATCAAAAACCCGATAACTACACCTTTACCTTCTTGATCAAGTCTTGTGCACAGTTTAAGGATTTGAGTTTGGGTTTGGCTGTACATGCCACTGTTTTAAAATATGGGTTCCATCAGGACCCGCATATTCAAAGCGGGTTAATCAATATGTATGCTGAAATGGAGCTTCTAGGACATTTAAAAGATTTGTTTTTGGATATTAATCAACCCGATTTGGTAACTCAGACAGCAATGCTAGTGGCGAGTGCAAGATTGGGAGACATTGCTTTTGCACGCCAACTGTTTGATAAAATGTCTGACCGTGATGTCATCGCCTGGAATGCGATGATAGCGGGGTATGTCCAGTGTGGGGAACCGTTGAAAGGATTGGAATTGTTTTATGTCATGGAAACAAATGGTTTGAAAGTTAACGAGGGGTCGATGGTTTCTGTTTTGTCTGCTTGCACCCGGTTAGGTGCTTTGGATACGGGAAGATGGGCACATGAATATATAGAGCGTAAGAAACTAAAAATTGATGTTACGTTAGGTAGTGCACTCGTGGACATGTATGCAAAGTGTGGGGATATTAACATGGCGATGGAAGTGTTCTGGGGGATGAAAGAAAAGAATGTATACACATGGAGTTGTGCCATGGGAGGACTAGCGATGAATGGTTATGGTGACAAGTGTGTTGAGTTGTATAGACGTATGCGCCACGAAGATGTGATGCCGAACGAGGTTACATTTACATCAGTCTTAAAAGGTTGCAGTGTGGCTGGGTTCGTTGAAGAAGGTTGTAAGTTGTTTGAGTCTATGAAAAATGAGTTTGGGATGGAGCCACAGCTTGAACACTATGGGTGTATGGTTGATTTATATGGCTTATCTGGACGCTTAGATGAGGCGTTAAACTTCATCTATAGCATGCCAATTCAACCACATGCAGGTGCTTGGGGTGCTCTGCTGAAAGCTTGCAAGCTTTATAACAATGTTGAAATAGCTGAACTTGCTTCTAGAAAGATGGTTGAATTAGAGGGTAACAAGGATGGTGCTTATGTGCAGTTGTCAAACATTTATGCTGATTTCAACAAGTGGGATAGTGTCCATTGTGTGAGGTACAAGATGAAGTCGAAAAGGGTTGCCAAGGTTCCCGGTGTTAGTGTGATTCCTTGGCCCTAAGACATGCCATTTGTGTTGTAGACAGGATTATGATTCAAATCAATGAATATGTTCCTGCTTTTTGATCACTTTCCTTTCTTAATTCTTTTAGCGTTTTCGTACAACACTTGCCCCTTACCCCTTATATAAATTGTCTGTTATGTTTGAAAATATTGTTGTTGAAAACCGAGTATTTCAGACCATATCTTAGCTTTGCTATTGGTGGGATTGAGTGAGTATGACGGTGATGATATTTCTTTCAAAAGGTCAATTTCACTCATTAATTATTCCAATTGCAAGTGGGCAGAAAAAATATCTCAGCAGAAACACGTGCCAAATAAATATATTGGATCAACTTAAAAATATATGTTTACATTTTTAGATCAACAAAGAGTCAAGTTTAATGTCACGAGTTGGAAGTGGTGGCCATCATTCCTGAAGTCCTGACTGCTACTTTTACGGCAGCCACCACGCTCATCTCCGGCCTCATATTCTGCTGTTTTTCATCACGATTCACATTCATCTGAACCTCAACAAAGTACGCCGTCTGTAACAGTAACACGTGTATAAACATAAGTAGCCTACGACTACATTATCCTTGCTTTCATAAAGTCATACTATACTATACTATACTTACCCTGCCAGAAGCATTTCGCACAGGTGAAATGTGCAAAGAATTCCAAAACGGACTCCCGTCTTTTCTGTACATGCAGTTCAATCCTATCAGCACGCATGCTTGTAATTAAGTAGCTACACATACACAAACGAACAAAATACATACCTGTAATTTAGGATGCACACAGTGCAAGCTTTTCCATCTTCAATGCTATTTGTAATCTGCAAACTTAACCATTTCATTATACATTATTATGTATACAACGCTCTCATTTTCATCAAGACGCTTTTGAATTTCTAACCTGTAACTCAGTTGAGACATCTGTTTCCTGCCCGCTTAAAAATCTACAGCTACGTCCCAATACTTCATGTCTAGCGTATCCTAATACATCAAAAACAAAATTTTAATCTACAGACACCTCCTATGACTTATGAGCTATGAGTATTGTGTTTGTGTCCTCCCTCACCTGTTAATTCAAGGAAAGCGTCACTGGCATACACGATTGGGATGTCGGTTTTATGTGGATCCGTCCTACACGATGCATAATGATTACAAACCAACTATGTTTGTTTGTGTGTAAAACAATAAAAAGAAAGAGGCAACTCACAAGACAAAGCTTTGTTTTATCCTAGCAAGAGATATATTCAACGATGCGCCAACACCGCTCATGTAACTTGAGCAGCATCTCTTTTCCGAAACTAATTTGCCTGTTAACTGGCTGTAGTGTGTTAGCAAGGAGAGTATGTTGCCCATAGCATTGCTCGCTTCTCGTTTCTCCAAATCGCTCACCTTCCATGCCGCGTTGGTAGATTCTATATGTACAAAAAAAAATATTACCCTCTCATATCTAAATACTAAATAATTTTCATTCATAATGACCACATAGTGATAACAAAAACTATATTCAGTAGCAAGTTGCAAGTAAACCTGTATCATGATCTGCTAGGTCCAAATTACGAATACGGGTCAACTCTGCAACGGTATCAGAACAGACCTCCCTTCGACAAAACCGAAGAGCAGCAGCGGCATCATACTCACACAACCCACTTGCGGACCGGGTTGGCATAATTGGGACCTGAACACCAACAAAGTGGACCACTCTCCCATCTTCCTTGCTGAAAACAGGAAACATGTGAAAGAAAATCCAAAATGGTGTCCCGTTTTTCATATAATTCAACAACGTAAGTTGTATGGTCCTCTCCTCCCTAACCGCGTGTTGAATCTCCATAACGGATCGGCGGTTTGTCTTAATCCCTTGAAACATCCTCCCGTTGTTACCGACAACCTCTTGTCTTGAATAACCGGACCTTTTCAACAGCTCTTTTGAAGCAAAGACAATCGGGTGACCCGGAATCCAGGGGTCGGATATGGTGAAGCTATGAGGCAACTCATCGAGATGTTCTCTCACCCAAGATGAGTACCTGCTGTTAATAGAGGCTTCAATAGTAATCTCCATAACTTCACTTGAGTTTCGCTCAATCCCAATCCCATGTGGCAACAGTTTTCTTCAGCTTTCACCCAAATCTTTGGTTCTTACCAATTGAATATCATCAGATTGAAATTGAATATGAACATAACGGATGAAGAGAAGCGGAGGTGTGAAATATCTGTGAGGCCCATCAACGGAGAATCACTCAAGTTTTGTGGAAGCAAGTGCAAGTCACAAACAAGCTGACTCACCAATTTATAATCATACAAACACACATGCTTATTAAATAAAAAATTAAAAAAGTTATGTGCAGCGGTATTTAGATATAACTATGGGTTGAGATGACTCAATTTTATATAATCTTAAATAATGTAATGGTAAAAATAACGTTAACAAAGAAATATCTATCGATATTGATCCGGTTTATAAAGGTATTGATACGGTACCGACACTTGATATAGCAACCGAAGAAAACTTAAAGAATAAAGTTGTGATAAGTTCAAAAGGGTGGTGACACGTGCTTTGCATCAATTGAAAACCAAAGTAAATGATTACCATTAACGGTTCTAATAGTACCATACCGAAACCAATGTTTTTCGATGAGTACCGGCTCAATTAGTTTTCAAAAGAAAATTATATCACGTATGTAGTTTTTGTAAGAAAAAAAATAACAAACGAGAGTTATATAGGAAAATAAAACTATTAGTTTAAATTACAATGGGTGAATTTGAAACTTGGAAAGGTAAAAAAAAAAAAAGATAAAACTTAATTTCTCTTTTAGTATATATTTATAATTATAAAATTTATCATATAATTACAACTATGTTGCCCCGTATGACAAAAAGAATAAATCCAAAAAGTGAAATCGTGATATGCCCAAAATGATATTGGTACAAATATTATATCAATCAAAAACTATAAAACGAATATTGATATCGGTTTCGATAATACCGTTATAGGTGCTGATAATTGTTCGATCAGTACCAGTTTGATTCAATACAGTCTCAATACTCAATATAGCTTATGAAATCGAAATACGTTTTATTTTTTCTACAATTTCGTTTTAATAAATTATATCATAATGTTAATGTTAAGGGAAAAAATAAACATAAGTGCATATTTAGTTTTTTTTTTATTTTAACAAACGCAGGTTATCAAAGAAAAATAAAATTATTAAAAAACTATATAAGTTAAAAATTTATATTATTTATAGTATAAGAGGTAAAATTAAAGCGCAAAATATTTCATAATTCTCATTGACATAAAATATACACATGCTTATGCGATACATATTAGAGAGAGAGGATACTAGATCAAACACAACACTTAACGCCTATATAAATTAATAAAATACACCAAGTTACTATAAAAAGATAAGGATATGATCATATAAACAAAGTTTAATGACAAAGACAAAAGATAGAAACATATTATTATATGTGGACGTCTCCGCTAATTGACAAACTTTTCCCAATTATACATCCACATATTTAATCCAAGTATGTGTTACCAAATACTTATTAGATCTTTTTTATTACCAAAATTCGTTGTTATCAACATCTTATATTGTTTGAATTTGCAAGGCACTAGACTTTTATGCTACATATCTTTGTTATAACATTTTTAAGTATATATTGTAGTGATAGCGAATAGGAGATCATATCTCTGTTATAAGATTTTTAAGTAAATATTGTATATCACAAATGATGATTGTGTTGTAACGAGTTGATGTCAACTCGTGCGTTGCGGCGGGATGTTGATTATGAAAGCTTTGAATCAGATTTCAATCAAATGTATACTAATAAGATGCAACATGTTCTCACCATCATTTTTTATATGTATACTAACATCAATCCGTATGTGATCATTACCAACAATTCTAGTAGAAAAATCCTTTGAATCAGATTTCAATCAAAGCGGGCTAACAATTTTTTTAGTGATAGTATACAATCATATTGTTGGAATACTAATTACTAATGGATGCATGTTACATTTACATATGGTGGTTACAGATTGCAATTACAAAAGGTGCTTACATTACCATGATAACAACTAAAGAGTAAAAAAATTAAAAAAAAAAAAACAATAAGAATGCAAATGATACACACTTTCTAGGAATTAATATCAGAATGTGAAGTCCAAAAACTGACAAATAACAATCTATTTACCTTGTTCAAATGCTTATGATAAAGTTACATAGTTAAAGGGCTTCCTCGTCATACTTTAGGAGTTCAAATGCTTACGATAAAGTTACATAGTTAAAGGGCTTCCTCGTCATATTTTAGGAGTTGCACTATATGCTTGAATGATGTAATGCACACTCTGTAGATTGTTTGATTTCCTAATTGTGATTAAGAAGTAATGTAAAGCATACGAGATCGTAGAAAGGGGTAATGTTGGAATGATGTTAAGTTAATTAAGTATGTGTTATGGTACTAGTTATGAGGTTATGAGAATGCTAATATGGATGGAATGGATCAAGTGTGTGAGAGTGTATGTAACTAGATGATCATGTGGTTGTATGTGTGGTTCTACATGAGTATGAAATGTATATGATGTCTGTAGTATAATCTATTATAATGATATGGATGTATGAGGTTAAGTTAAAGTTCTTGTGATAGACAATTGACTTTCTGAAAGTCAACTATGTATAAATAACATGGTTAGACTTTTGTCAGAAATGTATGATTAGGGAAATCATGTGGTACATGTTATACCAATATGTGTTATATGTGATGACATGTTGAATTTTGTGGAATGAAAAGATGTGATTATTGATCCATGCCTTATGCTTGTTAAAATTCACTAATGAAAGTTGAATGTAATTTATGAGTTTGGAATGATTGATGAAGTGAATGAAATTGTATGCTAACAAAAAATATGAATGTGTGGTATGAAAGGATAGGAAGTTACAATAGTATGGACTCAATCACGGAATGCTAACGTGCAAATAGAAATGTGTAGTGGAGAAAAGGGGAGAAGATGAACAGATTGAAATGGTGGGATGGCCTCTATTTGTAGGCTGTTGTGGCTTGAGGCACGGGGCATGCCTAAATAGCATGGGCCGCGCCTGGTCAACTGACTGCTACAATCGATTCGCAAGGCACGGATAGTGTCTACCAGGCATGGGTCGTGGTCAACTTTGTGGGATCCTTCAAATCTTCCCAATCTTACAGAAGTCAACTTTTGTATTTAGTGCCGAGACACGGGGCATACCTTCGGGGCATGGGGTGTGTCTGGGCTTTTCTTGACTGGGCATGGGGCGTGTATGGGATTTTCTTGACTGGGCTTCGCTCTATGGTCTTCTGGAGGTATCTGGTAGTTTCCGGAACCGAGGCATGGGATGTGCCTGGAGAGGTATAGGGTGTGTCTGGACAATTTTTGTCTTTTTCTTCATTTTTTTCACCGGGATTTGCTTCCTTTATTCATCTTGTGTTAGTTTTGTCCTGAAAATCCAAAATAAACCAAAATAAGCATATTTTAAATATTTCTTTAACAAAACACAATAAAAAGTAGGTGTAAATTAATATAAAAACATGTACATTTTTGCTTATATCAGTAGGGATGTTAATAATATTCCAAATTATGGAATAATCAGAGTAAGCAATGATATGATGTGGGTTCAGGGGGTCTCAGTACCCAATTGTAAGTTTGTAACCCTTTAAAGGCTATATATGGTTAAGTAACTAGTGTTACATATGTGACATTTGTTGTCAGTTTTGAAACCAAAGCTTCTATCTATGGAAAGTTTTGTCGTTTCTGGATTAAATTAGCTACTAATAGCATAATTTGTTATGTTTGGGGTTTTGTTGAACGTAATCTCTATATTTGGACAATAGCCGGTTATTTGCCAATGCTTATCAATTCTTGAAAGTTTCTATAAATAGCAAAGCGTGTATAGGGTTTTGTTTTAAGATTCCTACTAAGTGTAGTACATTTACCTATCACAAGGAAGGTTATGGAGATATCGGTTAGAGCATGATGCGCTTTGGAGGAAGGTTATTGACGCGGTGGCTTTAAAATGGTTATGGAGATATCGGTTAGAGCATGATGCGCTTTGGAGGAAGGTTATTGACGCGGTGCATGGATCGACTAGAAGATGGGAAGCGTTTCCGTGTAATAAACGCTTCTCTGGTACATGGAGTAAATCACCCCAACCGATGGCGGAAACATCGGGGCGTGGCACTGAGCGAAACAGATTGTCCAAAAGTTTCCATAACAACTATTATTACCAATTATTTAAAGCATCACGTCCCATACCATGACATAAAAAGTAACATAATTATTACAGACAAAATCTAGTCAAATTGTTCTGTTCCGACAACTCAGATTTTTCAAATAAAATGAATTGTCTTTGTTTCTAGACCTTTCCTAGCCTCGATTTCACAGCAAGCCAAGCATTTTAACATCTTAAGCACTTGTCACATACGTTAAAGTAAAATTCAATACACATAGTGTAAAGGTGAGCATACAAGTTTGATAGATATAATAGAGTTCGAAATCGTTTACGCATAACCAGCACGTACACAGTGTGAAATGAAGCACGTAAGTTATCGACATGATCCTATCAATACCAATGACTGCGGGTTGATTGTGCAAGGCAGTTTGTAATACACACTCACCACTGTGAGCCATGTAATTAATTGTCCTTAACAACCCCTGAGTGAACAGGTGCTGAGTCCAAACTATAGTACTATCGTTGCTAAGGCAGGTAGACAGCATTCCATGTGTAAACATAACAAACAAGCATTCATTAAGTCACGTATAACATGCGGTAGTGGTTAGCGTTTAAAGTATTGATTAGTGTGTTCGATGTGATTTAGAATAAGTAACGTATGTAACACCCAAAAATGCGTAAAGCAAAAAGGGTTCGAGTATACTCACAGCGATGATGGATTGAAGGGAGCCCTAGAGCGGAATTAGCCTGATCAGAACGATAGCATAACGATAAGCGGTGCGTAAAATGATACAAGTATACCATGGATCGGACGGTAATCCGATCGGGTGGCAATTCGATCGGATTGACAGTCGATCGGGTGGCAATCCGTTCGGATGGTCACCCGATCGGGTGGCCATTCGATTGGGTTGTCACCTCGTTTGGTGAGGATGTGTTTGTGTATGATGGTTTACCTTTTGAAGTTTTCGCTGTAGCATTTTGAAAATAGAGAAGTATCTCTACCTTTCAGGTCGGTCGGTCGAACGACTGTTCGATCGGGCAGCAATCCGATTGGCGAGGCTTCTCAGATTGAGAACAAATTCACAGCAGGATGGTCACTCAATCGGATGGCTATCCGATCGGGTGGCAATCCATACACCTTGAACATGTTGAAAATTGTTTAAATATCCAAGTCCAAAACGTCACACGATCGGACGGTCACTCGATCGGATGGCAATCCGATCGGGTGGTAATCCGTTTCAACGTTCAGAACCCTTGAATAGTTTGAAAAATAGTTTAAGCATGGAACCCAAGTGCAACCCGATCGGATGGCCGGTCGATCGGGTGGCAATCCGATCGGGTGGCAATCCGATTGGACGGTAATCCGTCCCGACGATCCGTTCGTCTTGTCACTTGATTTGTTTGAAGTTTTGTAGTGTTTGAACGAGGTGTTTTGATAACATGCTTGAACAACAGAAACCTATCTCGGCCCAAGTGACCCGACCGAACAGGAATCACCCTAGTCCGATCGGTTCACGGTTCGAGTCGGTAGTTCATGTTCAAACCTGAAGTCAATACCTCTTGGGTGATTTCGGATCTGGAACTAATACATCACCAAGAATGGGTAGAGATCAGAACGAGCTCCGATTCCATCGGATTTGAGTGCATTGAGTGTAAAAGAGTTGAAAGAAAATTAGAAAACCATCTTTCAATCCTTTTCACCATGAATATGTTCAGATCTATGAAAGATCATTGTTTATTCATGTGGAAATCGTTTAGATTTAACTTGTTCTTGGTGGATTGAAGCCAAAACATGAAGTTCATAAGAACTCCATGATGACATCATCCTAGAACACCTTGAATCTAGTGATTTCACGGTTAAAAGTTAAGATTCAAAAGATAGAAAGGTGTAGGAGTGCGTGCATATCAAGAAAGTACAAGATTTAGGTTGAAAACTTACAAGAATCGGAAGAAATCGAGAGAAATGAAGGCTGGAGCGACCTGGTCGAGTGAGAGCTGCCAACATCAAGTGATGTGACATATGAGGGTATTTATAAGGTTTCCATAAAAGGAAAGTGGCTGGTCGATCGGGTGGCAGCCCAATCGGGTGGCAACGCGATCGGTTGGCCACTCGATTGGAGTGTCCGGCGCGATGAGTTTTGCAGTTTTGTTTCGAGTGTAGAGCTTTGCGATGCGATTCGAGCGAGCGATGCGATAGTATTACCCATCAAATTACTTTTAATCCCAATTACTATATCTAATATACAATCATCATAATTAACTTGCGTTTAGCGTTTCGATTCGAATGCGATGCGATAGATTTGCGATTGCGATTAACACCTCAACATAAACATAACATGCATAGGTAACACATAAATAGCACACACACGTAAAACTATATCCAACACACATAATTCGAGTTGCGAATGCAATAGCGATAAGTGATAAATCGATTAAACATGCGATTAAACCTCGATTATTAACAAGTACTCCACATAATACAACTAACGCGATAACATAAATAGACTATCTACGAGTTAAAGAAGTCAACACAGGAGTTGAGCAAGGAGTGACAGATCGCAATTAGCAATCTTGTCTTCCTTTGACTTCAATCTTGACTTTGACTTTGATTTTCGAAACACGGGGTGTTAGAGCCTCCCCTTCTTAAGGGAATTTCGTCTCGAAATTAGGCTAAAGCCGTAACAAACAACTGCGGGTACTTCGCCTTCATGTCGCTTTTGAGTTCCCAAGTGAACTCTGCGCCTCGTTTGCTTTCCCAGCGAACATTCACAATGGGAATGCGCGAGCGTCGGAGCTGCTTGGTTTGGCGGTCCATGATTTCGACAGGCTTTTCCACGAAGTGTAGTGTTTCGTTTACTTGAAGATCCTCGAGGGGTACATGTAAATCATCATCAGCCAGGCACTTTCTGAGGTTCGAAACATGAAAAGTCGGGTGGACGTTATTAAGTTCCTCCAGTAGTTCGAGTCTGTAAGACACTTTTCCGATCCTTTCCAGAATCTTAAAGGGTCCAACATATCGAGGCGCGAGCTTTCCTCTCTTGCCGAATCTGACCACACCCTTCCAAGGTGATACCTTTAGGAGTACATGGTCGCCAACGTCAAATTCGAGGGGCTTGCGTCATCTATCGGCGTAACTTTTCTGACGACTCCGAGCTTTCAGTAGATTGTCTCGAATTTGGAGGATTTTATTAGTCGTTTCTTGTAATAGCTCAGGACCGGTTAATTCCGAGTGCCCGACCTGAAAGGTAGAGATACTTCTCTATTTTCAAAATAGGCGATCGACATCTTCTTCCATACAATGCCTCAAATGGTGCCATTTGAATGCTGGAATGATAACTGTTATTGTACGAGAATTCGACCAAAGGTAAGTACGCGTCCCAATTACCACTGAAATCTATGACACACGAACGGAGCATGTCTTCAAGGGTACGAATCGTTCTTTCAGTCTGGCCGTCAGTTTGAGGATGGAAAACGGTACTTAGATTAAGCACAGTAGCGAGAGCAGCTTGAAATGTTTCCCAACAACGCGAGGTAAACCGAGAATCGCGGTCAGAAATGATGTCGCGAGGTGTCCCATGTCGACAAATAATCTCTTTGGTGCAGATTCGGGCTAATTTTTCTACCTTGTAGTCTTCTCGTATTGGCAGGAAGTGAGCTTATTTGGTCAAACGGTCAACGACAACCCAGATGTTGTCATGACCTGAGGGTGTTCGCGGAAGCTTCGTTACGAAGTCCATAGCTTTACTCTCCCACTTCCACACAGAGATCTCGGGTTGAACGAGTAAGCCAGAGGGTCTTTGGTGCTCAGCCTTGACCTTCGAGCAGGTTAGGCATTTCGAAACATAGAGGGCAATATCCCTCTTCATGCCTGGCCACCAGTACTTGTAGCGAAGGTCCTGGTACATCTTGTCGGCACCGGGATGAATAGAATATCGGGATTTGTGGGCTTCGTCCATCAAAATCTGTCGTAAATCGGTCTGTTTAGGGATCCAAATTCGGTCCAGATAATGGAATATCCCATTCGACTTATTTTCTAGTTGGGCTCCATCGTTGAGAATCCTTTCCTTCTTCAAAGTGCGTTCATTAAAGCAGGCATGTTGGGCTTCGTGGATGAGGGTTTCGAGATCATATTGGGCTTGGATATTACGGGCGCTGTGCAAATAACTCCGTCTGCTGAGAGCATCGGCAACGACATTTGCTTTGCCAGGATGATAACGAATCTCACAGTCATAATCGTTAAGAAGTTCTACCCACCGGCGTTGACGAATATTGAGTTCCTTCTGGTCAAAGATATGTTGTAGGCTCCTATGATCGGTGAAGATCGTACACTTGGTACCATAAAGGTAGTGTCGCCAGATCTTTAATGCAAAAACAACTACGCCTAGCTCGAGATCGTGGGTTGTATAGTTCTTCTCATGGATTTTGAGCTGACGAGATGCGTAAGCAATAACCTTGTCTCGTTGCATGAGAACACAACCGAGACCAAGGTTCGAGGCATCACAATAGACAATAAAGTCATCATTTCCGTCAGGAAAAGTGAGAATAGGAGCATTGCAAAGCATGTACTTGAGGGTTTGGAAGGCAGTCTGTAACACCTCGAAAATTTACGTCCAATAATGTATTGACACGTGTCATAAGCTTTGAATATGTGAAAAAGTACTCTAGAAGGACTAAAGTTGACAAACAGTGAAACTATGTGAATATAAGGGTCCAAAGTGTCAACAATGGATAAATAGGCCCTACAATAACCCTACATGGTGTTTATAATCTTAAACGATTAAATCATGGATCATACAAAGCGGAAGATGAAAGAAAGTGAGGAATTACAAACTACAGGGGCTAAATGTGTCAACATGTTGAAAGTATACCTTTGAGTGACCTTTTGGAAAACCCGAAGCTTTGTAATGATAAAATATACTCACTAGAATATGTGATAAAAATTTCATCAAGTTTCGTTATCATATGAGAAAGTTATGATCAAAACCGTGCACGAAGGGTTAAATGCGTTAACGTTGAAATTCGTGACTTTTCGGGTAAGCACAAAGTTAACCAAGGACCTACCCAAGTTTGTAGATGTCCTAAGACCCTTAAAAGTCAGGTTTGAGGGTCAAGAGTGCAAGATAAATAGCCAAAACCACGTTTCAAAGGACCAAGGACCAAATTGTAAAACTTGAAAACTTGTTGGGCTGGTTACCAGCTTGTATGCGGCCCGCGAGAAGCCCTTCGCGGCCCGCCTACGACCTGCCAGCGATAAACAGCGAACATATGTCAGTTAACAGGTCTGAATTCGATGTTAACAGCTGTTGTCTGATACATGGGGCTCTCCAATGGTTTTACATGCATAGAGGGGCACCTGTAAACATCTTATAACAAGTGTAGGCTATTGTGGCATCATCTAGTAAGATCAAAATTGATATATAAAGGCACCAAGGTTGTAACAATTGAACACTTGCATTTACAAAAATTCACAAGACCACTTCTGGAGCTTCTCTGATCAACCTCAGGCCTTCTAGTGATCTCTAATCACAATTAGGACTCTTGTAAGTATTCCTAACCCCTTCTAATTCGTTCTAGCTTAGTTAATTAACCAAAAGTCAAACCGTCGTAAATTAAGTTTGACTTCGAGATTAAATGAAATTTGCTCAGTCATTTCTCGAATTGAAAGTACCTACAAGTAGGTATTTATGTGGGTAACAAACCCTTAAAAGGGTATTTTCAGATTCCCACTCTAACTATGATAATTGTCGAGTCAAAGCATACTTTAAAAAGTCAACAGAATGTGTATTTTCAAATTTAAGCTTAATTAGCAATGTAGGGTACATGCAACCTGTTTGATCATTAATATAACATGGTAATTAATATAATAACATGTCTCAACATGTTCAACTCGACAATTTTCAGTATAAACCCGGATCGGAACCGAAAGTCGCATAATTTGACTTCTACTTTGACTTTCAGTTCTGACCCGTTTAAGCCAAGTATAGGATTTCCTTAGAGCTTCTTTTGGACCTATATACATGTTAGTATAACCCCCTGTGATTATACAACTTGGTCCATTAGGTATCCTATTCACATGCATGTTTCCGTTAATTGCTTATATGTTGACTATTATTCCCTTTTGACCTTAAAACATGATTTTTGAAAAAGTAAAAGAGTAGAAACCTTAGTTACTGATTTATAAACTTGCACCTAAAATTTGACATCAGTTTGAGGTCTAGATTAAGAGTTATGCTCATTAGCGTAGTTTGGAAGCTTTATGTTAATTAAACGGCGTAATTAGCATATAGCCTATTTAAACACACTTTTTGATATCAAAATTTTTACCCACTGATGTAATATAATATTTTGGGATTTTTGAAGATTTTTATTTTTTGGCTGAGCATAACATAGGTCTCTAAGTTTGTTCGGTTAATGCCGGTTTTGCCCTTTTAAGCCAAAAAATGAGTTTTACAAATCCTTTTGATCCCAAACCTTTTTCTACTGATTTTATTTGTTAAATAAAATATTTTGAGGCTTCTGGAATTATAAAAATATCAGCTTTCCTTTGAAAACCCGGAAATGGCTCCAAATCGCCTTTTTAGGCATTTTTAACGCATAGTATGTATTAAAATTATTTTGTACACATAAGATTTGATACCTACTGATATTTTAAGTAAATTATCATATTTTTACAGTAAGCTAAAGTCTTACACCCAGGTTTCCTGTTTTGAGCTTTTAAGCCTATGTGAAATTACCAAAATGCCCTTAAGATGCATAGTTTGGTTATAAAGGATAGATTTCACATATATATGTTACCCTACTGATATAACTTAGTAAAGTAAGCATTTTTACTGATTACATCAGACCCGAAACTCAGATTTATATTTAAACTCTTTTATAACCATTAAAATGACCAAAATACCCCTACGGGGCGTAATTTGAGTTTAAATCCATTTTGGGCATAATAGAAGATATCTTACTGATATCACGAGTTGCGAATGCGATAGCGATAAGCGATAAATCAATTAAACATGCGATTAATATGAGATTAAACCTCAATTATTAACAAGTACTCCACATAATACAAATAACGCGATAACATAAATAGACTATCTACGAGTCAAAGAAGTCAAAACAGGAGTTGAGCAAGGAGTGACAAATCGCAATCAGCAATCTTGTCTTCCTTTGACTTCAATCTTGACTTTGACTTTGACTTTTGAAACACGGGGTGTTACACCTTTGGTTCTCGGTTGAAGGTTCAAGGTATTAGTTTTGTGAATATGATTCGTGGGGTTGTGGGTAATGGTAATAAGGTGAAGTTTTGGATTGACCCGTGGCTAACAAGTGAATCGTTAAAGACAATGTACCCGGATTTGTTTCGTCCTTAGGTTAGTAAATGGTGCTCGGTGGCGGATACGGTTCTTATGGGAAGTAATGGCCCTATCATTGCTTGGGAATGGAAGACATATCCTTCCTCAATTGTTGAAGTTAATAACCTCATTGAGGTTCACAGGAAGCTTGCGGCCGTTTGTTTACAACGAAAAGAAGAAAGTTGGGTTTGGAACCAAGGGGACAATGTCGACTTCTCAGTTAAGGAGACAAGGAAATGGTTAAGAAGCAATGAATTGACAGACGATAGTATTGGTTTTTCTTGGTGTAAATGGTTACCTAATAAATGTAACATCTTCATGTGGAGGGCTAACATGGATAGGATCCCTACTCAGAGTGCGCTTCGAAAAACGAATATTTGTGTGGGAAATGGTTTATGTCTTTTTTGTGGTGACGCGGAAGAGACCTCGGACCATTTATTTTCGTCTTGTCGCGTGGCGTGTGGAGTTTGGATGGGCATATCGACTTGGTGTAAGATCTCGCCTTTCTTTGTGTTCTCAACTAATGACATCCTTCAGTTAGTTAATTATTTGTGTGGTTCGGATACTATGAAAGAGGCGCTATATGGTGTTCTTATCTTAGCTTGTTGGCGAATTTGGAAAGCTAGGAATGAGAAGGTTTTCTCAGGTTCTAATACGGAAGTGGTTCAAATTGTTTCGGATGTAAAATCTTTAGGTTTTCTTTGGTATAGGAGTAGAAGTAGGAAGGGTAACGTAGCTTGGAAGGATTGGTGTAAATTTTCTTTTCCTGTGATGTAACTTTTGTTTTGGCGGGTCATCTCTAGCTTGGAGATGTCCGTCTTGTTTGGTGGTTGAATGAAGTTTGCTGTTCAAAAAAAAAACCTATCACAAGGATATGTTTACACAAATAAAGGCTTAGTTAAGACATCAAACTGGCAATACAATTATAATTAAAACAAAGGTTAATCTTGTTAAGTGGCGAATATCACAAGTCATGCTTTATGACATGCGAGTTTTATAGGCCCGGTGAGGAGTCATGTGTATGGAGTTGTTGAGTCCTAGATATGGGTTGGTTTGGATCACATGTCCTTGTGTCGGTAAGTATTAGTTGAGGTTATTGATTGTCTTATAAGTAACTGAGTTCCAAATAGGGGATTTATGTGCATGTGTTGTAAGTTAGAGTTGCGGGTTGTTTTGGGTGACAAGGTGTTGTCAGTGTACCTTAATTTGATGTTAACGTGTCTATTGAAAAAATATTGGAGTTTTTACAAAGATGGAGATTGACGTACATTAAAGTATGTATAAAAAAGTGGTATATTTTTAGCCGATGTATACACAGGTTCAAGTTTATTATTTAGAAAACAAGATAACTCTATACTTCATGTTGGGCAAGTGCACCCATCATTGGTGTAATATAGTGATAATAAGATACAAAGTTCGTCCAGGGATCCAATAACATTTAGTACTGAGTTGTTGTCCATGTCAAGCCAATCCGAAAGTGAGGGTTGTTTTTGTGGCTCATAAAAATAAAATAAAAAGATGGTTTGTAATCAATAATATGAAAAAGGGTGTTTAGGATATTTGTTACCTCTTGATACTTCATTAACTAAAATTTACTATGGATCACAAGAGCTCGTTTACTAAAAGTTACCATGCCATAAAGTTGTGGAGTTCTTTTTAGGGACCCTCTTACACTCAACCATATTGGTTTTAATCAGCAAGGAAACACTCCGCAAGGAAACACTCCGCAAGGTTGGATCAAACCACAACAATATTGTCGAATCAGCAGAGAAACTATATACTGTTGTGGTTTACTATTAAGTGAGAAATACTCGTAATAGATTTATACGACTCATCATTATGGACCCCTTGGCTTGATCTTATCTCCCTAATGGTAGTGACGATAATATAAACCAAGTCATCAGCATCTTGATCTTATCTCCATGATTTGGCAAGAATTTACAAAACCTAAAGTCCCATACCAAAATCTCTAACCCTAATTCAAGTAATTTAACATGTTTAACTCTACATAGACATAGACATATAAAACATGAATGTTCCGCGCTAGCGGCAACTGACGTGAGGTGAGGGTGTATGATTTTTAATATATTTTTAAGCACTTTTCACTTGTTTATCAAGCTTTAAATTTATAAAACATGATATAACACAATCACTCTCTACAACACGTTAGGGCAAGTGCACCCATTGTTGCCGTAGTATAGTAATGGTAAGATACCGATGTCATCCAATGACACAAGAACTTTTAATACCGGAATATCGTCAACGTCTAATCTAACCAAATTTTGAGAAAAGATTTTTAATAGTTAAAATAAAGAAAAAAACTAAAATAATAAAAGAAACAAATAGACAAGATAGGATCACTTGGTTCCGACTTATCTTTTACATATCCTTTGATGATTTCCGCACTTTGGGGTTTTTAAGAGATTATCTTAGTTATAGTGGCATGTCCCTTTTTTGGAGGCAACGCTACCCTCGGCCATATTGGTCTAAGTCAGTAAGGTTACAATCCCGCAAGGCTGGAATATTGAAAGATAATTAAAAAAATTTATTAATGCAAAATGTGGCATGTCCCTCTTTTGGAGTCAACGCTACCCTCGGCCATATTGTTCTGAGTCAGCAGGGATACAGTCTCGCAAGACCGGTTTAAAGTTTTAATAGTAGTTTAATTATAAGGGATTCAAGTCGTTCTTACTTCCCCCAATTTGATGATATCTGCCTCAAAGGAAGTCCTAATAAGCTTGAATCAAGTCATCGCAGGATCTATACATTGAACGAGGCAATAACATTACCCAAACCACCCTTCTAACCCCCTTCCAGACAGTTAACGTGCTTTGTATAGATCGTAAAGACATGAATGAGTGAATCAGCAAAAAATGAAGAGATGATAGAATAAAGTTCACTTTCAATATTTAAAAAAATAGTTATTAAAGTCATTGATACACACCCAATTAAAAAGTTTACCAAAGCTTGGAAATCAAAAGTAATACTTAAAAGAGTTTGTCTTCACCAAGTGATGTAAGAGATTAGCCAAGCATGGCCATAGTTTGACAAAGGCTTTTACGATCAATCTAGGATCCCGAGACTATTACACACTCTAAACTCTAACGGTTGTGGTGGATGATGGTGTTGGAGTGGTGAGAAGAGGCTGCCAAAGGATGGCAGAAATAGGAAAAGTGGTTTTCTAATGGATGGATTGCAATTGAACCAAGCACCCCTATTTATAATTGGAAACAGACAGCTCACACGGCCCCGTGCCTCCTTCTTCTCTGTCTTCATTTAATGAGTTGTGTCGGTATGTATGCTCACACAGCCCCATGTGTCAACAACACTGCCCCGTGGCCTTGTACTTGCTGTACAATCCAAGATTCTGCAAATCTGGGAGTTGACCACGGCCCGTGTCCATGGGACATGTCCCCGTGTCTCTTGTCTGCTTCTGTTTGTCTTTTTCTTTCTGGAATCTTGAGTGGGGCACCCCATGCCTTGGTGGCACGACCCCGTGCTTGTCTTCAGATTTGTTGCTTTTGGTCTTGGGGTGAAGCTCGGAGGGTCGGTATGATGTATCAACTTCTCTTTTCTGTGTTCATGTTGATTTTTGCTGTTAATTTGTTCCTTTTGTACATTTAAGCTCTTTTAATCCTGAAAATAAAAAGTATATAAAGAAACGCACTTCTTCCAACATTAGTACTAAAAAGGGTTGATTTTATACCTTATTTGATATAATTTATATGATGCATTTGGTGCATATTAAATACCCCCACACTTGAATCTTTGCTTGTCCTCAAGCAAAACTCTTTAATATTGCTTACACACTCAAATGGAATAGGTAGAGAAGAAGTTTTTAGGTCTTGCTTTAGAGTGTCGGGAATCCAAGTTTTATTTTTCTTGGTTTTACTTTATTTACTATCATATCCAATGTGATTTATTTAGAACTCTTTTAAAGAAAAATAAATATTTTTGGGCATAACATGTCTTTTAAATTTTCATTAAGCTTTATACAAATTCACACACCTCACAAGTGATCACTCAACACTCGCCCGAAGATGTATAAGTGAAACGCTCGGCCGAAGATGTATAAGTGAAACGCTCGGTCCTGGTATGGAACTTACTTCTACCAATGCTTGACAAGTAATCAAACCTCCTCCTTTTTAACATAATCTTTGTAAATATCAAGAGGACTTTAAAAATGGTAGGTTTCGGCTAGGGGTAGGGTAGTTTTATTTAAAAAGTGGCTAAAGGCATAAATTATCGGTTTTCTTTTGAAAATTTATTTACTTGTGACTTAAGTACAAACAACAGTTTATCAGCAATAAGTTTGCTTATTTTATTTCAAGAAACTAACGATTTTTTTTTATATTCACAAGAGAGAGTAAGTCACATGGCTTTAATTTTTTTTTCAAAATAACCGACTTTTACTAAAACAAAGGGTGTAAAATAAAAAGGTTTCGGGTGATGGGTGATTTATGCAAAATTGTATTTTGCGTGTTTTGAAACGAAAGGTTTTAGGCTCAAAGGGGTTAACTAAGGGAAATTTTGTTTTTGGTGGGGAGATAAAAAGAAAATAAAGTTGAAAAAGAAGAAGGGTCTATAGTCCTAATGCCTCAATTATTTACTTACTTGGATTAGTCAGTAAGGACCGGGAATGTATTATCTTGTCAAGTTCAGATCCGTAAGAACCGTACGGGTTATTCACACAAGAAATGAAAAGTGAGCATTTAGTAAAGATATGATATCGAATGCTCGGTAAAGGCTCAAAACTCACAATTTGTCGGAAAGGATAAAAAGTGTGAAAATGTATATACAATCAAATTTTAAAAAGATTGTCATGACGTTTTATAATTTTTTCTTATACGGTTCTTTTTATCACGGCGCTATCGGTTGTAAACTTGTAAAAACAAAATTTTTAGAACTTGGTTTTCTAGCTTAAACTAAAAACAAGACAAAACAAACTAAAAATATATTTTGAAAAAAGATTTGGAGTGTTTTAGAGGTTCCAAGTAGAGTTTTGTGTAATGCTTGTTTTAGGACAAACAACTTCAAGTTCAAGTTCCCCCTTATACGTAAGTTACATATTCTCCTAAATGTGTCCAAAATAAGTTACAATTGACTGAATGTGTAAATGTGGGCTAAAAACAACATTTTTTTTCAATCAGATACTGGGCATGGGGGTGTGCTTGGGGGGCATGACCCCAAAGTGCCAGTAACGTGTTTTATCAAAAACTTACAGAAGGTAGACACGAGGCGTGTCTAGGAGGCATGGCCCCGTGTGACAAGTCCAAAAGAATTTTTGTTTCAGTGAGGAAGAGGCACGGAGGCGTGTCTAGGAGATACGACCCCATGTTAAGCCACTGTTTGTTTGAGAAAAAGGTGGTTAAGGTGTCGGGCTTCTTGTTTCGGGTCCGTGGTGTCGTATGCTTGGTGGATCTAAGCATCCCATGGTACCTGTAAGCTCAATCACACCACAACAACAACAATCTAACAAGAAAAGTGAAAAATCCTACATGACCACGTTTCAAGTTTAACAATGTAACACCCATAAAAATTTTGTCCATCTACGAGAAGACACGTGTCTCGAATCTCCAACTAAGGAAAGGGAATTTATCATTCGACTATGTAACGATACATATCCAATCCTCCAATTTATCCCGAGTATGTGGAAGGAGGAACCTCCAATTAATCTCGACTATGTGGAAAGAGGAAGGTACATTCTACGTTCATTGAAACGTGATACGTATCTCCAACTAATCCCGATTCTGGGAAGGAGAGAAATTATTATTGTGTGTTAACTAAAATGCGTCCCGGGTCTCCGACTAATCCTGACTCTGGGAAGGAGAGGGACTACTTATGCCAAATGGCAAAAGAATTAAAGTCCAGGGACTATAGATGTAAAAATCTCAATATAACTTCTCCTGGAAACCCCATACGGACCGTAAGCTATTTGAGCTTACGGGACGTAAGCTAATTGAGAAGCTGGTGCGATGAGGTCCTTACGGACCATAAGTGATAAACCCTTACGTTCCGTAAGGGACCATGTTGGTAGAATTATCCTTGCTGCCCAAGGCAGCCTAAAAATGGTGACACCTAGCTCGTTTTTCCCCCATTTCCTCTGGTTCTAACACATCACTAAACACCTGTAATCATCCTAGAACACCTCCTAACACATGGCATAATCCTACATCACCTCTTCTACTATAAATAGCCTCCATATTCATCCATTTTCCTTTGCTCATTTCCCTTATTCTTCTCTACTTGCTCTTGGAGTGTTTTCGATTAAAAAAAAAAGCCTCCCTCTAAGTTTAATCTTCTTCTGGAATACTTGTAAGTATTCCTTCATAGTCTATTTCATTTTATAGGCAAGTTATTAGCCAAAAGTCAAACAATTTGACTTTCTGTTTGACTTTCGGTTATGACCATAATGGCCAAGCTAGTGTTCGATTTGAACATGCCTATGTGATTGTAATAATGAAGGTTATAATCCCATGGGATCATACCTTCTAAAGATCACGTTAAGTAGGCGAAATGACGAGTCAACTTTATATTAAATAAAAGGTCAAAAACGTAAATTTGGAAATTACACTAATCAAGCTTCTAACTATTAAAACTTGAAGTTTTGACGTCATATCAGTTTATAAAACATATTAGGACATGTCTAGACATGACCAACTAGTCATTTCTTGTTTAGAGTTCAATTCTATATCGAAAGTCAAGTAGTTTGACTTTTGCTTTGACTTTCGATTCTGACCCGTTTGGTCAACGTTAGTGTAACACCTGTGCCTCCACGGCCATCAAACAAATACCAAATCAATGAAATATTGTATTTCATACTTGGGATTTGTATAAATATGTGTATCATTTGCACATATCAATTCTTGTTCGATTTCGAGCTCTAAATCGCTTTCTGGAAAGTTATACGCGCACTGATGCGAAAACGTAATCAGATTAACGCGACAAACACTCTGGAATAGTGACATGGGCTTAACATACCTTAAATAACCTTTACGTAACTTAGAAATAAGTTTTGGAAGGTTTGGTGTGTCGAAATCAAGTTTATTCGCTTACAGAGACTAAATTCGACAAACTACGAAAGTATGCCGATTCGTACTGTAACGGACATTCCGGAACTTGACCATAAGTTAAACATACCCTAAATATCCTTTACATAGCTTAGAAATAGGCTTTGAGGGGTTTGGTGTGCTAAAATAAACTTTTTGGTCATTCAGGGACTAAAAGCGTCAAAAAGTGTATAAGTTTGCATTTTCGTGCATATCTTACGTTCTGAATACATCCGGACATCCAAAAATTTATGTAATCATTAAAATATTTTATTTTAATGATTAGCATGATAAAATTCCATTCGTCGCATAATTTGAATCGTTTTTCGCGTCCGTTCGTGTTTCGTCGTAATTAACCGAACAACGCAACCGTACGACCAAACGAACCGACATCCGAGATATTTTTGAGCATTTTTCATGTTCCCTATACTTAACCTTCATTATTGAGCCTTAAAAATGGGTTAACGGGGTTTAAACGCATCAAAACAGGCCTTAAACATGTGCAGGGACCATTTCTGCCATTTTGGCAAACTTTCTGGGAACTGGCACATGGTGGCGCTGCGCCACCACCACATGGCTCTGCCGTGGCGCGACACCACGGCCTCATCTGGGCAGAAACTCATTTTCAGCAATTGCAGGTCCATTTTCAGCACTTGTCTTGAAGTTTAGGGGCTGTTTTGTAACAACTGCAATACCATTTGATGGTTTTGGGGCACCCCTAGTATTCCAAAACCTTGTGCCCACTTGGACGGTCCAGATTGATGCTCATTTATCGAGGAACGATCTTAACGGTTCTTGGTTTTCTATAAATACCCAACCCCCACTTCCATTTTCACTCACACTTGATTCTGAAATTTCTCTAAGTTGAGGTGATTTTCACTTCATACCTGAGAATATTTGGAATCAAACCTCCATTCTTGGACCGGTAGTAAGTATTCCTTCGTTCTTTTACGCGTTTTAAGCGTGAAAGTCAAACTTTGTTTGACTTTCTGCATTGACCAGTTTATGGTCAACACGAAGTTCGTTTGAACTTCATAACATGAGCGTGATCACGATGGTTTTAGTCTCTTATGACTATACCTACTGATTACCACGTTATCTAGGCATAGTGACGAGTCGTAGTTTCGGCCAAAATGCGTATTCTTGCGTATTTTGTAACCAAGCTACTTTTAGGTATCAAGACCCTTTGTTTTGATACCAAACCTGTTTTCAAACTTCGTTAAACATGTTTTAACATGTTTAACTCGTCACTTTTAGATTTGTGCTTATGTAGGGTCGTAAGGTAAGCGATCTAAACAATCGCTTAGACTTTCGAACCCGACCTATTTGGTCGATCATTAGGATCCGACCAAACACATTAGGTGACCATAGTTGTATAGGGAATAACCTTCCGAGGTTATACCTTATGGTCACTTCGTTTAGTTAGTTGTATGATAGATAGTTTAAATGCCTTAGGTAAATTACCAAAATGCCATTTTTACGCCAAAATTCATTTTAAGCATATGTAACATAACTTTTGACATCTAAACTAATTAGGCAACAATATTAGACTATTAAGGCATATAATACTTGTCATAGGACTAGTTAGGCGGTTCGAACGTAATTTACGCGAACGGCGCGTTAAAGTAGCGGAAGCTACCTAAACGGGTCGTAATGGGTCGTAAGCACTTAGGATAGTTTCCGTTCTAGAATGTAGGCTTTGTTAAACCATATTACATGAGTTCTTATACTCATTTGGTTTACGAAACCACATTTTACCCGATCCTCCGATTTAGGTCCGATTATTAACGTAGTTACCTATATTAGGTGCCGTTTGATTCCGTGATCCCTCTAGCTTTGCTTGGTTGTTGTTCAAGACTTCTAAGCACCCTCAAGTGAGTACATAGACCCCTCTTTTACTGTTTTTCAAACGTTTTGGGGTGAAACACATGTGCATACTTGTTACTTTCGTGTTTTCCATGTTTTCATATCATATACTTGCTATGTTCATTAGTACACTATTAGTACATAATTTCATTATGTTTTTGCTATGTATGTTCATTTAGTGCATACTTAGTACATCGTTTTACATATCATTTTATGCGATGTATGTCCATTTAGTGCATACTTAGTACATTATTTTACATTTCATTTTATGCTATGTATGCCCATTTAGTGCATACTTAGTACATTATTTTCATAAAACACGCTTACATTTTGGTATGACATTTGGTTTGTTTAAATGGCTCAAAAATACATTCATTAACATTAGCTACGTCGTTCGTTAGTAGGTAGTGGTACCATAGGAATTGACAACTCCCGTTCCTGACATCCTAGGTATGTTTGGATGGAAGGAATGACCGAATTCGATACACATAACTCAGATAAATCTTTAATTCGTTTAAGGGTTTATCGCCACAGTCTCAAGGCTTGAATGTATGCATTTTCACAATACCGCATAGATGTTTGTATCAGTAAAGCATGCATTATTTTAAAAAACATAAATTTTGATTATAATTTATCAAATGCATTGTTTTGTACATTTCTTTCTTATAGGGTCGAGTAAATGCTTTTAATCAATAAAGGCTTTTTTATTCACTCTACATTACATTTGTTTACTCAATAACATTTCAACATTTGTTTAAACATTACATTTAGTTATACATGAACATTTTTACATTGGTGGTTTGTTTGGGTAAGTGATTTAAGTAACGAGACGTGTGTAATATGATAAAAGCATGGTGGATACGCCGCTGGTACTTCCTATATATAAGTGCTTTTATGATATTACATATCGTAGCGTTATTTAAACTATTTCAATTTTGACATATTACATTTTACACAATTAACATATCTTTACAAAACATTGTTTTACAAATAACACATTTTATACAAATTCATTTTTACTTGGTTATTTACTTAACCATACATATTTCTTTTATATCATCTATTTTCCTTATCAATTTTTATATGATTAATAAAACAAAAACATTTTACAAGGTTCATGACTAATTTTGTTAAACATTTTCTTTAAAGTTATAAGTCATGAATCCTAAATCAATAAAACCTATGTATCTCACAGGCATTTTTATGCTGACGTACCTATTTTCACATGTGTTTCAGGAAATGATGCATAGGATTGATCAAGATACACTTAGGCAGACTCGGGCCTTAGTGACAATAAAAGATGCAAGACTAGTTAATTATGTTATGCTTCCTTGTTGTTAAGACATTGTAACTCTTTTAATCAATAAAACAAAATTTCAAATTTCCATGTGTTATGAAACAATGATTCTGTTACAACACTCCCTGACGTTTCCGCCATGATTTGTTGTTTTACGTGATCGGGGTGTGACAGTTAGGACTTATTTAGAACTGATATTATGACCATGTTAGCATAAGGTATAACCCTTAGAAGTTATACCTCTTGGTCATGTTATTTGGTAGGTCAAATGACAAGTTTGGTGATTATATTTTAAAAAGGACGACTATGCCCTTTTCATCCTAAAAACTAAATAAATGGCTTTGAAACCGAAATGGTTAACATTCTGACTTTAAAACAGAATGTATAAATGTTATAAAATGTGTTTTGACACCTTAGACTTGTCATAAGACCTATCTAACCTTCTGAACCGCTTATACGCGCATAACTCGTTATATGAACCTAATTCATATAATTTAGGCGTAACGGGTCTTAACATTTCAAAACCTCTCCAAATCAGAATGTTCAGTTAATTGACCTTTATCCAAAGAGTCATTGCACTCGAATAGGCATAAACCACATTCGTTCCAATCTACGCTTAATCTAGCGAAACTATTCTTAAGTAACTGGTCATATCTAAAGGGACTAACCTTTGACCCGTATACATTCTAACAGATAATAATTCTGTTCATTCCAGACTATAGAATCCCCCGGATAATCGGACTTGGGTCAATAATACTTTTACTTGCGGCTTTTGCTAAATTATAATCATATTGATTGGAAGCTAGCAAAAGGTAAATACTCTTAACTTATTTTGTTTTTAAACTTGGGGTATGGCGAATACGCCACTTGAAGCGAGTATTACATAAATGAGTCGACTATGACTCCTCATAAATGTAAGAACTCAGTTTAATTCGTTTTACTTGATAGCTGAAACAATTGGGGGTTAATGGTACCATGTCCGGGTGTCCCGACTCATTAACTATTATGGCCATACGGAATAGCGTGCAAGGGTAGGCATACCAACTGTAAGACACATTTTATTCAACTTTGGTGTGTACCTTAATTATTATAGCACTAAAACTGACCGGCTCTGATCTCTGGTTCCCATTGTATGACAAGTACGTAAATCTGGTGACAAGAAAGAATCCCAAGAAATATTAAATGATTACCTAGGGGTTTTCTATATGTATAAAACTCTTTTTGTAAAATTGTTTTCAAAACTAGTCAGTTAATTATATTTACTAGCGAAAGCTGACGTATTTTCAAAAGACTGAATCGCATGTACCGAACCTTATTATAGGCTGGGAATCTGGATCGGCTTGAATGAAGGCTAAGGAATTTGCAACTCCTCAAGCTTAAGGCCTATGATGTCTAAAGCTCTGTTTATTAGATCCCGCATGTGGGCTTATACTGAAATGCTTGTACGACTTTTATTATATATATTCACACTTTTATTAAATGAATATTTTTACTCTAATACTCCCGCTGCATTATTATATTGTGATATTGTTATCCAATCGTCACTACCCATCCGGGCCCACCGGAAATTAGGGTGTGACAAACATCCATCACCACACGAACATAAAAAGAAAATAAAGTGAAGAAAGTAAATTGTATGAAAAGTAAATTGTCTAGGACGGGTCGCAGCCCGCAATCAACCACAGTGTTTAAAGAGAGGAAAGATTTAACCTGTTACGTCACCACCATGCCACCACATTTGCCACCATCGCCTAATCCGAATCCATGTCCTCGCCGTCCTCCTCATCATCCCGGTACGCCATATGCTCCTGAATGTATGTGATGTCGGATCGCATAAAGGTGATGCTCCTCTCCATAGCACCGGGTGTTGGTGCTTTGCCCCATGTTGAAGGCGTTTTGGGTGACTTGAAGCGTTTCCTGCATGAGATTATACAAGTTATGCATATTAGGAAAGTCGATCCCCCCTTGGGAGGATGATCCCGAAGTGAAATTATAGGAGTAGCATGGATGACGGTTGGGATCGTCTTCAATTGCAAGGACTTGATCCGGATCATTCGGGCTCTAAATTTTTCCTTTGTTGTCTTTAAAGCGTAAGAACCCGTTGTTGCAGTCGGCGATGAGACTCAAGCTACAACATAGGCTGATGTCAGCCCCGGTGATGCCAACCCCTTTTGTGAAGCTTCGTAGGGTGCGTCCTTCGTAGGTCTTATAGACTTGGGCAATCCAACAACCGAAGAAGATAGGCATTGGATGCGTGGCTTTGGCATTGGATGCCATATTCTTCAACAACATGTAGGCGATGTTGAGGGGCTGTTGGTTCATGATCCAATATAGGCAAGTAAGCCCCCGAAGATTAACAACACCCCCACTATCTTTCCTCTGTCAAAGTGTACCACTTGGGACCCGGTGTATGTAGCGAATAAGCGGGTCCCGTATTTTGGTGCTCTTGGTGTTACTCGGGTTGTATATCCCATCTCCTATTTGCGCCCAGAATGTGTTTCTTGTATTGTTAGGCATTTCAAAGATACTATCCGTGAAGATAGGTTCACCAACCTCCTATTTCGTGTAGATCCCCACATCTACACCGAATTGAGCAACCGAAATACTATACCAAGTACCACCACATCTGAATTGGACCGGTTCATTGTCAAACATGTCACTGATATCTTTCTTGAGAGCGAATGTGCTCAAAAACTCAAGGTTGAATTCATGAACCGATTGAAATGGAGCCTAAAGAAAGACACAAAAGGGTCCAATTACTAAACTGTCATAGTGTTCCCTTTGCCCCACGGTGTCCAAGGTGTCATAGCAATCCACATGTTCTAATCTAAACCTGAGCCATTTGGGGGGGGGGGGGCATTTTCCTGCAAAGAATGAACATTTAAACAGTTAAGTGTGGTAAAACTTGCAAAAAAATTAAGAAATAAAGGTCTGCACATGGCCTCGTGCCTGAGAGGCACGACCCCATGCTGCAGGTTTTTCAAGGGGCACGACCCCGTGCCTCAAAGGCATGGCCCCATGTAATGTTATTGTTTTTGCCAAAAATCCAACTTTTTCGAGTAGGCTTCGAAAAGTCCAAAATTTTTGGTCCCCTATGTGCGGTATGCCCCGAAAAAAAAACCCAAGTGTCAATTTCAAGTAACCAACTCGTTTAACCCTTTAATTTTTAGTTTTTTTCGGTTATGAACAAGGGTTTACCCAAATCGGTTGAAATTTTCTGTTTTTCGGTTAAATTTGAAACCATAGTTTTATTTTTTGAAATTGTGCATTTTGCAATGTAGTGTATTAGTTATTAATGCTTTGCATTTTGATAATTTGTAGATGGTTTTCCCCATATCTTTAGTTTCCGGATTCATCATGGTGGTAGGCTGACAGTACACTGGTCAAGATCACACTTTTCTGGTATGTTACTTATTCATAGACATTCTGGTATGTTGTATGCAACTATATTGAAGTATTTTCCATTATAACAGGTAGGACAATGTCTGATGTTTTGTTAAACAATATGTGTGAGTGTTCCAATGGAAAGGTGATTGAAGGCAGGGACAGGCCCATAATATCTGCACTTTAATACATTAGGGAACATCTTATGCGAAGGATTGTGATTGTTTTGTAAGTAATAGAAAAGAGTGATGGATTGCTAACACCAAGAGCCACAGAACTATTAGAGGGGATCAAGAAAGATGCAAGTCACTATCATGTTCAGTGGAATGGAGGGGAGTATTATAAGGTTAGTGGGAAACCCAATCATGCTCGTGTGGTGAATTTGGCTACAAGTACATGTACTTACAGGGCTTGGGAAATAACATGTAAGAAACTGTTTGGTATAGTTTCATGGGTCAAACTGTTTGGTATAGTTTGATAAGTCTTTAACTGTTTCGTATAATGTATATGCCTTTTTCACATGGTTGCCTTGCATACATGTTGTGGTTGCACTTTGGTGTATGGTTAAAACTGGAGGAAGAGTTGGGGCTATAGAGAGTTGGGCTCATCCAATGCATACAATGGAAAGATGGAAGCTGGTGTATTCTCACAAGATTAACCCATTGAATGGCAGGGTTTTGTGGACAAAAATTGAACTTCCCACAATTATCACACCACCAAAGCATCATAATCAGATGGGAAGACCAAAGAAGTTAAGTGTAACGCCCCGTATTTCCGTATTTCCATTTTTAGAAAATACGGGTCCGTTTCTTATACTTTTGGAATTCACGGTCGAAATCGGATTGAGAAACGAGTTTAAAACTGACAAACGGCACGTGATACGTGTTTTAACGAAACAATGAACGAACAAGAGTAATATCAATTACCGGCACCATCTACGTAAATTTTTCAACTTTAAATAATATATTATAATATTTCACGTCGCTCGGTTTTGAAAACGGATCTTGAAAACGTAATCGGGCCACTCTAAAACGCTAGAAACAAGTATCGGGCCTTGATCCCAAACCACTAAACCCTACCTATATAAAATTAACACACTCACACACTCACACACTAAAACACACACCCACAGCCGCACCCCATCCTCCCCTGCTCTCTCTCGCTCCTCCGGCGACCGACGCCGATTCCGGCCGGCTCTCCGACGACAGATCACACGACAAACACCACAGCAATTCTCCTTCACTGTAACACCCTCACCCTCGCTGCTCTCTCTCGCTTTCTCCGTTAATCTTATGGCCGGCCACCACCGAGTGGTGGTGGTGGCACACGATGTACGGCGACCGCTTTTTCCGATGTTAAACAGCAGCAACAACGATGGGGACGCGTGACAGCGGAGGTGATGGTGCACGACGGTAGTCAACCATTGAAACTGCTAACGGTGGCGGCGACTGTGGTTCCGACAGGCAGCAACGGTGGATGGTTGCGTTTGGTTTCAAGTCTCGAGTTCGGTTCTCCGACAAAAAACCTGGTAAGCTTCTGATTTCTTTTCTTAATCTCGTTTCATTTTGATTTGGTCCGATCCTTCTTCTCTGGTTAGATTCGGGTTGGTTTCAGGTGACGGCAATGACAGTCAGTGATAGCAGTCTGACCGGCGGCGCTATATTGGTAAACACACCCAGCTTCTTTTGTTTCGGAGCTTGTTTTTTATTGTTTCGGACTCTCGTCTCAGCTCAGACATGGATTCCTATTAGCCGCGACATCAGTTTGGTTCGACTTTCGGTTTGTTTGGTCCAGAAACATCGAGTCTTGGTTCGGGTCAGACTCGGTACGGTCCCTGTTTGGGATCTGTTTCGGTTTCAGTCTAGCGGGTCAAAGGCAGTCAAAGACGGTCAATATCGGGACAGCTTTGGTCGAACCAGTCCAATGGTCAACGCGGTTCGAGCGCGAGTTGCGGTAAAATCTCTACACAACGCAAACCTTATTCTTCTTATTTTTCATATCTTACGTTCAACACAAAACCGAACTTGAACCGATTCGACTAGTAATCGAAATATATCTTTCGAGTAAAATATAAATATTTCGTGTACATATGAAATGAACTTTGTATATAAACCGTTTGTGTATTAGATAAAGAAAAACTGAATCGACACACCGTTACGTTATGTGTATTGGATAAACTACGACGCTTAAATAAAATAAATATTTAAATATTTTATTTTATCATAAATATATAAATTTGTAAGTATAATTCCAATCCAAAAGTTCTATTGATTAACTCCTCTATTTAAATAAAGCCTTTAATATAGAATTAACATAATTACTTAACAAATTATTATAATTCTTTTATAACACTAATGTTAATATTTATGATAAAATAAAATATTTAAATATTTAATCTATAAACAATAAATATTAGGATTTCTTTTTTTTACCTAAATAGTAACGAGTTCGAGATATTTTAAATATCTAAGTAACCCTGGGCTTATAGCTCAGTGGTTATGGAAATGAGGGAAGACTCCTGACCGAATGGTCTCGAGTTCGATTCCTGATCCACCCGGGTTTTACCGGCTTTGCATTGTCGTGCCCTCGGGCGGGTGCAGGGTCGGGTTTTCCCCGGAACTGGTGGCATGGTGGGCTAGGGGCTCCGTGCGTGCAGGTTGGGCTGCCGCGGGCTACCTTTCGGCCAATGGGTGCCGCGTACGGAGTACCCGGCGATTCTAATGTTGGACGTTCAATTTTTTTTTTTAAATATCTAAGTCAAACCCTCTCGTTCGTTCTCTCGAATTGTTCCAATCTTTACTCGTGCGTTATTTCACTAGGAGTCGCAATCGTAACCACTCATAAACTCGAAACCTCGGTGTTCCATCCTCCTAATCTCATACGCTCGTCAACACTTGGATAATCGGAAGACTTAGCAATTATGTGAGCATACTCGACCCTTTTTTTTTTACACTTTAACGCGTTTTGGGGTGCAACATGTATCATTTAACAAAAATTCATATTATACGAAATCAAACGTATTCCCGATATGCTTACGTTAGTTATGCACGCTAGTTTCATTTTGTACGTACATGTTATTTGTTACGCTTATGTTAGTTATACTTGCTAGTTTAAACTTGTATTCCTATGATATTGTTATGCTTAGGCCGTTTAGGCATGCTAGTTTAAAAATCATAATTTCATACTATTTGCTATGTTTAAGTCATTTATGTAGGCTCGTTTCGACGTGAATAATAAATGCTATGTGAATTTGAGACAAACTTTTATACTTATAATTATATTCAAACTTGTATGCTCGCCAATACCTTTGTATTGATCTATGCTTTTAATACATGTTGCAGGAATATCAATGACGCATGGAATCTAGTAGGATTGCCTAGAAACGCATTTAAACGTTAAATACTTGTTGTATTGTATTTTATTTCATACATGTTGTAATTAGTTCCAAAACCATTGTATTAAACTGTTATGAAATGAAATGAAATTATATTTCTTTTATACGTGTTGTGATTCGAAATTTGCATTATCTGATTTAAGCAATGTAAAAATGAAATTTTTAAACACTTGACACAAATAGCGTTATGAAGCCTCTTGCAATCTCGTCTTTTCGTCTCATCCCGATGTTTCCGCCATCGGTTGGGGTGTGACATTAAGGAAGAGGTCTGCGGGTTAAATTGAAGACATGACACAGTCTGGAAAATTGACAAAAAAAGCACACTCAAGGGGCATGTAGCAAGTGTAAGCAGACATGCCACAATTCCAGGACATGCAAGGGGAAAACTGCGAAGGCTGGAACAAGTGTGAAGGCTGGAACTAGAACAAGTGTGAAGGCTGGAAAAGGTGTGAAGGGTGGAAAGGCTTGATGTTATGTAGGCTGGGCTTTATGTTTGCAGGGTTACATGTTTTTTGTGTTTTGAACATGTTATGGATATGGTTGATGTATGCAAACTGATGCATAATTATGTTTAGGATGATAATTGTAATGGTTTTTGTTGTGGTTTATGGTATTTCAACTTATTCGCAGGTATTTTCAACTTGTTGGCAGGTATTTTCAAGTGATCGTTATGTTTTGGTCATTTGGTCATTGGTCGTTTAGTTTTGGTCATCGGTCATTAGTCATTTGGTAATTAAGCGGTCGTTATGTTTTGTCATTTTTTGTTATTTTATCCTATTATATACATTGGTCGTTATGTTTTCATCAATGGTCATTATGTTATCCTATAATATACATTGGTCGTTATGCTTTCGTCATTGGTCGTTATGTTATCCTACTACATTTCAAACCACCGTAATATTTCAGAAGTACATAATACCTTTCTACTTCATTAACACTTAAAAAACAACATACATTGCATCAAGTCCTTATATCAGCATTACATACTACTGCACCTAAACAAACAACACATACAATATGAACAAAACCCAACTAAGAACCAAAAACTTCTTCAACTTCCTAGCTTCTTCTTCACTTTCTTTAAGTTTGCCTTCAACAACTGTGTTGTCCTAATGAAGAAAGCTGTTAGCTTGTTCCAAATTGAAATTTGCTTCTTCCAATGTGTTCTTCCTCCTTAGCAAACCAGGTATGATATCGATGCATCTTTGACACCTTTCCTGATCGTACCAGCCAATAAATCGACAATTGGTGCCCTATATTACACACCATAACAATTAATAACGATCTACATCACAATGTGTTCAAATTCAAATCACTTACGACTTCAGGGCATGCATAAAATCGACGACCAGGGTTCTTACTAGTCCATGATGTTACGATCACAACCTATTTCCCACATTGGCATATCACCATGATTAATCGGCCCACAATCACATTATTTGCGAACCCTAAAATTTCAAAACTGTATGCTGCACAATGGAAATTAGGGTTTCTGGGGTTTATAAAGGGGGGAAATGAAGGGGTGGGGGTGGGGGGAAAGACATAAATACCCTCGTGTGCTTATCACATGCCCAGACTTAACAGATTTTTTTAAGTAAGTTGGGTGTAAATGACTAAACGTGTATTAAAATACCTAGTAAAGTGCAAGACCTATCAACATTCGTTAAAAAGGACACCGCCTGATGTATGGTATTAAGATAAAGGACAAAACGTGTAATTTTCCCTAAAATCAAGCATTTTTATTATCTTTAATTTAAATTTGTATTGATGTAGTTTTTTTAATGAAAAAAGTTGGTGTGTTAATCGAAACGAACCGAAAATAGTCGAAATCGAACCGAAATCAACCGGAAATAGAACTACCTAAAAACAAACTAACCGAAAACCGAATTAACAAAAAAATAGTTATCATTTTTTGTACCCTCGTTTAATCAAAATCAACTGAACCGAATTGAATCATTCATATATTTGTTTCTTTCTAGCTTTTATATATCCAGTTAGGGCTGTTCACGAGCCGAGTCGAACCGAGCAGACCTTTGCTCGTGCTTGGGTCGCTTACAAACCGAACCGAGCAGAGCGGCTCATTTAAAACCGAGCATCAAATCAAGCGAGCATTTTTCGAGCTGTAAAAATTCCGAGCGAGCGTCGAGCGAAGTTCGAGCGATTTGGACAACCGTGTCACCCAATTTAAATTTGTTGTGAGAGATAGTGACAATGTTGGGTCTCAAGTTTTCATGTCTTAAAAAACATGCACATTTCATGGCATAATCTTTTTCTTATGAATAACAATGTTGTGGCTAACGAGGCGATGATTATATTGCACGAACAATTACGTTGAGAACAGGAGACGATCGACTTAGGGTAACGACATGAAACATTGAGGCGATGAACAGACTGTCGTTTATCGGTTTAGGGTTTAACTTTTAGTTTTGATTTTTATTTTTATTTTTTATTGGCGTGATTAGGCTAGTACGTATAGATATAGTTGTAAATTTGTATATAGCTGACCAAAATCTAATAGATTGGTCCACACAAAACTATAAATTTAATTTATATTTAAGTATATATGTATGTGTAAGTGTGTGTATATATATATAGGTGTATGTGTGTATATATATGTATAATTTATATTAGTGTATATACATGTTTATAGATGTATGTGTATATGTATATGTATATGTATATGTATATGTATATATATACTATTAAAATAATAATTTGAGCCGAACCGAGACGAGCGAACCTTTGCTCATGCTTGGCTCGTTTACAAACCGAACCGAGCAGAGCGGCTCCTTTACAACCGAGCGTCAAATCGAACGAGCATTTTCCAAGCAATTTCCGAACGAGCGTCGAGCGGTGGTGGTGGTAGTTGTGATGACGGCGGTTGATGGTGGGTGACGACGAGGTGGGTGGCGGCGGTGGTGATGGTGGTGGTGGCGGTGGCGATGGTGGTGGGGAGATGGTAACGGTGCCGACGATGGGTGGTGGCGGCAGCGGTGGCGGAGGTGGGAGGCGGCGGTGATCAAAGGTGGCAGCGGCGATGGTGGGTGGTGGCGGTGATCGAAAGTGGCAGCGACGGTGGTAGAGGAGGTGGGTGGCGCCAGTGATCGGAGGTGGCAGTGGAGACGATGGGTGGTGGCGGTGGTGGGGATGAAGGTGGGTGGCGGCGGTTGGCGGTAGTGGAGGTGGCGGGTCGGGCGGTGGTGGCAGCGATGGTTGCAGTGGCAGTGGTGGTTTCGTCGGTGGGCGGCGGCGGTGGTGGTCGGAGTTGCCGGCGGTGGTGGTCGGAGTTGCCGGCGGTAGCATTGGTAGCGACGACGGTGATGGGTGGCGGCGGAGGTGGGTGATGACAGCAAGCGACGGTGGTGGATGGCGGTGGTGGTGAGTGGTGGTAACAGTGGTGGGTTATGGTGTTGTTAATAAAGGGCGAAGAGGGAATGGAATGGAAAAAAAACAGGGGAGACGGATGGAATGATTTTAAGGGAATGTAATGCATTTTGAAATGAACGATTCCATTCCATCGACCAACCAAACACTTTTTTCTTCATTCACTCGCAATGGTCCATTCCATTCCACCACTCATTCCTGCATACCAAACGTTACTTTAGGACAATCAAGTTAAATTTTTGGAATTGCCATATTGGAAACTAGGTTAATGCCCGCGTAATACGCGGGTTCATCCAAAACCATATTATTTACTTTGAAGTGAAATATTCTATACAAATACATACATTGGAAGACAAAAAAACAAAATTATTCAAAGTATAAAAAGCGAGCAAAATTAGACGTTTGAACTAACATAATACATGAATATTTTATAAATCTCTAAAAAAATTCTTTGAATTCAACATTAGACGTTTTATTAGTAACTTGTGTGATACACGGTATAACAATTAAATATAGAAGTTAAAAAATGGGTACCGGTACCGAAAATACCCGGTACAGTACGGTACGGGGTACTAGTTCGGAACCGGTACCGAATTTTCCAAATCGACTCGATTTTCATATATGTTTTTTACACATATATATTAGGTGATGGAATTTCTCGTATTCATGGTCTTGATGAAGTAATGGCGGGTGAATTAGTAGAATTTCAAAAGTCTTAATGTGTAATCAACCAATGTTAGTGTCATCTATTAAATTTACTTACACCATCCATATATAATAGTCATGCTCATCAATTTAATTATTATTTTGATTAAATAACCAAGATTTACACTTCTATTTGTATAACTTGATTAATAAAGGCAATTGATATCGGTACACCATTGACATGATATCAGTACACCAATCCGCCCAATTCCATAGCTGCGTCATATTAATACCCGAAAGCATACCAACCTGTATATAAAAACTTTTGAGCTAAAAATGATATTAAAATCGTAAAGAAATGTGATAAGGAAAAAACATATTGTTAAGTGGTGGCATGATGGGTAATGGGTCAATACAGTTAAAGTGGATAGTTTTTACTATCGATGGAAACTGTCGTCACGAACAAAACAAACGATATACCATTATCTAAGCTGCAAGATATATACTTTCTATATTTTTAAAATAAGTTTTTGAGCATCTTAATTGCTTATGTGAAAAAGTAGACTTCTTGTAAGTCATAAAAACTAAGGGAAGGTGCCAAAGTGAAAAGTAAATCCCAAATGATAGTCCAAAAAGTAAAGTGTTCAAAGAAGAATAGGAACCGTGTATGTTTTTAAAATTTTAAACAACATTCAATATAGAATGTTGTAACCGAATGATTTAGGTTATGATTAAACTATAGACCCACCAGTGTACGCTGACTCGTTTTAGCGTGTATTTTATAACTGTAAGTAAACCTAGTAGCAAGGGAAAATAGAAGAAATACGCAAGGGATCGACAAATTATTCAGACAACGGAATTTCCGTCATAGTTAGTTTTTCCTTTGTGATAAATATAGTTTTTAGTACTAAATTCAACCAAACGAACCTAAGGAAACTATGATGCAACAACTAACAAAATCACTACAAGTTATAGAAAATTGTTGAGCCTTGTAGAATACTAACCCAAATTCGATAACATAATAATACCTGCAACTTTAAGAAGCAAGACCGAAGCAGGAGGCGTCTTCAACACAAACGTAAAGCTTTATCCTATAAATCCAAACCAACACACACTTATCATAAACATCAAATTCACATAAACCCCATGGCCCATTCTATTCCAACAAATAAAATTTAAAAAAAAAAACTCACATCATAAACAGTAATTTCAACAGGAATAATATAACCAGCTTTATCGGAAGTCCTAGCATTATAATCCTTACAAAAAGCCATAATATTCACTCCCTTTGAACCCAACACCGTCCCAATCGGCGGTGCCGGTGTCGCCTTCCCCGCTTCAAGAGCCAACTTAATCATTCCAGTCACTGCACAAACACACACTCAATCACACACACTCACATTGCATACAACATTATGTATAGAACATTAATGTGATGAAGAAATTGAGTGCCCTTTTTGGCTTTTGAACCGGGTTTAGGATAAAGAAAAATCCGACCACGCAAAAGCTTTCAAAAACTGTGTACAGAATCAGTAGCCCAAGTTGCTCTAGCAGACTCAAAAATAGCAAACCAACAAAGAAATTTATAGCCTGCAGATAACAACAACGTCAACAATTTAACCAAAACGAAAATAACTATAAAATAAAATTTATATATATTCACATATTTATAAACAACTAAATACTTACCCAATGTACGGCCATGCAGATTGCCATTTTTAGGATATCAAAAACTTCCAAACCTAAGATACGGTTACCTATATGAAAGATAAACAAAATACATTTATATGGAGAAATCTGCATTAGAGATAGCTATATGAAAGATAAACAAAATACATTTGAACTAATTAACATCGGTATATTGGATTGATAACTTGTATGCATAAACCCACATAAAAAGAACCCTATATTAGCATCTGTATATGAATGATATAAGCAATTACATGTGAATCGAACATAAGTTTTATTATTCTTACAGCATTACAACAACAGAACTAATAGAAATTAAAGGGTTTTATTGCCTTTTTTTCAATTCCTTTAGCAAATATAATCAGTACTGGAAAACTTCAAGAAACTCTGTATCCAAATCAAAAGCAAACACGATATGCATTTTAAACCTGATTACCGTGACCGTAAAGAATCAGAATAGAAGAATAAAATGGTTGAATGAGATTCAACTTACTGTTAAAACTTGTGTCAATTTACAGAATGACTTCAATTACATTTAGTTTGAAGCAGAACCCAGGAACAAAAGATCGATCTATTTTGGATTAATCACAACATAATTATGGATATCTCATACTGACCTTTTCAAATTAGGGTATGTCAATCCCGTTTCACTGGCAGCCACCATAGTCGTTACATTTGGGTGGGGCATTTGAACTCTGCCTCCCTAACCAGAAGCCCTAGCCGCCACTGTCGGTCTTCACACCATCATTGTTTCTCCTGACCAAAATACACCATCGTCGCCATCATTGAACCGATGGTCATATTTGCTTCCAAAAACCTGCAAACCCAATCTAGTAGCATCACCACCGCTGCTTATCGGAATGACAAACAAAATTTATCTCAATTTAATATGGTTATATTATTTATACACTTCTTTCACACTTTCTTATGGTTCTCAGACCGATCACATATTTTACACATCTTTTTTGCTTTCAAGTAGTCATATGATCATTAGCACACTTGTAGCACACCGTTAAAGGGTCATAAACTCAACTAACCATTTGACTTAACTTTTTTGTAAAAAATAATTACCTGATCAATGCACATGTACTTGTTCTTAATTTTTTTAGAAAACTTTGCATCTTCTCTTGCTGGTATGATAACGATTCAAAACCTACAATCATTTCCAAAATCAAACGAAAACGCCATTGAAATTGAAAATATCCAGATCCAGGTCATACAATTCAAAAAATTGCAATGAACAACTTACCTTCATCATCACTGATTGAACAATCGTTGATATCAACATCGATGTACTCGCTCTAGTCAGTGTGTTTGTTAATAAGAACCCGACCATAAGTCACCTAGCACACAAAAATCATAAGGTCGAAAATATATATTATTAAATCAAGATCCATTCAGCCCTAATCTAAGAACCAAAACCCCGCACAATATAAGTAATCACGACCTTAATGTAACATCCAAAATCGGGAATTTCATTAACTTATGAAAATCTAAGTTAGAATTGGATGGAAAGATGTGCTAATGTAATTCTAAAATGGTTTTGAAATAGTATTAGCTAATTTGGTTGAAGTAGCCGTCGAGGTTGTAAGATTCCGTTTCGAGTGTAGTTGTAAAATAATATTTTATTAATTGCTTGGAATTATTAATTGAGGAAGATAACTTGTTGCGTAACAATATATTTTAACGGCTTGTATTTTAGTAATATAAGTTGAGAAATATGACGGGTTCGCTTCAGGGAAATATCGTTACCGCATCTTGTGACTCACCCAAACTTAAATGGGCATTGTTGTAAGAATCAAACTTGAGGGTGTATATTGCAATTAGGCAATAGTTGAATGTATAAAAAGCCATATTTAGGCTCATTTGTGACAAACAATGGCTGGAGTTAGAGAGAGAAATGCATAGAACTAGAGAGAGAAAGAAAGTGGTGGTCCAATGGTGGTCCGATGGCGGTTTGCGGCGGCTGGTGGTGGCCGGAGTTGTGGGTTTCAACCCGAAACTATTTCTAGATGATACTAATGCAATGGTAAGCTCCGTTTGCTCATAAATCCTAAGTTGAAGTCGTTTATAAATGTCAAAAAGTTAGATTCGTTAATGTGATTTCCGTTTTTATTTTATGTGGTCTAAAAGAAATGGTTGTTACCGGAAAACCGACCGTTGGATCGATCCCAAATTTTTACAGTAGATTTCTGACATATAGATATTAACATCCAACGGTTGGAACTGCGAAATATGTCCCGGTGGTATGATTTTTACAGCAGCTGTTTGGATTTTCGGTACCAAAAATGTTGTTGTAAAGAATGAGTTGTTCCAAGAGATCCGACCGTTGGATTGAGCTGAAATTTGGATAGTAGCTTCCTAAGACATGGATCATAAATCCGACCAGTGGAAATTCCGATCAGATGTCTGTAAGTATGGTTTTGACACTGATCAGTTTGTACCAGTTTGTTTGTGCGAAAATCAGGAACTTGATTGTGTTGCATGGATGGTCTAATGGAGTTCTATTTGCAATCCGATACCGGAAAAACGTTTGTGATGAAAAAATGAACAAAACTACATAAGTGGATCATGTTGCATGTCGGCTACAAGAAAATCCTCGTACATGATCCATACAAAGAAGGCAACGAAAGCTTGGGAGTTGACGGGACAAGATTGACAATAGCAATGTCATATTTTCCTACGGGCAAAAGTGAGTGGTTTATATCCACTTTGGTATGTATTGTTAGTTTTGGTTTCTTTTATGTTACGAGCACATAATATTGCTTATTCGATTATATATGTAGAACAACTATGTTGTTAATTGATTTTAAAGATCGCGTAGGTCCTTTCTCGATACCGGAAGTATGATATAAGTGTGTAGTATTTTATTGGTCGTATGGATCAAATACTCATGAAATGTAGAAATGTTAAATGGTTATTTACGGATTTCGTTAGATAGCTTATAGAATCATTCTTGATTGACACGAGTGTGTAAGTTGTTTGTATTAGTACTTGTGTGCTAGAATAAGAGTTTAGCATAAATTGTTTAGCATATGTGGCTAAGAATATGGTTATTTTACTTATTAAAGTATGTGCATGAGTAATGTACAATTTGTGTTTTTAATGAATATAGTTATGAATTCTGACTCTTGGATTGCTAAGAGTGATTTACAAGCATAGGCATGTGGGAGAAGATGATATTCAAGAAGATTTGAATGCAGTTGACGAACTAGTCATGAGTTTGATTTCTTTTTTTAACAATGGTAGTAAGTATCTAATATTAAATATTAGTACATGTATAAGCCTTTGAATTTTTTTTTATGGTGTAATACTGAATGTACTTGTAGAGGGAGTAGAAACCCTTACTTAGCTTTGCTAATTTAATTTATGTTGGATGATGTCATCAGGTTTGCGGGTCTTGAAATTGATTTGGAGATAGAGGATCGGGTCTGAAGATTTGATAGACGTGAACGACATAGACGAATGATTTATAAACTACCTTACAACTACCACCTAAAATGAAAGAATTGTAACACCTGTATATATTCTTCAAACGTTTTTAGTTGGAAAATATATTGTTTATGTGTATTAGTAAACACAATTTTTTTTGAGACCGTCTTTCCGCAACTAATTAAATAGCTAAGTGTTGTTTTCAAACTGGGGTGTTACACTTAAATAAGCACTAATTAGAAAACAGAAAACCGAAAATCTAACAGTTGATTTAAATGAAAGCATAAATTAAAACTAAAAACCATTTAATCTTACCAATCGAATAAATATAGTCTCTGTTAGTGATTTAGGGTTCAGTGACGACAACACTCGGCACCACCATCACCAACGTTGATTACGGCGTTCACACATAACAAAGACTTTGTTGCCGTCGTCTGCTTCCAGAATCAGATTCAAGGAAAAGGAAATCAGATTCAATAAAAATGAAATCATATTCAAAAAATAAAAACATCATGTTCAAGAAGAAACAACAGATCGATTAGATGAAAAAGTTTGGTTTTTTTTTAAAACCCAAATCGATGAACCAATATATGTTAAATCAACGTTAGGGTTTCAAGAATAATCTATTACAGTTCGTATAAAGATTATCGATTGAAAAAATGAATAAAAATTGGAGAATCTAACCTTCTTGCTTGCGAATTGTGATATGAACCATGGTAATGAAACATTTGATTATCAAGACAGATGAATGATCGATGATGGAGAACCCCTAGATCTTTAAAGAACGAAGATTGAGAGAGAGAGAGTATAAAAGAAACTTCCATCATACGATTCTCTAATACTCGCACCAGAATTTCGCAAAGGGTGTATGATAGATTTTGAGAGAATGAGAGAGAGAGAGTATAGCGTATGTTAGAAGCCAAATTCAATCGAACACTTAGAGCTATGCCACATGTCCTCCCCTATGAGATATGCCACATGTATGCTTAGGTGGCTGCTTATTTGGCATCAACCATAGGGTGACATGTGCCCCCAATGGTTTGCTTTATTAGAGATACTAGCAGTAAGACCCGCGTGCAAACACGGGTCGTTTCTTAGAAAACCATGCATAACAAATATAAATGATGAATATAGTTATATTTATATAGACTTATAAATAAAATAAATAAATAAATCAGTCGGTAAATACTTAAAGTTTAGAGTATAAAAACTTAAATTTTGGATTGTGCTGAGTCTTGTTTTTCTTCCATAAGTGTCTGAAGAACCATTTTGATGATGTATTCTTCTTGAGCCTTGTCTTCTTTTGTTAATTCATCCATATGCTTTTGTTTCCTTCTTTGATAAAGGATGGTAGCATGTGGAGCAGTGAGTCTCCTGATTGGCAATTTTTGTTGTTTGACTGGAAGCACTGCTTCCGGATAATCAGGCTTTTCAGGAGCAGTGGGATCTATCTTCCTTAACTCTTCCAACCTTTTGTAGGTAGCTAACACCTTTTCTTCTGACCACCTTGTAACCTGGTTCCTTGACCCATAATCAGCAGTTATCAGCTCTTCTTTCATTCTTTTCAGTTTCAAGGCCCTTTCTGGTACATTTTTCTTGTAATTGGCCCAGACTGGAGGAATTTGCTTTACCCTGTCTTGAATCATCTTTTGAATTCTGGTTGTCTCCTCTTGCAGTTCACTGATGGTCCATTCTTTGTATTGATACTTTTCTGCCCTGTACTTCTTGTATGCCATGATGTATTCAAGATAGTCATTTCTCATGCTTTCATCATCTTTTTCTGATAATTTCTGACAAAGGACTTTTGAGAACTGCTCTAAAGTTCTAACTTTGGCGAGCAGGTATTGCAAATTTCTTTGAATCTCTTTGTCAGACTTTCCCTCTGTGTCTCTTTTAGATATATCCTCTGCTTGTTGGGCCTTTAGTTTGAGATATTCTTCTATATTTCTTGGCAAAGGATAACCTTGAACAGATGGGAGTTTCCTCTTTTCAGGATCATCTTCAGAGTAGAAGGATTTGATTTCCTCCCTGACTGCTGGAAGATGTAGAGGATATTATACTCCTGCAGGGACAATGGCAGTGTTTTGATTGAAGGGTTGAACTGAAGATAATGGAACAGGGTTTGGAATGGTGACAAGGGATAGTGGTTGTGTGTATGTTAGAGTTGGGGAAGTGTCATCTTCCAATACAATGTTTGTTATCCTTCTCCTTTTATGCTTGGGAGAAGTTGGTGGTGTATTTGTGGGTTGAGTGGTAGTGATTGAAGTAGTGGGTATCTGACTAATAGCTGTTGAAACAACTGGTGTTTCAACCATTGTTGTCACTACAACAGTTGATGTGTCAACTGTTGTTTTCTGCTTTTTGGCAGGTGGTTTTTGTGGTGGTGATATTGTTTTTGGTATGGTAGTGGATTGAGTGTGGGTTGATGTAGTAGTGATGGCAGTTGTTGGGATAACATCTGTTGGTTTGGAGGTTTAATGAGAGGAACTTTTGGGGATTTGAGGAGTTTGTTTGGTGGTTTTAGAAGGTGTGGTTTTGGGTTGGCTTACTTTTCTGGTAGGCTGTCTTCTTTTAGGTTTAGAAGTACCCTGCCCTTCTTCCATCAAAACTTTCTTCTCCTGCTCAAACCTTTTAGACCCTTTTATTTCCATTGACTCTTTCATGTTTGCCTTTAATGCAGCAAATGCATTGTGAGTCTCATCAACTTTTTTGGAACCATCTGGCCTTGGGATTTCTACCACAAGTTTGGACATTGGATCTGGTGGCATGTAAAAACCATCTTCTTTTCCCTTCTTCCCTTTAGTTTTCTCCCCCTTTTTGGCATCATCAGGATTTTCAACATAGATGATTGAAGGAGGAGCAGTGCCAGTGGTTTGAAGCAGATGAGCTTTAATGGCTTTGATATCTGCTTGAGTATCTTTGTACCTAGCTTCCATGACATTTCTGACCATTTGAAGTTGAACTTCATGCCGTTGATCTGCATATTGTCTTTGTTTGTGAAGCAGAGGTTGAAACAGATGCCATAGCTCATCAGGGGATGGAGCAGATGGTGCAGATGGTGCAACAGTGGGTGTAGCCTTTTGAGCTTATAACAACTGTTGCAGCATAGTTTTGATTTCTACAACAGATGTGTCAAGTTTATCAACCCTCTCCGTCAATTCTTTGTATTTTAAACCATCACCCAAGTTAATGGGATCATCTGATTTCCCACCAGCGGTGGTTGTATCAGTGGTTGACTTAGGAAAAGTTTCCCAAAAATCATCCACTGATGCCCCTTGTTCTCGGTACTGGGGACTTCTTTCTTCAGCAGAGGTTACCATTTTAAGGTCACCAGTGTATAATGGAAACACACCAGTGGACACTATGGTTCCCAAAGAAGAAATTGCCTTCAAGGGAGTCTCACTAGTGAAACTATTGTCCAGGTGTAAACCAGTGGGTTCAACACCTGTAGTAGCTGCTCCACTTGAACTACTGACATGAATTACTTGTAATTCCTGCAGTGTAGCCTCCTCAACTGTTGGTGGGTTAGCAGAGATAGAGACACTAGACTCAGTCACTTGTTGTGGTATATTCTTATTGACAGGTGATTGAGAAGAAATGATTTGTATATGGGCTATATCAAGTGCATCCAACAGAGGTATCATTGATAGTGGGAGTTGTGCAGTGACGATAGGGGTAGAAAGAGAATTTGCCCCGAGAGCTGGGCTATCAAAGATAGATTCAAGTGAATCCATTACTTCATATTGTGTTATCCCTGTTGATACAACCTGATCCTTTTGAGAGGATGCAGGAAGAGTTTTAGGCTCAGGTTGAGATCTTTCTTCCATCTGCTGTGAGGAAGTAGCAGCTGTGGTTTCAGGTGACTTTTGTGTTGTCACAGGTGTTACCTCTGGGATCTCATCTTCCAGAGTCACCTTTTTGGTGGGTTTGGGGGGCTTTTGGATAGTTTTCTTTTTGGTCTTTTTGGTCTTTTTGGTGATTTTTGGTGTGGGTTTCACAGCAGGGGTTGTGCTGCTATGATCACCAGGAGTAGTGGGCTCAACAGCAGGGGCCTGAGGAGCAGTTGTTGCTGCTAAATTCTGCTCAGGTACCTCTGTTTGTGTTTTTGAAGGTTTTAACAGCCTTGTGAATGTTTTAGAAGTTAGGTTATTTATTTGAATAGGATTTCCTTGGATAAGCACATGTGCAATATCCTTTGAAAATTTCTTTTGAAGATAAAAACTTAAAAACCTTGGAAACAATAAAAATGAGTTTTTATTAACATTCTTAACCATATTATTGAAAATCTCCTGAGAGTAGTTAAAATTTTCTTCAGACATGATAGCATAGCCCAGGTATTGGATTTTCAATGGTATTTCATTAAAAGCCGTTGTTTTATTTGACACACACATGAGGAGGGTATGGAATAAAAACCTCATGGCAGGTGGAAAATTGCCCTTTTGTAAAGTATCCTTTTTCATTTCTTCTTCATACCCTCTCTCAATGAAATCAGTTTGGTAGTCTGTTTTTGGGAAAGAGCTTTTACCTGTAAGATCATTGATTTCAAAAACCTCTGAAATGGTTTGAGGTGTGATGGTAACTGGAATTCCCCTTATTGATGAAGTAATAGCTAAGGTCTTTTTGTCCTTAGTTTCAAGCTTTGCATTTTTCCAGAACTCTCGTTGGGTATCCAGGTAGATGGTTTCATTGTAGGTCAACAAAGTTTTGTACTTTGAAGATGAAAGTGCATCAATCACGGAATGAAAATCTGTGTTTTGACTTGTTTTTGCAAGTGTACATAGGTAGTTATGACGGGTTTTGAATGGAAGATCCATGATAAATCGAAGGTGGTTAAGAACGAAGGAAGAAGATGAGTGATTTGAGAGAATTTGGTGAAAACTGCTTTTGAAAGGAATTTTGAATTCGACTTGACAGTCAAAACCCTGTTTGGGGTTTTGATCAGGGTTTTATAGGTGGAAAAAGTGAATACTGACGTGGCAGTGGTTACAAAAGATCTGACGGCTAAGTACTGTCCACGTGACAACCTCTGATGAATAATGGATGACAGTTGTTAGGAAACCACTAATGAATCAATATCAGTGGTTTACAGTGCTGAAAATGAAAACAGTGGCTGACTATAACTATCAGTGGATAGCCTATCAATGGATTAAAACACTGAGGTTTAACAACAGTCATTAACAAAGAAAATGAGAGAACAGAGGTTGACTTTCATCAGTGGATAATATTCAGCAGAACAGATGTTTGAAACAAACAGTAGTTATGGCAGACTTTTAAGGATTTAATGAAAATTTTCATTTTTAGCTATTTTTAAGGATGAATTTTTGATTTTCTGAAAACATTTTAATGCTTTTATTCATAGAAAAACAGGATTTTGCCTGTTATTCCATGTTCAGCATGCCAATCCTAGAGATCAAGCTTTCAAAGGTAGATGTGTCTAAAGCCTTTGTTAGCACATCTGCCAGCTGATCTTTAGTTGGAAGATGGTGCAATCAAACCTTTTTCATAGCAATCCCTCACAAAGTGATGTCTGATATCAATGTGCTTGGCGGTTGAATATGAAACTGGATTTTTAATGATATTTTCTGCTGCCTGACTGTCCAACATGAGTGGTGTCTTTAAGGCAGTGATACCAAAATCCAGCAGTTGATTTTGAAGCCATAGCAATTGGGCTGTACAGCTTGCAGCAGCAATATACTCTGCCTCAGCAGTGGATGTTGAAACAACTGCTTGCTTTTTGCTTTGCCAAGACACTAAGCAATTGCCTAGGAATTTGCTTTTCCCTTTCCTTCAACCTCCACAAAACACTATTTTAACCCAACAGTGGTTTTAAACCACCGTTTTAACCCAACAGCAGTTTCAACCATAGTTTTATCCACAATAAATACATTTAACCCAACTGTGGTTTCAAACATCTGTTTTCCTCCATCTATTGACCAAAGTCAACAGATGTATCAACCACTGTTTTATTTTCAAACATCTGTTCCCAATAACAGAGCTTTAATCATTTAAAGAGACCTTTGCCAATATTACAAGCTTTTACACTCTCAAACCTAAATATTTATTTACTTAATTTAAGTAACAAACATGGTTAATAATTTTAACACAACTAATTATATAAAAACTACAAGTGTCAAACAGAGGTAACTATTAGGGCTGCAAATGAACCAAACGTTTGGCGAACAGTTCATAAACCGTTCAGCGGGAAGTTCGTTTGTGTTCGATACTTCATTAGTTTTTTTAGTTTTTATATTTATTTAAATACTTCAAAATTCCAACACATTAAATATCTAGTAAGTGTCGGCGTCTTATATATTTTGTTCATGAACGATTGTTTGTGTTCGTTTGTTTCCATTTGTGTTCATGAACATTAGTTTGTGCTCATTTGTGTTCGTCAATCTTCGTTGCCTAAAATTAACAAACGAACACGAACAAGTTCATTTCCTTAACAAACGAACATGAATATAAACTCTCGTTAGATAAGTGTTCGTGAACGGTTCACGAACACATATATTTCTTAACGAACATGAACAAGGTCTTGTTCGTGTTCGTTCGGTTCATTTACAGCCCTAGTAACTATATAATAAGCAAAGTTCAAAACAGCAAACAACAATCAATAGAATACAGCATACTAATTCCAAATCAATGGGCGAAACAGCATACAAAGTTCATCCATCTGTTGACCCAAGTCAACAGATGTATCAACCACTGTTTTATTTTCAAACATCTGTTCCCAATAACAGAGCTTTGATCATTTAAACAGACCTTTGCCAATATTACAAGCTTTTACACTCTCAAACATAAATATTCATTTACTTAATTTAAATAACAAACATGGTTAATAATTTTAACACAACTAATTATATAAAAACTACAATTGTCAAAACAGCAAACAACATTCAATAAAATACAGCATACTAATTCCTAATCAATTGGTGAAACAGTAGTCTCAATAAGTAAAGCTCCTTTCAGACCATTGTAGTTGTCAACATGTTGGAGGTATTTTAGAAGTTCGTTGCTCAGATCAACTTCAACCATATCCCCCCAGATGCCTGTTTTCAGCCACTTGTTGTCTTCAATTATATTAGTCCTTCGGTGCCTATCTACATAATCAACTACACGAGGATTATTGAAAATAAACACCTTCATCCAGCCTTCTTCTTCATATCTGAGCAAATCAGCAGTTAGCTCAGCAGACTTTCCAATAACAATCAAATGCAGCCTCTTTGCGATGGTCAAAAATTGCCCTTGGCAAGGATTGACTACAATACTCTCTGGAAAACGACGCATTCTGAAAGTCTCACTCATAACATCAAAAGCAACGATGTTCCTCTCACCTAGTGGATACCAATAACTTGAAACCATAAAATATATGGTTTTATCAGCATAAACTCCTGTAGACCATGAATAACCACTTGAACCATAATTGTTTACGCTACCGAAATTTATTGTTCTCCATGACTCACGACGTCGTGAGTAAACACGAGCAGCAGCTACATTACGGTAACATCTGATGTTCAGCAATTTCAGATCATTGAATTGATCAAAATAAATTCCACCAGCAATAGAGTTTCGATCATGATTGTAATTGAAGTAGTCATCAGACAAAACCTTATAGCACCTGGTAGTTGGATTCCAAAGAATCAGCTCACAGCAAATCCCTTCATTGCAAACTAACAACAAACCATTAAATGACGATAGAATACGTAAGAAGCTAGGGTGGACATTGTTAGGAAAACTTAAGGTTTTACTTCTAACAACATCCAAATTACCAGCAACTACGTCGTCAACGACAATTGACGTGTCTTTAAAGGAGAGTAGTTTCTTTTGTACTGAATCTCCACTTCGGAGAGCATGCATCATCTGAAACCCATGACTTGACAATTCCCTATAAAAATTCTTCGAAAGACATTTGAAACGGCCAATATCTTCTGCAGAGAGCCTTGTGAAAATATCGTCAACAATCACTTGAAACCCAAATTTTTCCATTTTGCAGTGAACCAATGCGTCTTTGAAAGTAAAAGAAATTGTAATGATATTGATAAACAAAAAACTTTTGAAGATGATTGAATAGATGGATGAAAATGGTAATGATCAAAACCTCTGCCCAATGTATTTTATATACCCAATGAAGGCGGTTATGACTAAATACATCGTAAGACGAAAGAAAATGATGCGACACACGTTAGGCTTTTAATGCATTTCCATGGGAAAAATATAAAATTAAACACGTTATTATAATTACAATTAACCTCTTCATTTACCATAAGACGCCTTTACCATAAGACAGAACTGATTGAGTGACGTGCATTAATTGCAAAGTACATATCCCCAGGCATTTTGAATTTGAAATTATCGGCAATTTCAAAACCACTGCTAAGGTATATGTTTGCCAAAGGAAACATCTGCTATGTCGCAACCCCCGCCCCCTATCTGTCCCGGGAACGGGCGGCCGCGAGAATCAGTATTGGTGGTATCGGTGTTTATCATTTTGGCAACGGAAATTTCATTAGGACCGTAGTTAGGAAATATTTTATCAGAGTAAATACCACACTTTTATAATATTAAACACATGGGAAACTCCCAAGTTTTAAGTACACACATTTTCATAGGGATAAACCCTATTTTATTTAATAAAAACATCTCTTTATTTAGGTAACTTTTATAGCCACTTTTCCAAGCCTTCAGTGCTGTCCAGCTGGCTTCTAGTTGGCTTTCACATTTTGTTACCTGAAACGCGTTTAAAAACATTTTGTCAGTGGGAAATACTGGTGAGTGAATCCCAGTTTAATCAAGAAGAGTTTTATCTTTTAAAAGTATTGAGAGCGATTACAATGTTTACATCTACACAATTACTCATTCAGTACTGTCAATCCTGACTGGTGGGTCATATTACACATTGGCTAACTCTTTGTCCAATGGTAACGTGTTCCACATTTTGTATACAAAACCCCAACATACCGGCAGTAATTGAAGAACTACAAAGACTCAATCACTGCTAATTATAGTTTAAAATAAATAAAGGTTTTGTAAAACAATTTACAAAAAGGAGATTACTCACAAAAAGGTTTACACAAAAAGAAGGATTACTCACATTGCTGTCTTAGGGTTTTCCTTAAGGATTTCCTGGTGATTATCTATTAATTACACAAATGCACACACGTTAGTGTAATAACCCAATATTTACATTAGTAATACCCTCCCCGAGACGGTATTCCAACGACTACGTCGGGCAGAACCTCGACAGTCGTTACGAAACCCTGGATCAATCGGGCAGCGTATCTAATACGTAACCGGGGTTATGATACTTACAACAAGGCAGAATTTCGTTATTTAGGGGGTATTATGCCCGAGTATAATGTATACTATGTAGGAATTTGAGAGAGAGATCGAGAGATGAACGAGTTGAAACTGAGGCTGATGGCCTCAATTTATAGTGACTTTTCGACTTCCCTCGCGGCCCGTGAAGATGGTTGCCAAGGGCTACGCGGCCCGCGACGTAGGCTGGGTAGGCCCTAGCCTGGCCCAGTCATCGAACTAGCTTTGCCACACGTCCGACACGTGGTAGCACCGGGTTGCGCCTCATGTCTCTTCGCTCGCGCCCCGCGTAGACTAAGGAGGGGTCTTACGCGGCCCGCGACAGCCCTAAAAATTTGATTTTTAATTTTAATTTAATGAAATAATGGTATTCGGGGACCGTTTTCATATTCGGGGTGTATTTTAAGACGTATAGGGACACTTTAAATATTTTAGGGGTGTCGAAAAATTTAGAAGGGTTGTTATATCCTCCCCACCTTGTTTTAGAGCTCGTCCTCGAGATCTACTGGAATAGGTGCGGGTATTTCCTTTGCATTTCTGATTCAAGCTCACATATGTATTCTGGTCCTCTTTTGGAATCCCATTTTACTTTGACCAGAAATAATCTCTTGTGCTTGAGATTCTTGATTTTTCTATCTTCAATCTGTAGGGGTTTTTCTACAAATTTTAATTGTTCATTTACATATATATCTTTAAGAGGTACCATCAGTGATTCATCAGCTAAACATTTCTTAAGATTAGATACATGAAATACATCATGTATTCCTGCCATTTCCTCTGGCAGTTGTAGCTGAGAGGCTACAGGTCCTATTCTTTTAATAATCTCAAAAGGTCCAACATACCTGGGGCTTAGCTTTCCCCTTTTGATGAATCTTACCACTCCTTTCCAGGGAGAGACTTTCAATAACACTTTGTCTCCTTCCTGAAATTCCAATGGCTTTCGTCTGTTATCATCATAACTCTTTTGTCGATCACGTGCTGCTTTCAGTCGTTCCTTGACTTGAATGATTTTGTCGGTTGTTTCTTATACTATCTCAGGTCCGGATAGTTGCTTTTCTCCAATTTCTGCCCAACAGACTGGGTTCGGCACTTTCGTCCATAAAGTGCTTCGAATGGTGCAGCATTGATACTTGTGTGATAACTGTTATTATAAGAAAATTCTATTAATGGTAGGTGATTGTCCCAATTACCTCCGAAATCAATTACACAAGCTCTAAGCATATCTTCCATTGTCTGAATCGTCCTTTCGCTTTGTCCGTCCGTTTGAGGATGATAAGCGGTGCTTAGATTTAACTTGGTTTCCATTGCTTTTTGGAAACTTGTCCAAAAATGAGAGGTAAAACGGCTGTCTCTATCAGAAACAATTGATAAAGGAATTCCATGTAATGAAACTATTTCATTTACGTACAGCTTAGCTAATTATTCCATACTGTAAGTTTCCTTCATTGGTAGGAAATGAGCTGACTTAGTTAGCTTGTCTACAATCACCCAGATTGTATCATTACCTTTCCTTGTTTTGGGTAATTTGGTAACAAAATCCATTGTTATGAATTCCCATTTCCACACTGGCATTTCTAACTGCTGCAATAAACCTGAGGGTTTCTGATGTTCAGCTTTGACTTATGAACAGGTTAAACATTTAGAAACATAAGCTGCTATATCCGTTTTCATTCCTATCCACCAAAAATTCTTTCTTAAATCCTGATACATTTTATCATTTCCAGGATGCATCGTATATTTAGACTTATGGGCTTCTTCTAATATACGATGGCGTAGATTTCCTAATTTAGGTATCCACATTCTTTTCTTATGGAATCTCCAAATTCCATCTGTTTCTTGTTCTAATTCCTTAATCATTCCTTTCAGTTTCTCAGTATCATCCTTGATTACTGATTCTTGTGCCTTTCTAATCTGTTCATTTAAATCTATCTGCAGATTTAGTTTAAGTGAACGTACTCTTTTTGGCTTTTCATGATATTTTCGACTTAAAGCATCAGCTACTACATTTTCCTTTCCTGCATGGTACTGGATATTACAATCATAATCACTAAGTATATCCATCCAGTGTCTTTGTCTCATATTCAATTCCTTTTGCCCGAAAACATACCTAAAACTCTTATGGTCGGTGAAAATGGTAAACTTACTACCGTAAAGGTAATGTCTCCAAATTTTCAGGGCAAAAATTATGGCTCCCAACTCTAGATCATGGGTTGAATAATTCTCTTCATGATTCTTAAGTTGTCTAGATGCATATGCTATAACCTTTTGACATTGCATTAACACACATCCATAGCCTAACTTAGAAGCGTCACAATAGACTATAAAGTCTTCAGTTCCTTCTAGTAATGCTAGTATGGGTGCGTTAGTTAACTTTTGCTTAAGAATTCTAAAGGCTTCTTCTTGTTTTGGTCCCCATTCAAACTTAACATATTTACAGGTTAGCTTAGTTAAGGGAATGGCTATTCTAGAAAAATCTCGAATAAATCTTCTATAATAACCGGCCAATCCTAAGAAACTTCTAACCTCGGTTGGTGACTCAGGGGTTTTCCATTTAGTAATTGCCTCGATCTTGATGGGATCTACATGAATTCCTTCATGATTGACTAAATGTCCAAGAAACTATACCTGTTCTAACCAAAATTCACACTTTGAAAACTTAGCATAAAGCTTTTCTTTTCTTAACAGACTTAGAAGTGCGTGCAGATGCGCTGCATGTTCCTCTTTGCTCTTAGAATAAATAAGAATATCATCTATAAAGACAATTATGAATTTATCGAAATATGGCTTACATATTCGGTTCATCATGTCCATAAATGCAGCTGGGGCATTGGTTAAACCAAATGGCATGACAGTAAATTCATAATGGTCATACCTGGTTCTAAAAGCGGTCTTAGGAATGTCCTCTTCCTGTACCTTTAATTGATGATCTCCTAATCGTAAATCGATTTTAGAGAAAAATCGAGCTCCTTGCAATTGATCGAACAGATCATCAAACCTTGGTAATGGATACCGATTCTTAATCGTGACCTTGTTCAATTCACGGTAGTCAATACACATACGCATTGATCCGTCCTTCTTTTTAACGAATAAGATCAGTGCTCCCCATGGCGATGAGCTTGGTTGTATGAATCCTTTTTCCAACAATTCGTCTAACTGTTTCTTCAGTTCCTGCATCTCTGCGGGTGCCAAACGGTAGGGTGCTTTGGCAATTGGTGCTGTTCCTGGTATCAAGTGGATTCTGAATTCAACTTCTCTGTCTGGAGGTTGCCCTGGTAACTCTTCTGGAAATACATCTGAAAATTGAGATACTACAGGGATATCTTTTAATTCTTTTCCTTTAGTGTTAATGATTATGGAAATCAAATACACGAATGACCCTTTTCTTATATAACTTGCTGTTTTCATCACAGAGATGAATTTCGTGGATCTAGATGGCTTATCTCCTTTAATTGTGATCTTTCCACCCTTTGGTGAATTTACTTGGATTGACTTTTGATCACATAAAATACTGGCTTTATTGGTTACTAACCAATCCATTCCTAATACAACATCAAATCCTGCCAGATTCATTGGATAAAGGTTTGCAATAAACTTTTGATTTAAAAATTCTATTCTTGCTCCCTGCAAGATTTCAGAAATCTTAATAGTTTCTCCATTTGCTGTCTCTACTAGACATTCTTGTGGGAGTTTAGTTAATGGTTGATTGAGAAGTTTGCAAAATGAAGTATTAATAAAACTTTGGTTCGCACCAGAGTCAAATAATACTTTAGCAAAAATATCATTAACTAAAAACGTACCGGCTATCACGTCCGGGATCATCTTTGCTTCTTGTGCAGTTAGAACAAATGCTCTAGCATTTTTAGTATTCTTGGTGTTCGGAGCTGGAGCTAGTTTTGGACAGTTTGGCTTGATATGGCCTTGTTCTCCACAGTTGTAGCATATCCTGTTGTTAGGCTTTTTCCTGCAGTCTTCCTCCTTGTGTCCAGATATTTTGTAGAAGTTACAGTATATGGAGCATCTTCCAGAATGCTTCCTTTTGCAATACTTGCAGCAGGGTGCAGAAGTAGAACCTACATTTTTCCCACGGTTGGAATTTCCAAAACAAAATTCTTGGGTAAGTTTCTTAGCTAAGGTTCTCCTCTGATCTTCTTCTCGCGTACGTACTAATTCATCAGTCAAGGTGTTTGCTAGTTCTACAGCTTCTTCTATGGTTTGAGGTCTAGCTGCCTTGACTACATGCCTTATCTCATTGATTAATCCCCAGATATAGCGGGAGATTAATACTGGTTCGGGTGATGCAAGGGTAGCATATTCAAAGAATAACGTAGTGTACCCCCTACTATCTACTCCAGTCATCCTAAGGTTTAGGAACTTATTTGCTATCTGTTCTTTTTCATTGGGAGGGCAAAATTTCCTTTCCACCATGTTCTTAAAATTTTCCCATTCCATATTGTAAACCCTATCACTTCCCCTAGACTAGAGGATAGTGTTCCACCATTCTAAGGCTGAGTTTTTAAACAGATTGGAGGCAAACATTATCTTATCTTCTTCTGCGCACTTGCTTATTTTTAAGACTGCCTCAGTCTTTTCTATCCAGCGTAGAGCTGCAACGGCCACTTCATTGCCCGAGAATTCCATTGGTTTACAAGACCAAAATTCTTTATAAGAACAACCATAAGACATGGTTCTTCTTCTTTTGGGAATGGGCACTTGAAGTATGGGTCCATTGTTTACGCTGTGCTCTGGTTCAGTTGGTCGTTTTACTGCCATTGTTACTTTTATTATCGGCTTCCCTAACTGTTTTGATAATATATGGTATTGCATCTATTATCCCTTATGCCACTATATGTTGGATGGCACTGTTATCCACTGGGTTTCCATTATTATCATGGTTCGGGTTGTCGTTGTTATTCTGGTTATCGTTATTCGGGTTATTGTCATTCTGGTTTTCCTGGTTCACTTCGTTGTCCATCTGAATTTTAAACATTTTCCAATTATTAATGTCACAAGATAACATTTAATGCAAACAATCACACAACACGCATATTGATCAAATCCGTCGAGCATTGCGACTTACTCTTTCTTATATATTATGCATCTAATACAAACTGGAACTGGAATCTAAAATTACAATACTAATATGCATCACTAACCATAAAGTGGTCTATACTACGATAGATATATTATCATTATATATATATATATATATATATATATCATACACACATATTATATATATATTTTTATTATTATATTATTATTACTATCACCATCACTGATATGGGTTCATCCAGAACTCCATATTACGCTCGTCGTACTTCCAGACGAGTCGTTCTCCGATTTGCCTCATTCTGTCACTATTTTCTAAAATCTCCTCACCAAAGGTTCGGAGTTCTTGCACATTTTCTGCACTCATTGGGAGTGCAGGTGCTGGTACTGGATCTGGGTACTGTGGCATGGGTTCTTCCTGAGGATATGGATTCTCTAGGATTTCCCTAATGTATTCATCAATATCATAATAGGGATCTAGAGGGTCCAGACCTGGGTAAGCAGCTAAGTTTGGCATGTGTTCTTCTGATATTGGGTAACGTTGCTGATAATCCCTATGATCATCGAACCACAGGTCGTAGTCTGGGTCTAAGGGATTGGGTGCTAGTATCCTAGGTATCTCTTCCGAGTTAAAATCATGCATTTGGATTTGGTTTTCTGGGTTGTTTTCAATTTCCATTGGCTGAGTGGGAAACAATGGTAATGGTTGAGGTGCTATGAGTTGCTCCAGGTTAGGGTCGACAGCTGTGTCACACCCCGATATTTCCACGTATTACCGGTGGGCCCGGTGAGGAGTATCATGACGTAGTTGATATCATCATAGTCAAACAACACAATATTTAAATGCACAGCGGAAGCAAAAGATAGATATGATTTCAACTGAATAAAAGTGTAATATTTAAGTATCACAACACAGTTGAAACAGTTCCACAGGCGGATCAAAATAAAAAAGAAACTTGTTCAACAGACTTAAATGCATCCAAGCTTGCGAGACTCTTATTGATGCTAAGGAGAGGCCAGCCTATTACGAGTAGTACCTGCACTTAAATTTTTTTGGGAAAATACGTCAGTTTACACTGGTAAATACAATTTAACTGACTCATTTTGAAAAGGTTTAAAAATTGATTTGAATGCACATGGCACAAAACTTTTTATAACTTGGGATAATTATTTGAATATAATACTTGTAAAAGAATTACATGTTTCTTATGCGTTCAGTAGCCCGGTTCATGCCGGGTTAAAGATCAATAGACACACCACATTATTTATTTAGGCACTGACGGGTGTACGCCTACACCCCGTGCTTAGGTCGTGGCCATTTCGTAAAATGATGCCAAGGATATCCGGGACACGGTCATTAACCCCCCAAAGGCTTTAAGCAAACAAAACATTTTCAAACAGGACATTTCAATGATTTAACCTTCATACAATTAAAGATGCAATGTCCGACCAAGCGGTATTTTATATACCGTACCCCAAGCCCGTATAGGGAAAATAAGTTAAAAGTATTTACCTTTGCAAGTATTAATCACAAATGGCAAGTGCGTGTAGCTTTTATCGGGTCTCTTATTCTGGAACAAAGGTTTTAATAACCTATTAGATTTCTAACGGGTCTTTAATTAAGCTTAAACTTAGACCGGTTAGTTTTAAAGGAAGATTCGGTTCAAACGAATGAGTAGGCGAAGACTGGAATAGAATGTGATTTAGACCCGACATGTTTGAAGACTTGTATAATATGGATAAACTAAACACATTCTGGATTTTGAGATTAAAATGATAAGGTTTGACCCGTTTCGGTCAATTTATGCAAACTAGTTACATAAATCGAACCGAACGCGAAGGATGCGTAACGGGTAACCATAAGAGCCATATACAGGTTTCCTAAGTTAACATGCCTTAAATATGTTGTGACATCAGTAAGATATCTTCTATTATGCGCGAAACGAATTTAGACTCAAGCTATGCCCCGTAAGGGCATTTTGGTCATTTAAAAGGTTATAAAAGAGTTTAAATAATAATCTGAGTTACAGGTCTGATATAATTAGTAAAAATACTCATTTTTATAAATCATAACAGTAGGGTACTAAATATATGTGAAATTTATCCATTATAACCAAACTATGCACCGTATGGGCATTTTGGTAATTTCACATAGCCTTTAAAGGTCAAATCTGGAAATCTGAGTTAAAAACTTTAGCTTACTGTTATTGTATAAAAATATACTTAAAATATCAGTAGGTATCAACCTTATATGTGTAAAATAGTTTTGATGCATACTATGCGTCAAAATGCTTAAAAAGGCGATTTGGAGCCATTTCTGGGTTCTATATAGAAAGCTAATATTTTGATTATTCCAGGAGGTTTAAAATAATTTATTTATCATATAAAATCAGTAGCAAAAGGTTTGGGGTCAAAAAGATTTGTAAAACTCATTTTATAGCCCAAAAGGGCAAAACCGGCATTAACCGAATTAAAGCTACAACCCTATGTTATGCTCAGCCTAAAATTAATTAAAAATCTTCAAAAATCCCAAAATATTATATTACATCAGTGGGTAAAACGTTTGATACCAAAAAGTGGGTTAAACTAGGCTATATGTTAATTATGCCGTTTAATTAACAAAAAGCTTTCTAATTACGCTATTGAGCATAACTCTTAATCTAGACCTCAAACTGATGTCAAATTTTGGGTGCAAGTTTATAAACCTGTAACTAAGGTTTCTACTCTTTTACATTTTCAAAAATCACGTTTTAAGGTTATATGGGCATAATAGTCAACATATAAGCAATTAACGGGAACATGCATACGAATCGGATAACTATTGAACCAAGGTGTATAATCACAGAGGGTTATACTAACATACATCCTGGTCCAAATAAAGCTCTAAGGCATTTCTAAACTATGCTCAAATGGGTCAGAACTGAAAGTCAAAGAAAAAGTCAAATTATGCGACTTTCGGTTCCGAACCGGGTCTCTACTGAAAATTGTCGGGTTGAACATGTTTAGACATGTTCTTACATTAATTACCAAGTTATATTAATGATAAAACAGGTTGCATGTCTTCTACATTGCTAATTATGCATTAATTTGATTTTTAGCTTTCTGTTGACTTTTTAATATCAAGTTTGACCCGACAATTGACCTAGTTAGAGTGGGAATCAGAGAGTACCCTTTTAAGGGTTTATTACCCACATAATTACCTACTTATAGGTACTTTTAATTTGAGATTTGACTGAACAAATTTTAATTAATCTCGAAGTCAAACCTTAATTACGACGGTTTGACTTTTAGCTAATTAACTAAGCTAAACTTAATTAAAAAGGATTAAGGACGCTTACAAGAGTCCTAAGTATGATTAGGGACTTTAAGAAGACTTGTTGCTGATCAGAGGAGCTCCAGAGAAGTCTTGAAAAAATTTTCCAAGTGAGCAAGTGAGAATGTTGCAACTTGTTCTTCTTATATAGTGAACCCAATTGAGTTGGATGATGCCATGTAACTCTACTAATGTTATGGGATGCTCCCAGGTGTCCCTATGTTGCCAAATACCAGTTGCAAGGTCCCTGTTTTTGAAAACCATCCATATAAGGCGGTGCAACCTGCTGAACAGGCAGCTGTCAAATTTCTGCTGCCAGCGACTGGCTTACGGAGCGTAAGCAGAAGTCCTTGTGGTCCGTATGCTCCTCTTGCGGACCGTATGCTTAAACGGATGCGGTCCGTAACCGACCCTTGCTTAAATCGCCCAGTTGCAGGGCTTGCGGACCGTAAGCCTAAGGCCATACGGTCCGTATCCGATGACCAGAATCCAAAAATTTGTAAACTTCCAAGCTTTGACCATGCATTTCTTACAAGTCCGAATCTTATGCTTTCCTTTTCAGTAGAGGGACCAAGTGCTCAGACTTTGCACGCTTTGCATGCATTTACACATTTTTGGATCTTGTGGGAGGTTTTAAAATGTCGAAAATACCGAGAATTCACATTGGATTCATGTTTTAGGTTATAATCAATTTATTATTTAGGACAACCAACTTTATTTACATCATTTAGATGTTGATTAAGTATATCATGGTTAGGGATTTATTAATAGGTCGTTCAGAGGTATAAATTAACATATTGACGCTTTTAAATCCTACCGTACATCTTTATCTGGATCCGTTTTTCATAACACGTTTTGTATTACATGACATGTGTCCTTATTTTATTGGGTATGATTTTTACGAGGTGTTACATCCTCACCCCCTTAAAAGAAATCTCGACCTCGAGATTTACGGAAATAATTGAGGGTATTTATCTTTCATTGTGGACTCTAACTCCCACGTATACTCGGGACCTCTGCGGGCATCCCATTTAACCTTGACAATTGGCACATGTTTCCTCCGAAGCTTCTTAACCCGTCGATCCTCAATCGACAAAGATTTTTCCACAAATTTCAAACTCTCATCTATGTGCACATCTGTATGTGGTATGACTAGCGATTCATCAGCTAGACATTTCTTTAGATTGCAGATGTGGAATACATTGTGAATACCACTGAGCTCTTCAGGCAAGTTCAACTTATAAGCCACTGACCCAACACATTCGATAATCTCGAATGGTCCTATATACCTCGGGCTTAACTTACCTTTCCTACCAAATCGCATCACCCCTTTCCAGGGTGATACTTTAAGCAAAAATTTATCACCAACATCAGACTTTAGAGGTTTTCGCCTTTTATCAGCATAACTTTTCTGCCTATCCCTGGCAGCTTTCAGGCGGTCACGAATCTGGACAATCTTGTCCGTCGTTTCAAGGACTATATCAGGTCCTGACAATTGAGCTTCCCCTACTTCTGCCCAACAAACAGGCGTTCTACACTTTCTACCATATAATGCCTCAAAAGGCGCAGCCTTAATGCTTGTATGGTAGCTATTGTTATAGGAGAACTCGGTCAATGGCAGGTGCTTATCCCAACTACCACCTAGATCAATTACACATGCACGTAGCATGTCTTCCAAAGTTTGGATGGTACGTTTACTCTGCCCGTCCGTCTGAGGATGGTAAGCCGTACTGAAATTTAAGCGCGTGCCCAAAGACTGTTGGAAACTTTTCCAAAAGTGTGACGTGTATCTGGTATCTCTGTCAGAGATAATAGCCACTGGTACTCCATGCAGAGATACAATCTTATCAACATACAATTGGGCTAACATGTCAGAACTATAAGTTTCCTTAATGGGTAGGAAATGTGCTGACTTAGTCAGTCTATCTACTATCACCTATATAGTATCATTTCCTTTCTTTGTCTTTGGCAACTTGGTGATGAAATCCATTGTCACCATCTCCCACTTCCATGTGGGAAGTTCAGGTTGTTGTAGCAAACCTGACGGCTTCTGATGTTCAGCTTTGACTTGTGCACACGTCAAACATTTAGCTACATAGGCAGCTATAGACTTTTTCAAGCCTATCCACCAATAGTTTGCCTTCAGATCCTGGTACATCTTATCAGCTCCAGGATGAACGGAATATTTGGAGCTGTGGGCTTCCTAGAGCATAACATCCTGAAGTCCTCCAAAAACTGGAACCCAAATCCGTCCATTTAGTCTCAAAATTCCGTCCTTGCCATAAGATAACTGCTCTTCAGTTACTCCTAGCTTTTCATCAGGATAGTTAGCTTCCAACACAGCTTCATTCTGTGCAGCTAACAACCTTTCGTTCAAACTATTCTTTATCTCAATGCTCTTGGCATTGATTCTTATAGGTTTCACTCTTTCTTTCCTGCTTAAGGCATCGGCAACCACATTTTCCTTGCCTGGATGGTATCTTATCTCACAGTCATAATCATTCAAAGTTTCCATCCAACGCCATTGCCTCATGTTCAAATCCTTCTGATTAAACAAGTGTTGAAGGCTTTTATGATATGAATAGATTACACACCTGGTTCCATACAAGTAATGTCTCCACGGTTTTAGTGCAAATACAACGGCACCTAGTTCCAAGTCATGGGTGGTGTAATTCTTCTCATGCACCTTTAACTGTCGTGAAGCATAGGCAATGACCTTGCCTTTCTGCATAAGCACACAGCCCATTCCGGTGTGTGATGCATCACAATATACTATAAATTCATCAATTCCATCAGGCAACGTCAACACAAGAGCGTTGCTCAACTTCTGCTTCAAAATATCGAAAGATTCTTGCTGCTTAGGCCCCCAGTCAAACTTGCTATTCTTGTGGGTGAGTAAAGTCAGGGGTGCTGCAATTCTTGAGAAGTTTTCAATAAATCGTCTATAGTATCCTGCCAGTCCTAGAAAACTGCGAATCTCCGTAGGCGTCTTCGGCTCTTGCCAATTCATAACTGCTTCCACCTTCGCGGGATCCACTTGGATACCATGCTCACTAACCACATGTCCAATGAATTGGACTTCTCGAAGCCAAAATTCACACTTCGAAAATTTGGCGTAGAGTTTCTCATGATGTAGAAGTTTAAGAATACAGCGAAGGTGTTTCTCGTGGTCAGCTTGGTTCTTCGAGTAGATGAGGATGTCGTCAATTAAGACGATGACAAATTTATCCAAGTAGGGCTTGCAGACGCGATTCATGAGATCCATGAATGCGGCAGGTGCATTAGTGATCCCAAAAGGCATCACTAGGAACTCGTAATGGCCATAACGAGTCCTAAATGCAGTCTTGTGTACATCTTCATCTTTAACCTTCAATTGATGATAGCCTGACCTCAAATCGATCTTAGAGAAGTAGCTTTCCCCTTGTAATTGATCGAACAGATCGTCGATCCTGGGCAAAGGATACCTATTCTTGATAGTAACCTTATTAAGCTCACGGTAATCGATGCACAGACGCATTGATCCATCCTTCTTCTTGACAAACAGGATTGGCGCTCCCTATGGAGACGAACTAGGTCTAATGAAACCTTTGGCTAGCAATTCATCTAGTTGTGTTCTCAATTCCTTCATCTCTGTTGGTGCCAACCTATAAGGGGCTCTCGCGACAGGTGCTGCTCCAGGGATGATGTCAATTCTGAATTCTACTTGTCTATCTGGTGGTAAACCATGTAGTTCTTCAGGGAAAACTTCGGAATATTCAGAAATGACGGGGATGTCCTCAATATTAGGCTTTCGCTCATCAATAGTCACTTGTGCCATGTAAATGAAACAACCCTTCTTCAAGCATCTAGATGCCTTGAGCATAGACACTTGCTCAGGCAGTCCATACTGGGCTTGGTTACGAGATAACCAGTCCATGCCTAAAACGATGTCGAAACCGGCTAACTTCAAAGGAAGTAGGGACAATGGAAAAGAGTGGTTCCTAATGGATATGAAACATCCATCTAACACGGTTGACGCGGTTTCTAAGGTACCATCAGCTAATTCCACCTCATATTTCACACTTATGGTTTTAACAGGTAAATTCAGCAATTTGCAAAACTTATTATCTACAAATGATTTATCAGCTCCTAAATCAAATAGCACTCTCGCTGTAACACCTCGAAAATTCATGTCCAGTGAAATAAAGACACGTGTCATGTTATGCAAACGTGTTATAATAACAGATCTAGATAAAGATGTACGGTAGGATATATAAACGTCGACATGTTAAATTATACCTCTGAGCGACCTATTAATAAATCTCTAACCAGGATACATTTAATCAACATCTGAATTATGTATATAAATCTGGCTAGCCTAAATAATAAATTGGTTACAACCTTAGACATGGATCCAATATGAATTTCTTGGTATTTCCGACATTAAAAACCTCCCACAAGAATAAAAGTTGTGTAAGTGCATGGCTAGGCATGCAATGGCTGACTTCATGGTCCCCATACTGATTAAAAAGCACAAGAGTCGGAGATGTCATAGTTGCATGGTCACAGCCTGAAAGAAAACAAATTTTTGTCCTCTGGCGAAGTCTTACGGACCGTAAAGGTCTTACCTTACGGTCCGTAAGGAAAACGGTTACGGACCGTAAGCTCCAAGGGCGATTTTTTGACAGTTGCCTGTTAAAACGGTTGCACCGCCTTATTTGAGTGGTATTCGAAAATCAGGGGCTCTATAGGTGGTTTTTAGCATCTTAGGGACACCTGGGATGATCTTGCAACACATGTAGACTATTTTGGCATGATCTCATGCATTTGGGTTCACTATATAAGAGAACCAAGTTTGCTACATTTTGGTCTTTCACTTGCAACTTCTTTCAAGCTAGTCTCTGGAGCTCCCCTGATCAGCAACAAGTTTCCTAGTGGTCCCTAATCATACTTAGGACATTTGTAAGTGTCCTTAACCCTTCCTAATTCAGTTTAGCTTAGTTAATTAGCTAAAAGTCAAACCGTCGTAATTAAGGTTTGACTTCGAGATTAATTAAAATTGGTTCAGTCAAATCTCGAATTAAAAGTACCTTTAAGTAGGTAATTATGTGGGTAATAAACCCTTAAAAGGGTACTCCCTGATTCCCACTCTAACTAGGTCAATTGTCGGGTCAAACTTGTTATTAAAAAGTCAACAGAATGCTTATTTTCAAATTAATGCATAATTAGCAATATAGAACCCATACAACCTGTTTTATCATTAATATAACTTGTAAATTAATGTAAGAACATGTCTAAACATGTTCAACCCGACAATTTTCAGTAGAGACCCGGTTCGGAACCGAAAGTCGCATAATTTGACTTTTGCTTTGACTTTCAGTTCTGACCCGTTTAAGCATGTTTTAGAAATGCCTTAGAGCTTTAATTGGACTAGGTTACATGCTAGTATAACCCTCTGTGATTATACACCTTGGTTCATTAGTTATCCAATTAATATGCATGATTCCGTTAATTGCTTATATGTTGACTATTATGCCCTTTTCACCATAAAACGTGATTTTTAAAAATGTAAAAGAGTAGAAACCTTAGTTACTGATTTATAAACTTGTACCCAAAATTTGACATCAGCTTGAGGTGTAGATTGAGAGTTATACTCATTAGCGTAATTAGAAAGCTTTTTAGCGATTAAACGGCATAATTAGCATATAGCCTATTTAAACCCACTTTTTGATATCAAACTTTTTACCCACTGATGTAATATAATATTTTGGGATTTTCGAAGATTTTTAATAAATTTTAGGCTGAGCATAACTTAGAGTTATAAGCTTGATTCGGTAATTGTCGGTTTTGCCCTTTTGGGCTATAAAATGAGTTTTACATATCTTTTTGACCCCAAACCTTTTGCTACTAATTTTATATGATAAATAAATTATTTTAAACCTTCTAGAATAATAAAAATATCAGCTCTCTATATAGAACCCGGAAATGGCTCTTAATCACATTTTCAAGCATTTTTAACGCATAGTATGTACTAAAACTATTTTAAACATATAAGGGTTGATACCTACTGATATTTTAGGTAAATTGTAATATTTTAACAGTAAGAAAAAGTTATTTAACTCAGATTTCAGTTTTGACCTTTTTGGCTTAAGTGAAATTACCAAAATGCCCTTTTGAAGCATAGTATGGTTATAATTAACAAGTTTCACATATAGGCTATACCCTATTGTCATAACTTAGTAAATTAAGTATTTTTACTAATTATATCAGACCTGTAACTCAGATTATTGTTCAAACTCTTTTATAACCTTGTAAATGACCAAAATACCCTTACGGGGCATAGTTTGAGTTTAAATTCGTTTCGGGCATAATAAAAGATATCTTACTGATGTCACAACATATTTAAGGCATATTAACTTAGGAAACCTGTATATGGCTCTTATGGTTACCCGTTACGCATTCTTCGCGTTCGGTTCGGTTTATGTAACTAGTTTGCATAAATTGACCAAAGCGGGTCAAACCTTATCATTTTGATCTCAAAATCCAGAATGTGTTTAGCTTACCCATATTATACAAGTCTTCAAACTTGTCGAGTCTAAATCACATTCTATTCCGGTCTTCGCTTATTCATGCGTTCGAACCGTATCTTCCTTTAAAAACTAACCGGTCTAAGCTTAAGCTTAATTAAAGACCCGTTAGAAATCTAATAGGTTATTGTAAACCTTCGTTCTAGAATAGGAGGCCCAGTAAAAGCTATCTGTACTTGCTGATTTGATACGGCTGGGATTAAATTTATATTTAGCTCAGGTAAATACTTTTAACTTATTTTCCCTAACGGGCTTGGGGTATGGTATATAAAATATCGCTTGGTCGGGCATTGAATCTTTAATCGAATAGTGGTTAAACCATTGATATGCTCCGTTTGGAAATGTTTTGTTTGCTTAAAGCCTTTGGGGGGTTAATGACCATGTCCCGGATATCCTTGGCATCATTTTACGAAATGGCCACGACCTAAGCACGGGGTGTAGGCGTACACCCGTCAGTGCCTAAACAAATAATGTGGTGTGTCTATTAATCTTTAACCCAGCACAAACCGGGCTACTGAACGCATAAGAAACATGTAATTCTTTTACAAGATTATATTCAAATAATTATCCCAAGTTATAAAAAGTTTTGTGCCACGTGCATTCAAATCAATTTTATTAGACTTTTCAAAATGAGTCAGTTAATTGTATTTACCAGTGTAAACTGACGTATTTTCCCAAAAAGGTTAAGTGCAAGTACTACTCGAACTAGGCTGGCTTTCTCCTAGCATCCACAATAAGTCTCGCAAGCTTGGATGTCATAGAACTGTTGAACAATGTTTCCTTTTTATTTTGATCCACCTGTGTATCTGTTTCAACTATTTGTGATACTTAATATTACAATTTATTAAAGTTGAAATGAATCTATCTTTTGCTTCCGCTGTGCATTTAAATTTGTGTTGTTTGACTATGATGATATCAACTACGTCACGATACTCCCCACCGGGCCCACCGGTAATACGTGGAAATATCAGGGTGTGACAGGTTGGTATCAGAGCCAACACTGAGTGAATTAAACACTAGCCTTTTTGTTTAATCTCAGTTACACAATTGCACATTCCTCGAATTTTCGAGTCTAGGCAAAGAACATAGGACAAATCCTGATTTTTGTTTATTTTGTCTTTTATATTATTCTTGTTGTTATCTTTGTTTATGTTGACAGGTCTAAATATGCCACCGAGATTCTTTAGAAGAAAAGGAAAGTCACCTGCAACAAGCCACGACCAGGAGGCCGGGCCTTCTCAAAGGCGAACCTCACTTATCCCTATTAGCACCAGTCCGCAGGGAGACTGGAGGGCGCATCTACAACCAGCGAGGCGATCTGTCTCGTTAGCTTCGTCACCTTCTTACTTACACTCCTTTGGACCCCATTCCGAAAACGAACCAGATAACCCACAACCTTCGTTTATCCCTCTACAGCGGTCCAACTCGCGCCATTCCTTTGATAACCCGTCCCAACTCTTTCGAAGCCGGTTCAACCCGGCAAACTACCTCGAGGAACCCGTGGGTGTTAACCCATTGGGACCGGAGGATCATTTTTCGGGAGATCATGCCATGGATATGGATGAAGATACTGACCCTACCGAACCACCGACTGGTACCCCCACTCATCCCATAGAAATTTCTGATGGGTCATCTTTTCACGGATCACCTTACCGTGGTCCAGACAGTAACCAAGCTAGGTTCAACCAGCATGAATGGTATTTCACACCCTCTTACCATTCAACGCCTCAGCAGCAGCAGCAGCAATAGGATCCTTCCGGTGACTCTCGCTTTGTGGCAGTTACCCCACCACCACCACCTTAGCAGCAACCCCCTGAGCCGCCAACGCGAAGGAGAACAAATGCACGGATGTCCGTGTGAGAAGGGGTACATATCAGCACGCCTCAACCATCGAGTGGCAGCCACTACCCGCCGCTCTGTGAAAACCAGCAGATGGGGGGACCTTCAAACCCCAACCCGGAAGTGAACTCTGCACATGTTGTACCACCACCATTGGGCTTTGGTAACCCAATCCCTACCTACACTGGCCCAGCAACATATAATCCCTTCGAGCAGCCGGCTCACTCCAGTTTCAACTATGCGGAGATCGACCCATACCTGGCAGCATGGAACTACAATGCTCTTAACCCCGAAGGGCCTTACGGAACTCCTTGGGGAGTTGGATACCCAACTTATGGGTACCAACAGCAGCCGTCTCTTCGACCTCCACATCAGCCGCAACCGCAGGTACCACAGTTTTCCCCGCCTGAGCGGGAGGAAATTCTCCAAAGACTGGACCAGGTTGAACATGAAATTCACAGAGATCACAGGGAACGACATGGTTTCTTCATGGGATTAGCAGGTTTAATTAAAGGAAAAAGCAAGAAGGACCATTGAATCCTTCAATTTGTTGGTTGTATTTCCTTGTTTTCAGTTGAGCCCCTGCGTGGGCCTGTTTTTCTGTTTTAACCCCTGCTTGGGTATGTTTTGGTTGTTAGGCCCCTGCGTGGGCGTGTTTTTCTGTTGACCCCTGCGTGGGTAAATGTTGTGTTGTTTAGCCCCTGCGCAGGCATGTTACTTTCATTTGAAGTCCCGTTCAGGGCAGACTCATATTTTTAATTCATGTGGTGAACTAGTTAAATTTAAATACTTATTTTAGTTATATGCATGAACAAAAATATAAAATAAATAAATAACAATATTGTTACAAGATCTATCATTATATTAAAATGATAAAATATAAAAGGGACAAGGCCTAGCCTTCATGTCATCTAAAGACAGGGCCAAGACGGTAGTTCCCCAATTAGATTTAAGATCCTTATCAACATCTTAATTTAGGATTGTTCTGTGTTAAATGTTAAATAAGAATCTTAAAAGGTAAAACCTAGCTTGTATGTCATTATAAGACCTGGCCAATATGGTAAAACCTGTTTCAAAAGATTCAAATCTCTGTTAACATCTGCAAACATGTTAACATTCTTGGCTATTGTGATCCGCAAAATCACACATGTCACCCTTATGATTGAATAATCCCAATTCTTTATTATTATTTAAACATCCGATTGAGATGTAATGCCTACGGGCTATAATTATTGTCATATAAGACAAAAGACAGTCGTAGCTTATAAACTCCCTGTCAAGAAAGGTAATGAACCTTGATTCAAACCTTAATAACTAGATCCTATAAGATCTCGACCTACAATTTATAAATGTCCATGTGACTAAGCCTGTTGTGCCATTATTATTATATTTTATTCTAGAACTAAGGGTTACTGATGTAAGGTCCCAAATGAAATTACTTAACAAATTAACCAATATGGTTCTTTAATTACCATGGTTAATAAATTATCAAGATGACAAATCTATTATAAATCCCTAAACGAATAATTGTCATCATCTTATGTAGCAATCTAACTACATGGCCGAGTCTGAAGAGGTCAACAGTCGGCCAAAGGAGAATCATGACGCCACCAGGATCAATGTAACTGGTGCAGAACTCCAAGCATTGGTAGACAATGCTGTTACCAAAGCCATAAATAGGCAGTATAATGAAACGAGTAGTACTCGAAGCATGACCCAATCAGCACCCCATTCTAAGCCAAAAACTCACTTTGAGGCTCATAGTAAGCCACCCTCTAAGCTAGATAAGCCAAAGAACGATGATGACGATCATCACTCCTCAAACCAGCAAAGTGTCCCATCAAAGAAGATCAAGCTTAAACAGGAACCGCGTGGTAAGTCCTGTTCTTATAAATACTTCGTCTCATGCAAACCCAGGGACTTTACTGGGGAGAAAGGAGCGGTTGACTGCATGACATGGTTGGACGAAATGGATACCGTGGTTGATATCAGCGGGTGCGCTGATAAGGATGTAGTAAAATTTGTATCTCAATCGTTCAAAGGTGAGGCCTTAGCCTGGTGGAGATTGTTGATTCAAGCTACTGGGAAGATTCCACTGTACAATATGACATGGGAACAATTTGTTACCCTCATCAAGGAGAACTACTGTCCTCAGCATGAGGTTGAAAAGATTGAGTCGGATTTTCTGTCTTTGGTAATGAAAAATCTGGATTGCCAAGCTTACCTTACGAGCTTTAATACAATGTCAAGGTTGGTTCCTTATCTTGTGACACCTGAACCCAAGAGGATAGCTTGTTTCATCGGGGGTTTAGCCCCAGAAATCAAGGCCAGTGTGAAGGCCTCTAGACCAGCTACCTTTCGGTCTGCAGCTGATATATCATTGTCCCTTACTTTGGACGCGGTCAGACAGAGATCGCTGAGGAACGTTGATACCGAGAAGAGGAAGCGTAAGGATGACAACTCACGACGCTCAGACAAAAGGCATAAAGGAAATAGTGACCACAAAAAGAGCTCTGGATTCAAGAAAGATGGTCATCAGTCGGGAGATAAACCCAAGTGTGAGGTTTGTAGGAAGCACCATTTTGGGAGGTGCAGATTAGAGTCTAAATCCCAGTCACAGCCGAGAGCTTGTGGGATTTGCAAGTCTTTTGAGCACAAGACCTTAGACTGTAAGAAAATCAAGGATGCTACGTGCTATAGCTGCAATGAAAAAGGGCATATCAAGTCCAACTGCCCAAAACTTACAAAGAAGACGGAGGATGGGAAAAAGACCAATGCTAGGGTCTTCAGGATGGATGCAAAAGAAGTTCTCCAGGACGACAATGTGATCACAGGTACCTTCCTCATAAATGATGTCTATGCAAGAGTATTGTTTGATTCAGGAGCTGATAAATCATTTGTAGATAATAAGTTTTGCAAATTGCTGAATTTACCTGTTAAAACTTTAAGTGTGAAGTATGAGGTGGAATTAGCTGATGGAACCATGGAAACCGCCTCAACTGTGTTAGACGGATGTGTTATATCCATTAGGAACCACTCTTTTCCTTTGTCCTTACTTCCCTTTAAGCTAGCCGGTTTTGATATAGTGATAGGTATGGATTGGTTATCGAATAACCAAGCCCAGATTGTGTGCAACAAGAAGCAAGTTGTAGTTAAGACCCCGTCTGGTGAGCCACTTACCATTCAGGGAGATACCCAGTATGGACTGCCTGAGCAAGTGTCTATGCCTAAGGCATCTAGATGTTTGAAGAAAGGTTGTGTCATTTATATGGCACAAGTGACTATTAGTGAGCAGAAACCCAAGATTGAAGATATTCCAGTAATTTCTGAATACCCTGAAGTTTTCCCTGAAGAACTACCTGGTTTACCACCAGATAGGCAAGTAGAATTCAGAATTGACATCATTCCCGGAGCAGCGCCTGTCGCAAGAGCGCCTTACAGGTTGGCACCAACGGAAATGAAGGAACTAAGGACACAATTAGATGATTTGTTAGCCAAAGGTTTTATTATACCTAGTTCGTCCCCTTGAGGAGCGCCAATCCTATTTGTCAAGAAGAAGGATGGATCGATGCGTCTGTGCATCGATTACTGTAAGCTTAATAAGGTTACTATCAAGAATAGGTATCCATTGCCTAGGATCGACGATCTATTCGATCAATTACAAGGGGCAAGTTATTTCTCTAAGATCGATTTGAGGCCAGGCTATCATCAGTTGAAGGTTAAAGAAGAAGATGTACACAAGACTGCATTTAGGACTCGTTATGGTCATTACGAGTTCCTAGTGATGCCTTTTGGGCTCACTAATGCACCTGCCGCATTCATGGATCTCATGAATCGTGTCTGCAAGCCCTACTTGGACAAATTTGTCATCGTCTTCATTGACGACATCCTCATCTACTCGAAGAACCAAGCTGACCATGAGAAACACCTTCGCTGTATTCTTAAACTTCTACATCATGAGAAACTCTACGCCAAATTTTCTAAGTGTGAATTTTGGCTTCGAGAAGTCCAATTCCTTGGACATGTGGTTAGTGAGCGTGGTATCCAAGTGGATCCCGCTAAGGTGGAAGCTGTTATGAATTGGCAAGAGCCAAAGACGCCTACCGAGATTCGTAGCTTCCTAGGTTTAGCAGGATAGTATAGATGATTTATCGAAAATTTCTCAAGAATTGCAGCACCCCTGACTTTACTCACCCGCAAGAAAAGCAAGTTTGACTGGGGGCCTAAGTGTAACGCCCCAAAATCTGAATGTTAATATTTGTCGTGTGTTCCTATATGACACGTCATGAAATAAATAACTAGGTTATTTAACCTAGTTAAGGGTATGGTCAAAAGTATTAAATGATGAAGGTAGTGTTAGTTATGTTTTAAAGGCAAACCCGAGGGGCTAAAGTGGAACAAATGAAAGTTCATTTTACTAATTAAAAGATCAACACAAACACACAAACACACATACGTGTGTGTTCGTGAAGCTTCAGGAGCTCTCAAGAGCTCCAAACCCTAACTCACTTAAATCACCAAATTGAAGGGTGAATCGAGGCTCAAATTCAAGAAGAAACACAGATTAATGATCACCTTCACGAGGGGATCATAAGGTATGTTTTAAATCTAAGATTTGTGATCATGTGTGAAGTGGGTTATGTTCAAATCCGTGAGTTAGTATGAAATTGATCATGTATAAGGGTTAGAATCATCGTATAGAACACGGGTTACGTATGGTTTATGTTAATTTGATGATTAGAGGTGAAACCCGTTAGTTAGGGTGAAGATGATGACTAGAATCACCTTCCATGTCCGAGCCTTGTTGAAAGATTGATGTATTATGTGGGTATGATGAATTCTTGTTAGATGAATTAGGAGAAAAATGATGATGATATGTTTGATGTTTATTTGGGAATGATCCATGATGGTTAGTAGTAGGTTTTGATGGGTTATGTATGAGTTTAGAAGATTTATGCATGAATAAGTTGTACGTTATGCTTAAAAGGTAGTACGTACATCAAGTGTATGATAAAATGTATATAGTGTCGTCCGTATAGTTGATTATGATGTTACGGGTATATGTTGATAAGTCGATGGTTACATATGGTTAATAGTTGACTTTTTAAAGTCAACAAGTATAAGAAACATGATTTGACTCGTTGTCGTAAAGGTAGGATTATAGGAAGTCGTTTGGTACATGTTATGTTAATATGCGTTATTTGTGATTACATGATGAATTACATGAGTTGGAAAGGATATGAAGTTGATTTTTATGTAGTATGCTTGTTAGAAATGACTAAGGGAAGTTAAGTGTGGATAATGCGATTGGTATGATTGTTAACATGTACAAATGGGTATGCTAACAAGAATGTGGTTTCGATGACATGGAAGTGTAGGGACCATGTCGAGACGGGCTCAAGCATGATGTGTTAACGGGTCAAGAAGGGGCAAGGATCGGATACGAGCACGGATGCATAAGGTAAGTGATTTCTGTAATCACTTCTTAGTTCGATTAAGTAATATGGTGTTTTAATTAACTAAACATGATGGTTGAGGTCAAATATGTGTTGTAGTCTTTCGTCGTAAAGGATGGGATTAAAGTTGACCAAAATGCCCTTGATGGGTATTTTGGGCAAACGATCTTAAAAGTAGTTTAGAAACAAGCTATTCGATTAGTGTAATGTTTTGGTCAAGTATGAAAGTGAGGAGTAGGGTTTTGTAAGTCAGAAACGTTTTAATGCGCAATTACCCTTAACGGGTCAAAATAAGCTTTTGAGCGCAAACGGGTGGAATAAGATGTAAGGTATTCGGGAATGAATCTTTTAGGACAAATGACCTTGAAATTATCAATTCATATGAAGTTAAGGTCAAACAAACAAGTTATGTGGGTAAATGCATGAACGGGTCAAAATATGGAAAAAGGGTAATAAGCCGAAGGCTTAAAAGTTATAAATTTCGGTAGTCCAAATATTGGATTTTCACCCCATGTGATGGAGAATTAAATTACGGTTACGTAGGAAAAATAATCGGGTAAAACGGACCAAAAACGAGGAAGTTATGCTCGTTTCCGTAAAATCCAGACGTGCTGGGAATATGCAGCAACCAGCTGCAAGAATTCTGTGAAAACAGGGGCTTGGCGTGACGCCAAGGCCCTTGGCGTCACGCGAGGCCCCCTTGTTTAGCGAAAATTGTTCGTTTGCTCCGTTTTGGCTTGGGAACTCGTTTAAACGCGTTTTAAGTTGCGTATGACTAATTTAACTTATGTTTTATGACCATTAGGGTAAGCGCACATGTAGATAGGTACATATGTATGTTTGTATATCTCTATACACGTATGTAGAAATGTATGAAAGCATGTATGCACCTACGTGGGTATGTTGATAAGTATGTGAGCAAGAATACGCGGATATATGAAGGTTTGTATGTGAGTAGGCGTGTATGAGTTTGGTATGTTGCAATTAGGAATGTATGTATGTATAGATGTATAATGTCATGAGCGTACATAATGGTGTAGGTATGTGTATATGTAGATACGTATATAACTATGTAGATGTATTTATAGGTAGGTATGCATGTAGGTTGGCATGTATGTGTGTGAGTATGTATGGAGATATTATGAATGAAGTTTAGGTATGTATGTAAGTCATTCAATATGATTAAGTTTTTATGTGGTTATTCGTGTACCTGGAGGTTTAAGGGTAATGCAGGTACAGTATCGAAGATTCACAAGAAGTGAGGTACTCAGAAGGAACGTTTAATGTAAAGGAATAATGGAACGTAAATATTCCAAGGCTAAGTATCGTTTATATTGATAACATATTAATGTTGTGTATGTGTTTGGTGAGTGCAGGTTGTTCGAGCCGGACTATCATATGGAAAAGGAGCGATCAAAGATCGAGTCACAAGATAGATTGTACGGGAGTGTCTAGTACGTAACTGAGTGAAGCTAGGTTATGTTTCCTTATTGTAAACGAGTATAATAAATGTATTTATTGTAAAAGAATTAACCTTAAGAATGAATTTTAAGTGCGTCGAGGTGTTTGTAACGAAAGAAATTTTTATGGTACGAATTTCCGCTGCGACTTTTGTCATATACAAATTAGGGTGTAACAAGTTGGTATCAGAGCCCTGGTTTGAGGGAATCAAGTACGAGAAGGTAAGTACTTGAACTCAAACTTGTGTGCTCTTGAGATAAGAAACCCGTACAATCTAAGACTCGATCAAGATCCAAAGGTAAAAGCTAATGTAAGTATGTACTTATGTATACGTATAAAGAAACTGACGGTTTTGTATGTGCGAGGTAAGCATAAGTGTTTGAAGAGGATGATCTATGAATGCAGTCTAGGATGAATACTAAGGCATGAAAAGAGGTAATAAGCCAAATTTGAATCCATGTACGTAAATTCGATATGTGGGTATATGTAACAGTAAAATTTATTAAGAAAAGGAAAATGTTAAATGAAGGATAATGATAGTATAGTAATGAAGTACTGAAAGTGATACACGCGCCGAAACCTAAGTCTACGGACATAAGGTGACAATTACATGAATGCACGAAACTACTATGTGGATTGTGTACCTGGCCAGTACACGAGAAACGTATGACGTTCGTGAGATCATGACAATTGTTACAGGTATGTCCGGTAGAGTTGGGTAGCGGGCGGGCGTGTGGGTGAAATGGGAAGTAAGACTCTCGGGAAATTGAGAGTACTATGTAAGAATGAAAAACATGCCTGATAAGAATGAAGAATGTTGAATCCGTGATTAAGTGCGGATCAACAAGATATGAATAATATGTTTGAATCCGTGAGACGAATTCAGGGAATGAAAGGTATGAATGCAATGTTTGAATCCGTGAGACGGATTCAAGGATGAAAGGCATGGGTGGTATGTTTGAATCCGTGAGACGGATTCAAGGATGAAAGGCATGGATAATATGTTTGGATCCGCGAGAAGGATTCAAAACGCAGAAGTAATGAAAGGCATGAATGTAATGTTTGAGTCCGTAAGGCGGATTCAATGAATGAAAAAGCATGAATGATGCGTCTGAATCCGTGACAAGGGTTTAAAAATATAAAAAGATGAAATTAATCCGTATAAGAAGGTGTCGACAGTTTGACCATGATTGAGTCGAACGGGTCAGAGAAATAAGTATAAAGTAAAAGGTGATAGTATAATAGACGAAGTTTTGTATAAGTTACGTGTTAGATGTGTTAGTAATTGACTCTTAGAAGTCAGAATGATGACGGGCTGTGACCCGGACAATAACCTGAGTATGGGTGGGAATGGTAAGCTTGGTAAGAGATATTGAAACAATGTAATAAGGTCTTTGCAAGTAAGCATGAATAGAAGGAAGTACAAGCGTGTACTTCAGTTGGCGAAATGATTAATAGAATGAAAGGATTGCATGTAAGAAATAGAATGTGTGGTACATTATAGCAGGTACGTAGGAAATTGTAGAAGAGTTATAGGTGGGTAATCACCTAGTGTAATGAATGTTTGAATGACATATGCTAACCGCCGATGTTGTTGATGATAATGTTAGAACTATTGATGTGATGAAACCAATCGTATTGGTGAAAGGACGTGCACGAGCGGAAGCTCATTACACGAATGAATGAAACCTGGCCTGTTACGGCTAGTACTCGAGGAGAAGATGATCGATCTGGGTTACGGATCGTTGGTTTGTGAAATGAAAAGAGGTTAGTAAAAGGTTTAGCTCATGTTGGATAGATATGAACTAGTATGACACATGTATATATGTAAACTAAGTAATGCATGAAGTGAAAGCAATAGTAATGTGAAATGAACGAAATGATTTAAAGGTAACGTAAAGGTATGCAAGGTACAAGTAACTGTAGAAAACGTAGAATAAGAGTAACGTTAGAGTTAAACACATAGGTGTGAATAAGAAATGGTAGTTTTGTTATGATATCAAAACAAGAGTTAAATATTATACAGTGCTTATAGAGAATGTAATCTTAAGAGATGAGATGAAGGTATTAGATTCGTTATGAACGGATCATAAGGATGTATGTATGATTATAGATTAAAGAAGTGGGTATATTGACCCGTTATTAACCGGTCAAGGAAATAAGAATGATGTGTGAAGTTATAGTATGGAAGGCATGAACTTATTAGAAAGAAGCCAATTATATGAATAGTTTATGAATCGAGAATGTATAGTTACCCATTACTATGATGTATTAGTTAGAGTTAAACATATCTGAGTATATACAAATTCGATGCAAGATCGTATAGTCGATGAAAACATTATGAATGTTGAAATAAACAAATGGAAATGTTAGTAATGGGATGTTGGAATGGTTTCAAGTAAATAAAAAGATATATAATGCATATGATATACGAATATTAGAATGATGAATGAACCATTAGCTATGAAGACTGTTAGGAATTAGCGTTATTAGTGAAAGTGACACTAATAAGAACTCCGGAACGGGTTATTTAAGAAAGACGATAGTCGTTGTGATGGGCTAGCGGTAGTGTTGATGGGACGTAGAGAAGAATTAATTGTTGTTAAATAGAGGTGAGAAAGGTTTAGGGGACGAAACCTCATTTAAGGGTGGTAGACTTGTAACGCCCCAAAATCTGAATGTTAATATTTGTCATGTGTTCCTATATGACACGTCATGAAATAAATAACTAGGTTATTTAACCTAGTTAAGGGTATGGTCAAAAGTATTAAATGATGAAGGTAGTGTTAGTTATGTTTTAAAGGCAAACCCGAGGGGCTAAAGTGGAACAAATGAAAGTTCATTTTACTAATTAAAAGATCAACACAAACACACAAACACACATACGTGTGTGTTCGTGAAGCTTCAGGAGCTCTCAAGAGCTCCAAACCCTAACTCACTTAAATCACCAAATTGAAGGGTGAATCGAGGCTCAAATTCAAGAAGAAACACGGATTAATGATCACCTTCACGAGGGGATCATAAGGTATGTTTTAAATCTAAGATTTGTGATCATGTGTGAAGTGGGTTATGTTCAAATCCGTGAGTTAGTATGAAATTGATCATGTATAAGGGTTAGAATCATCGTATAGAACACGGGTTACGTATGGTTTATGTTAATTTGATGATTAGAGGTGAAACCCGTTAGTTAGGGTGAAGATGATGACTAGAATCACCTTCCATGTCCGAGCCTTGTTGAAAGATTGATGTATTATGTGGGTATGATGAATTCTTGTTAGATGAATTAGGAGAAAAAATGATGATGATATGTTTGATGTTTATTTGGGAATGATCCATGATGGTTAGTAGTAGGTTTTGATGGGTTATGTATGAGTTTAGAAGATTTATGCATGAATAAGTTGTACGTTATGCTTAAAAGGTAGTACGTACATCAAGTGTATGATAAAATGTATATAGTGTCGTCCGTATAGTTGATTATGATGTTACGGGTATATGTTGATAAGTCGATGGTTACATATGGTTAATAGTTGACTTTTTAAAGTCAACAAGTATAAGAAACATGATTTGACTCGTTGTCGTAAAGGTAGGATTATAGGAAGTCGTTTGGTACATGTTATGTTAATATGCGTTATTTGTGATTACATGATGAATTACATGAGTTGGAAAGGATATGAAGTTGATTTTTATGTAGTATGCTTGTTAGAAATGACTAAGGGAAGTTAAGTGTGGATAATGCGATTGGTATGATTGTTAACATGTATAAATGGGTATGCTAACAAGAATGTGGTTTCGATGACATGGAAGTGTAGGGACCATGTCGAGACGGGCTCAAGCATGAGGTGTTAACGGGTCAAGAAGGGGCAAGGATCGGATACGAGCATGGATGCATAAGGTAAGTGATTTCTGTAATCACTTCTTAGTTCGATTAAGTAATATGGTGTTTTAATTAACTAAACATGATGGTTGAGGTCAAATATGTGTTGTAGTCTTTCGTCGTAAAGGATGTGATTAAAGTTGACCAAAATGCCCTTGATGGGTATTTTGGGCAAACGATCTTAAAAGTAGTTTAGAAACAAGCTATTCGATTAGTGTAATGTTTTGGTCAAGTATGAAAGTGAGGAGTAGGGTTTTGTAAGTCAGAAACGTTTTAATGCGCAATTACCCTTAACGGGTCAAAATAAGCTTTTGAGCGCAAACGGGTGGAATAAGATGTAAGGTATTCGGGAATGAATCTTTTAGGACAAATGACCTTGAAATTATCAATTCATATGAAGTTAAGGTCAAACAAACAAGTTATGTGGGTAAATGCATGAACGGGTCAAAATATGGAAAAAGGGTAATAAGCCGAAGACTTAAAAGTTATAAATTTCGGTAGTCCAAATATTGGATTTTCACCCCATGTGATGGAGAATTAAATTACGGTTACGTAGGAAAAATAATCGGGTAAAACGGACCAAAAACGAGGAAGTTATGCTCGTTTCCGTAAAATCCAGACGTGCTGGGAATATGCAGCAACCAGCTGCAAGAATTCTGTGAAAACAGGGGCTTGGCGTGACGCCAAGGCCCTTGGCGTCACGCGAGGCCCCCTTGTTTAGCGAAAATTGTTCGTTTGCTCCGTTTTGGCTTGGGAACTCGTTTAAACGCGTTTTAAGTTGCGTATGACTAATTTAACTTATGTTTTATGACCATTAGGGTAAGCGCACATGTAGATAGGTACATATGTATGTTTGTATATCTCTATACACGTATGTAGAAATGTATGAAAGCATGTATGCACCTACGTGGGTATGTTGATAAGTATGTGAGCAAGAATACGCGGATATATGAAGGTTTGTATGTGAGTAGGCGTGTATGAGTTTGGTATGTTGCAATTAGGAATGTATGTATGTATAGATGTATAATGTCATGAGCGTACATAATGGTGTAGGTATGTGTATATGTAGATACGTATATAACTATGTAGATGTATTTATAGGTAGGTATGCATGTAGGTTGGCATGTATGTGTGTGAGTATGTATGGAGATATTATGAATGAAGTTTAGGTATGTATGTAAGTCATTCAATATGATTAAGTTTTTATGTGGTTATTCGTGTACCTGGAGGTTTAAGGGTAATGCAGGTACAGTATCGAAGATTCACAAGAAGTGAGGTACTCAGAAGGAACGTTTAATGTAAAGGAATAATGGAACGTAAATATTCCAAGGCTAAGTATCGTTTATATTGATAACATATTAATGCTGTGTATGTGTTTGGTGAGTGCAGGTTGTTCGAGCCGGACTATCATATGGAAAAGGAGCGATCAAAGATCGAGTCACAAGATAGATTGTACGGGAGTGTCTAGTACGTAACTGAGTGAAGCTAGGTTATGTTTCCTTATTGTAAACGAGTATAATAAATGTATTCATTGTAAAAGAATTAACCTTAAGAATGAATTTTAAGTGCGTCGAGGTGTTTGTAACGAAAGAAATTTTTATGGTACGAATTTCCGCTGCGACTTTTGTCATATACAAATTAGGGTGTAACACTAAGCAGCAAGAATCTTTTGATATTCTAAAGCAAAAGTTGAGCAACGCTCCTGTATTGACGTTGCCTGATGGAATTGATGAATTTGTAGTATACTGTGATGCATCGCACACAAGTATGGGATGTGTGCTGATGCAGAAAGTCAAGGTTATTGCCTACGCTTCTCAACAATTGAAAGTGCATGAGAAGAATTACACCACCCACAACTTGGAGTTGGGTGCCGTGGTATTCGCACTGAAGCTTTGGAGGCATTACTTGTATGGAACTAAGTGTGTGATCTATTCTGATCATAAGAGCCTTCAACACTTGTTTAATCAAAAGGATTTAAACATGAGGCAACGACGTTGGATGGAAACTTTGAATGATTCTGACTGTGAGATAAGATACCATCCAGGCAAGGCAAATGTGGTTGCTGATGCCTTAAGCAGGAAGGAAAGAGTGAAGCCTATAAGAATCAATGCCAAGAGCATTGAGATAAAGAATGGTTTGAACGAAAGGTTGTTAGCTGCACAGAAGGAAGCCGTGTTGGAAGCTAACTATCCTGATGAAAAGCTAGGAGTGACTGAGGAGCAGTTATCCTATGACAAGGACGGAATCCTGAGGTTAAATGGACGAATATGGGTTCCAGTTTATGGGGGACTTCGGGATGTTATCCTCCAGGAAGCCCACAGTTCTAAATATTCCGTTCATCCTGGGGCTGATAAGATGTACCAGGATCTAAAGACAAATTATTGGTGGATAGGGTTGAAAAAGTCTGTAGCTGCCTATGTAGCTAAATGTTTGACGTGTGCGCAAGTCAAAGCCGAACATCAGAAGCCGTCTGGTTTGCTACAACAGCCTGAACTTCCCACATGGAAGTGGGAAATGGTAACAATGGATTTCATCACCAAGTTACCGAAGACAAGGAAAGGAAATGATACTATACGGGTGATAGTAGATAGACTGACTAAGTCAGCACATTTCCTACCCATTAAGGAGACTTTTAGCTCCGACATGTTAGCCCAATTGTACGTAGATAAGATTGTATCTCTGCATGGTGTGCCAGTATCAATTATCTCTGACAGAGATACGAGATACACATCACATTTTTGGAAAAGTTTCCAACAGTCTTTGGGCACGCGCTTGAATTTTAGTACAGCTTAACATCCTCAGACGGATGGGCAGAGTGAGCGTACCATCCAAACTTTGGAAGACATGCTTCGTGCATGTGTGATTGATTTAGGTGGTAGTTGGGATAACCACCTGCCATTGATCAAGTTCTCCTATAACAATAGCTATCATACGAGCATTAAGGCTGCGCCTTTTGAAGCATTATATGGTAGGAAATGCAGAACGCCTATTTGTTGGGCGGAAGTAGGAGAAGTTCAATTATCAGGACCTGATTTAGTCTTTGAAACGACGGACAAGATTGTCCAGATTCGTGACCGCCTGAAAGCTGCTAGGGATAGGCAGAAAAGTTATGCTAATAAAAGGTGAAAACCTCTAAAGTCTGAGGTTGGTGATAAAGTTTTGCTTAAAGTATCACCCTGGATAGGGGTGATGCGATTTGGTAAGAAAGGTAAGTTAAGCCCGAGGTATATAGGACCATTCGAGATTATCGAATGTGTTGGGTCAGTGGCTTATAAATTGAACTTGCCTGAAGAGCTCAGTGGTATTCACAATGTATTCCACATCTGCAATCTAAAGAAATGTCTAGCTGATGAATCACTAGTCATACCACATACAGATGTGCATATAGATGAGAGCTTAAAATTTGTGGAAAAACCTTTGTCGATTGAGGATCGACGGGTTAAGAAGCTTCGGAGGAAGCATGTACCTATCGTAACGGTCAAATGGGATGCCCGCAGAGGTCCCGAATATACTTGGGAAGTAGAGTCTACCATGAAGGAAAAATACCCTCATTTGTTCCAATAAATCTCGAGGTCGAGATTTCTTTTAAGGGGGTGAGGATGTAACACCTCGAAAATTCATGTCCAGTGAAATAAAGACACGTGTCATGTTATGCAAACGTGTTATAAAAACAGATCCAGATAAAGATGTACGGTAGGATTTAAAAACGTCGACATGTTAAATTATACCTCTGAGCGACCTATTAATAAATCCCTAACCAGGATACATTTAATCAACATCTGAATTATGTATATAAATCTGGCTATCCTAAATAATAAATTGGTTACAACCTTAGACATGGATCCAATATGAATTTCTTGGTATTTCTGACATTAAAAACCTCCCACTAGAATACAAGTTGTGTAAGTGCATGGCTAGGCATGCAATGGCTGACTTCATAGTCCCCATACTGATTAAAAAGCACAAGAGTCGGAGATGTCATAGTTGCATGGTCACAGCCTGAAATAAAACAAATTTTTGTCCTCTGGCGAAGTCTTACGGACCGTAAAGGTCTTACCTTACGGTCCGTAAGGGAAACGGTTACGGACCGTAAACTCCAAGCCTTACGGTCCATAAGGACTGCATCTGGGCGATTTTTTGGACAGCTGCCTGTTAAAACGGTTGCACCACCTTATTTGAGTGGTATTAGAAAATCAGGGGCTCTATAGGTGGTTTTTAGCATCTTAGGGACACATGGGATGATCTTGCAACACATGTAGACTATTTTGGCATGATCTAATGCATTTGGGTTCACTATATAAGAGAACCAAGTTTGCTACATTTTGGTCTTTCACTTGCAACTTCTTTCAAGCAAGTCTCTGGAGCTCCCCTGATCAGCAACAAGTTACCTAGTGGTCCCTAATCATACTTAGGACATTTGTAAGTGTCCTTAACCCTTCCTAATTCAGTTTAGCTTAGTTAATTAGCTAAAAGTCAAACCGTCGTAATTAAGGTTTGACTTCGAGATTAATTAAAATTGGTTCAGTCAAATCTCAAATTAAAAGTACCTTTAAGTAGGTAATTATGTGGGTAATAAACCCTTAAAAGGGTACTCCCTGATTCCCACTCTAACTAGGTCAATTGTCGGGTCAAACTTGTTATTAAAAAGTCAACAGAATGCTTATTTTCAAATTAATGCATAATTAGCAATATAGAACCCATACAACCTATTTTATCATTAATATAACTTGGAAATTAATGTAAGAACATGTCTAAACATGTTCAACCCGACAATTTTCAGTAGAGACCCGGTTCGGAACCGAAAGTCGCATAATTTGACTTTTGCTTTGACTTTCAGTTCTGACCCGTTTAAGCATGTTTTAGAAATGCCTTAGAGCTTTAATTGGACTAGGTTACATGCTAGTATAACCCTCTGTGATTATACACCTTGGTTCATTAGTTATCCAATTAATATGCATGATTCCGTTAATTGCTTATATGTTGACTATTATGCCCTTTTCACCATAAAACGTGATTTTTAAAAATGTAAAAGAGTAGAAACCTTAGTTACTGATTTATAAACTTGTACCCAAAATTTGACATCAGTTTGAGGTGTAGATTGAGAGTTATACTCATTAGCGTAATTAGAAAGCTTTTTAGCGATTAAACGGCATAATTAGCATATAGCCTATTTAAACCCACTTTTGATATCAAAATTTTTACCCACTGATGTAATATAATATTTTGGGATTTTTGAAGATTTTTAATAAATTTTAGGCTGAGCATAACTTAGAGTTATAAGCTTGATTCGGTAATTGTCGGTTTTGCCCTTTTGGGCTATAAAATGAGTTTTACATATCTTTTTGACCCCAAACCTTTTGCTACTGATTTTATATGATAAATAAATTATTTTAAACCTTCTAGAATAATAAAAATATCAGCTCTCTATATAGAACCCAGAAATGGCTCTTAATCACCTTTTTAAGCGTTTTTAACGCATAGTATGTACTAAAACTATTTTAAACATATAAGGGTTGATACCTACTGATATTTTAGGTAAATTATAATATTTTAACAGTAAGCAAAAGTTATTTAACTCAGATTTCAGTTTTGACCTTTTTGGCTTAAGTGAAATTACCAAAATGCCCTTTTGAAGCATAGTATGGTTATAATTAATAAGTTTCACATATAGGCTATACCCTACTGTTATAACTTAGTAAATTAAGTATTTTTACTGATTATATCAGACCTGTAACTCAGATTATTGTTCAAACTCTTTTATAACCTTGTAAATGACCAAAATACCCTTACGGGGCATAGTTTGAGTTTAAATTCGTTTCGGGCATAATAAAAGATATCTTACTGATGTCACAACATATTTAAGGCATATTAACTTAGGAAACCTGTATATGGCTCTTATGGTTACCCGTTACGCATTCTTCGCGTTCGGTTCGGTTTATGTAACTAGTTTGCATAAATTGACCAAAGCGGGTCAAACCTTATCATTTTGATCTCAAAATCCAGAATGTGTTTAGCTTACCCATATTATACAAGTCTTCAAACTTGTCGGGTCTAAATCACATTCTATTCCGGTCTTCGCTTATTCATGCGTTCGAACCGTATCTTCCTTTAAAAACTAACCGGTCTAAGCTTAAGCTTAATTAAAGACCCGTTAGAAATCTAATAGGTTATTGTAAACCTTCGTTCCAGAATAGGAGGCCCAGTAAAAGCTATCTGTACTTGCTAATTTGATACGGCTGGGATTAAATTTATATTTAGCTCAGGTAAATACTTTTAACTTATTTTCCCTATACGGGCTTGGGGTATGGTATATAAAATACCGCTTGGTCGGGCATTGAATCTTTAATCGAATAGTGGTTAAACCATTGATATGCTCCGTTTGGAAATGTTTTGTTTGCTTAAAGCCTTTGGGGGGTTAATGACCATGTCCCGGATATCCTTGGCATCATTTTACGTAATGGCCACGACCTAAGCCCGGGGTGTAGGCGTACACCCGTCAGTGCCTAAACAAATAATGTGGTGTGTCTATTGATCTTTAACCCGGCACAAACCAGCCTACTGAACACATAAGAAACATGTAATTCTTTTACAAGATTATATTCAAATAATTATCCCAAGTTATAAAAAGTTGTGTGCCACGTGCATTCAAATCAATTTTATTAAACTTTTCAAAATGAGTCAGTTAATTGTATTTACCAGTGTAAACTGACGTATTTTCCCAAAAAGGTTAAGTGCAGGTACTACTCGAACTAGGATGGCTTTCTCCTAGCGTCCACAATAAGTCTTTCAAGCTTGGATGTCATAGAACTGTTGAACAATGTTTCCTTTTTATTTTGATCCACCTATGGATCTGTTTCAACTATTTGTGATACTTAATATTACAATTTATTAAAGTTGAAATGAATCTATCTTTTGCTTCCGCTGTGCATTTAAATTTGTGTTGTTTGACTATGATGATATCAACTACGTCACGATACTCCCCACCGGGCCCACCGGTAATACGTGGAAATATCGGGGTGTGACACTCGCATAAACATTATTTATGAGGAAGGTACCTGTGATCACATTGTCGTCCTGAACAGCGTCCTTCGCATCCATCCTGAAGACCCTAGCATTTGACTTCTTCCCATCCTCAGTCTTCTTTGCGAGTTTTGGGCAGTTGGACCTGATATGCCCTTTTTCATTGCAGCTATAGCACGTAGCATCCTTGATTTTCCTACAGTCTAAGGTCTTGTGCTTAGAAGACTTGCAAATCCCACATGCCCTTGGCTGTGACTGGGATTTCGACTCATATCTGCACTTCCCGAAATGATGTTTCTTGCAGATTTTACATTTGGGCTTATCACCCGACTGATGACCATCTCTCTTGGATCCGGAACTCTTTTTGTGGTCATTGTTTCTTTTATGCCTCTTTTCTAAACGTCGTGATTTATCATCCTCACGCTTCCTCTTTTCTGCATCGGTGTTCCTTAGCGATCTTTGCCTGACCGCGTCCAAAGTAAGGGACAATGATATATCAGCTACAGACCGAAAAGTAGTTGGTCTAGAGGCCTTCACACTGGCCTTGATTTCTGGGGCTAAACCCCCGATGAAATGAGCTATCCTCTTGGGTTCAGGCGTCACAAGATGAGGAACCAACCTTGACATTGTATTGAAGCTGGTAAGGTAGGCTTGGCAATCCAGGTTCTTCATAACCAAGGATAAGAAATTAGATTCAATCTTTTCTACCTCATGCTGAGGGCAGTAGTTTTCTTTAATCAACGTCATAAACTGATCCCATGACATATTGTACAATGGGATTTTCCCTGTAGCTTGGATCAAAGATCTCCACCAGGCTAGTGCCTCACCTTTGAACGACTGAGATACAAACTTTACCACATCCTTATCAGCGCACCCGCTTATATCAACCACGGTATCCATTTCATCCAACCATGTCATGCAGTCAACCGCTCCTTTCTCCCCAGTAAAGTCTCTGGGTTTACATGAGACGAAGTATTTATATGTACAGGTCTTACCACGCGGTTCCTGTTTAAGCTCGATCTTCTTTGATGGGACACTTTGCTGGTTTGAGGAGTGATGATCGTCATCATCTTTCTTTGGCTTATCTAGCTTAGAGGGTGGCTTACTATGAGCCTCAGAGTGAGTTTTTGGCTTAGAATGGGGTGCTGATTGGGTCCTGCTTCGAGTACTACTCGATTCACTATACTGCCTATCTATGGCTTTGGTAACAGCATTGTCTACTAATGCTTGCAGCTCCGCACCGGTCACATGTATCTTAGTATTTTCATGGTTTTCCACCGGATGACTGTTTACCTCTTCTGACCTAGCCATGTAGCTTTAATTGCTACATAAAATCAAATAAGGGCAAGGTTTATATAGAAGCTTATACAGTTTTATTGTTTTTGACAATTTATTAACTATGGTTTTTAATAGCCATTTTAGTTAATTTGTTAAATATATAATTATTCAGGATCTTTATCATAATCCTAAATTATATGTTAGTAATAGCACAAAAGACCTAGTCACGTAGACAAGTTTAGTTTATTAACCAGGATTTTACAGAATCGAGGTAGTAAGGTTTGAATCAAAGTTCACTGCCTTTTTTTTTTACAGGGAGTTGTAGGCTACCACTGTCTTTAGTCCCAGAGGACGTTAATCATAGCCCGTGGGCACTTCATCCTTAAGGGATGGTTATATAAATAAGGGAAATTAGAATAACCCAATTTAAGAATGACTTATGTGATTTTCATCGAATCACCTTTTGCCAAGAGTGTTAACATGTTTTCAGACGTTAACTAGGATTGGAATCTTTTGAATAGGTTTTACCATCTTGGCCATGTCCGCAATGACATGTAGGCTAGGTTTACCTTTAAGATTCTTTTTAATATTTAACGCAGAACAATACCAAATTGAGATATTAATATGGATCTGAACCTAATTGAGGAACTACCATCTTGGCCCTGTCTTAAGGTGACACGTGGCTAGGTCTTGTCCTTTTTAGATTTTGCCATTTTATTATAATGGTAGATCTTTAAGTGGGGATGTTATTTTATTTATTTCACATGTTATGTTTATGCACATAATTAAAAATGAAAATTTAAATTAACCATACCCAAAAATTTTTAACAAGTACAATTTTGCCCTAAACGGGACTTCTACTAAAATAACATGCCCACGCAGGGGCTTAAACAAACAACATACCCACGCAGGGGTCAACAGAAAAACACATGCCCACGCAGGGGGAGAATACTAAAAGACATACCCTCGCAGGGGTTAAACAAAAAGGCATGCCCACACAGGGGCTGGATTGAAAATAAGGAAATACAACCAATCAATTTAAAGGATTCAATGGTCCTTCTTGCTCTTTCCTTTTATTAAACTCGCCAATCCCTTAAAGAAGCCTTGTCGTTCCCTGCGATCTCTGTGAACCTCTTGCTCAACTTGGTCCAGTCTTTGGAGAATTTCCTCCCGTTCTGGCGGGGAAAACCGTGGTACCTGTGGCTGCGGCTGATATGGAGGTTGAAGAGGTGGTTGTTGTTGGTATCCATAAGCTGGGTATCCAACTCCCCAAGGAGCTCCGTAGGGCCCTTCGGGGTTAAGAGCATTGTAGTTCCACGCCGCCAGGTATGGGTCGATCTCAGCATAATTGAAGCTGGTGTGAGCCGGCTGCTCAAAGGGATTATACGTTGCTGGGCCAGCGTGCGTGGGAATTGGGTTGTCAAAGCCCAATGGTGGTGGCACGACAGGTGCAGAGTTCACTTCTGGATTGGGGTTTGAAGGTCCCCCCATCTGTTGGTCTTCTCGGAGCGGCGGGTAGTGGCTTCCACTCGATGGTTGAGGGGTGCTGATATGCACTCCTCCTCGCACGGACATCCATGTGTTCGATCTCCTTCGCCTTGGTGACTCAGGAGGCTGCTGCTGAGGTGGTGGTGGTGGTGGGATAACTGCCACGAAACGTGAATCCCCGGAAGGATCCTGTTGTTGCTGCTGAGGCGTTGAATGGTAAGAGGGTGTGAAATACCACTCAAACTGGTTGAACCTTGCTTGGTAGCTATCTGGACCATGGTAAGGTGATCCATGAAAAGATGACCCATCAGAAATTTCTATGGGATGTGTGGGGGTACCGGTCGGTAGTTCGGTAGGGTCGGTATCCTCATCCATATCCATGGCGTGATCTCCAGAAAAGTGATCTTCCGGTCCCAATGGGTTAACACCTACTGGTTCTTCGACGTAGTTTGCCGTGTAGAACCGGCTTCGGAAGATATGTGACAGGTTATCATATGAGTGACGAGAGTTAGACCTCCGAAGAGGGATAAATGAAGGTTGTGGGTTTTCGGGCTCATTTTCTGAATGGGGTCCAAAAGAGTGAAGATAAGACGGTGACGAGCTTAACGAGACTGACCGCCTCGCTGGCTGCAGATGTGTCCTCCAGTCCCCCTGGGGACTTGTACGCATGTTGACGGGTGAGGTTTGCCTTTGGGATGGCCCGGCCTCATGGTCGTGGCCTGCTACTGGTCCCTTTCCTTTTCCCCTAAAGAATCTTGGCGGCATATTTAAACCTATCAACATAATCCAAGATAACAACAAGGAAAATATAATAGACAAAAAATAAAACAAAATCAGGATTTGTCCTATGTTCTTTGTCTAGACTCGAAGGTTCGAGGAATGTGCAATTGTGTAACTGAGATTAAACACAAAAGGCTAGTGTTTAATTCACTCAGTGTTGGCTCTGATACCAACCTGTCACACCCCGATATTTCCACGTATTACCGGTGGGCCCGGTGAGGAGTATCGTGACGTAGTTGATATCATCATAGTCAAACAACACAATATTTAAATGCATAGCGGAAGCAAAAGATAGATATGATTTCAACTGAATAAAAGTGTAATATTTAAGTATCACAACACAGTTGAAACAGATCCACAGGCGGATCAAAATAAAGAGGAAACTTGTTCAACAGACTTAAATGCATCCAAGCTTGCGAGACTCTTATTGATGCTAAGGAGAGGCCAGCCTATTACGAGTAGTACCTGCACTTAACCTTTTTGGGAAAATACGTCAGTTTACACTGGTAAATACAATTTAACTGACTCATTTTGAAAAGGTTTAGAAGTTGATTTGAATGCACATGGCACAAAACTTTTTATAACTTGGGATAATTATTTGAATATAATACTTGTAAAAGAATTACATGTTTCTTATGCGTTCAGTAGCCCGGTTCATGCCGGGTTAAAGATCAATAGATACACCACATTATTTATTTAGGCACTGACGGGTGTACGCCTACACCCCGTGCTTAGGTCGTGGCCATTTCGTAAAATGATGCCAAGGATATCCGGGACATGGTCATTAACCCCCCAAAGGCTTTAAGCAAACAAAACATTTTCAAACAGGACATTTCAATGATTTAACCTTCATACAATTAAAGATGCAATGTCCGACCAAGCGGTATTTTATATACCGTACCCCAAGCCCGTATAGGGAAAATAAGTTAAAAGTATTTACCTTTGCAAGTATTAATCACAAATGGCAAGTGCGTGTAGATTTTACCGGGTCTCCTATTCTGGAACAAAGGTTTTAATAACCTATTAGATTTCTAACGGGTCTTTAATTAAGCTTAAACTTAGACCGGTTAGTTTTAAAGGAAGATTCGGTTCAAACGCATGAGTAGGCAAAGACCGGAATAGAATGTGATTTAGACCCGACAAGTTTGAAGACTTGTATAATATGGGTTAACTAAACACATTCTAGATTTTGAGATTAAAATGATAAGGTTTGACCCGTTTCGGTCAATTTATGCAAACTAGTTACATAAACCGAACCGAACCGAACGCGAAGGATGCGTAACGGGTAACCATAAGAGCCATTTACAGGTTTCCTAAGTTAACATGCCTTAAATATGTTGTGACATTAGTAAGATATCTTCTATTATGCCCGAAACGAATTTAGACTCAAGCTATGCCCCGTAAGGGCATTTTGGTAATTTAAAAGGTTATAAAAGAGTTTAAATAATAATCCGAGTTACAGGTCTGATATAATTAGTAAAAATACTCATTTTTATAAATCATAACAGTAGGGTACTAAATATATGTGAAATTTATCCATTATAACCAAACTATGCACCGTAGGGGCATTTTGGTAATTTCACATAGCCTTTAAAGGTCAAATCTGGAAATCTGAGTTAAAAACTTTAGCTTACTGTTAATGTATAAAAATATACTTAAAATATCAGTAGGTATCAACCTTATATGTGTAAAATAGTTTTGATGCATACTATGCGTCAAAATGCTTAAAAAGGCGATTTGGAGCCATTTCCAGGTTCTATATAGAAAGCTGATATTTTGATTATTCCAGGAGGTTTAAAATAATTTATTTATCATATAAAATCAGTAGCAAAAGGTTTGGGGTCAAAAATATTTGTAAAACTCATTTTATAGCCCAAAAGGGCAAAACCGGCATTAACCGAATTAAAGCTACAACCCTATGTTATGCTCAGCCTAAAATTAATTAAAAATCTTCAAAAATCCCAAAATATTATATTACATCAGTGGGTAAAAATTTTGATACCAAAAAGTGGGTTAAACTAGGCTATATGCTAATTATGCCGTTTAATTAACAAAAAGCTTTCTAATTACGCTATTGAGCATAACTCTTAATCTAGAGCTCAAACTGATGTTAAATTTTGGGTGCAAGTTTATAAATCCGTAACTAAGGTTTCTACTCTTTTACATTTTCAAAAATCACGTTTTAAGGTTATATGGGCATAATAGTCAACATATAAGCAATTAACAGGAACATGCATACGAATCGGATAACTATTGAACCAAGGTGTATAATCACAGAGGGTTATACTAACATACATCCTGGTCCAAATAAAGCTCTAAGGCATTTCTAAACTATGCTCAAATGGGTCAGAACTGAAAGTCAAAGCAAAAGTCAAATTATGCGACTTTCGGTTCCGAACCGGGTCTCTACTGAAAATTGTCGGGTTGAACATGTTTAGACATGTTCTTACATTAATTACCAAGTTATATTAATGATAAAACAGGTTGCATGTCTTCTACATTGCTAATTATGCATTAATTTGATTTTTAGCTTTCTGTTGACTTTTTAATATCAAGTTTGACCCGACAATTGACCTAGTTAGAGTGAGAATCAGAGAGTACCCTTTTAAGGGTTTATTACCCACATAATTACCTACTTATAGGTACTTTTAATTCGAGATTTGACTGAACAAATTTTAATTAATCTCGAAGTCAAACCTTAATTACGACGGTTTGACTTTTAGCTAATTAACTAAGCTAAACTGAATTAAAAAGGATTAAGGATGCTTACAAGAGTCCTAAGTATGATTAGGGAGTTTAAGAAGACTTGTTGCTGATCAGAGGAGCTCCAGAGAAGTCTTGAAATTTTTTTCCAAATGAGCAAGTGAGAATGTTGCAACTTGTTCTTCTTATATAGTGAACCCAATTGAGTTGGATGATGCCATGTAACTCTACTAATGTTATGGGATGCTCCCAGGTGTCCCTATGTTGCCAAATACCAGTTGCAAGGTCCCTGTTTTCGAAAACCATCCATATAAGGCGGTGCAACCTGCTGAACAGGCAGCTGTCAAATTTCTGCTGCCAGCGACTGGCTTACGGACCGTAAGCAGTAGTCCTTGCGGTCCGTATGCCCCTCTTGCGGACCGTATGCTTAAACGGATGCGGTCCATAACCGACCCTTGCTTAAATTGCCCAGTTGCAGGGCTTGCGGACTGTAAGCCTAAGGCCATACGGTCCGTATCCGATGACCAGAATCCAAAAATTTGTAAACTTCCAAGCTTTGACCATGCATTTCTTACAAGTCCGAATCATATGCTTTCCTTTTGAGTAGAGGGACCAAGTGCTCAGACTTTGCATGCTTTGCATGCACTTACACATTTTTGGATCTTGTGGGAGGTTTTAAAATGTCGAAAATACCGAGAATTCACATTGGATTCATGTTTTAGGTTATAATCAATTTATTATTTAGGACAACCAGATTTATTTACATCATTTAGATGTTGATTAAGTATATCATGGTTAGGGATTTATTAATAGGTCGTTCAGAGGTATAAATTAACATATCGACGCTTTTAAATCCTACCGTACATCTTTATCTGGATCCGTTTTTTCATAACACGTTTGTATTACATGACACGTGTCCAGTTTAATCAAGAAGAGTTTTATCTTTTAACAATATTGAGAGCGATTACAATGTTTACATCTACACAATTACTCATTCAGTACTATCAATCCTGACTGGTGGGTCATATTACACATTGGCTAACTCTTTGTCCAATGGTAACGTGTTCCACATTTTGTATACAAAACCCCAACATACCGGCAGTAATTGAAGAACTACAAAGACTCAATCACTGCTAATTATAGTTTAAAATAAATAAAGGTTTTGTAAAACAATTTACAAAAAGGAGATTACTCACAAAAAGGTTTACACACAAAGAAGGATTACTCACATTGCTGTCTTAGGGTTTTCCTTAAGGATTTCCTGGTGATTATCTATTAATTACACAAATGCACACACGTTAGTATAATAACCCAATATTTACATTAGTAATACCCTCCCCGAGACGGTATTCCAACGACTACGTCGGGCAGAACCTATACAGTCGTTACGAAACCCTGGATCAATCGGGCAGCGTATCTAATACGTAACCGGGGTTATGATACTTACAACGAGGCAGAATTTCGTTATTTAGGGGGGTATTATGCCCGAGTATAATGTATACTACGTAGGAATTTGAGAGAGAGATCGAGAGATGAACGAGTTGAAACTGAGGCTGATGGCCTCAATTTATAGTGACTTTTCGACTTCCCTCGCGGCCCGTGAAGATGGTTGCCAAGGGCTACGCGGCCCGCGACGTAGGCTGGGTAGGCCCTAGCCTGGCCCAGTCATCGAACTAGCTTTGCCACACGTCCGACACGTGGTAGCACCGGGTTGCGCCTCATGTCTCTTCGCTCGCGCCCCGCGTAGACCAAGGAGGGGTCTTACGCGGCCCGCGACAACCCTAAAAATTTGATTTTTAATTTTAATTTAATGAAATAAAGGTATTCGGGGACCGTTTTCGTATTCGGGGTGTATTTTTAGACGTATAGGGACACTTTAAATATTTTAGGGGTGTCGAAAATTTTAGAAGGTTTGTTATATCCTCCCTACCTTGTTTTAGAGATCGTCCTCGAGATCTACTGGAATAGGTGCGGGTATTTCCTTTGCATTTCTGATTCAAGCTCCCATGTGTATTCTGGTCCTCTTTTGGAATCCCATTTTACTTTAACCAGAACTAATCTCTTGTGCTTGAGATTCTTGATTTTTCTATCTTCAATCTGTAGGGGTTTTTCTACAAATTTTAATTGTTCATTTACATATATATCTTTAAGAGGTACCATCAGTGATTCATCAGCTAAACATTTCTTAAGATTAGATACATGAAATACATCATGTACTCCTGCCATTTCCTCTGGCAGTTGTAGCTGATAGGCTACAGGTCCTATTCTTTTAATAATCTCAAAAGGTCCAACATACCTGGGGCTTAGCTTTCCTCTTTTGATGAATCTTACCACTCCTTTCCAGGGAGAGACTTTCAATAACACTTTGTCTCCTTCCTGAAATTCCAATGGCTTTCGTCTGTTATCATCATAACTCTTTTGTCGATCACGTGCTGCTTTCAGTCGTTCCTTGACTTGAATGATTTTGTCGGTTGTTTCTTATACTATCTCAGGTCCGGATAGTTGCTTTTCTCCAATTTCTGCCCAACAGACTGGGGTTCGGCACTTTCGTCCATAAAGTGCTTCGAATGGTGCAGCATTGATACTTGTGTGATAACTGTTATTATAAGAAAATTCTATTAATGGTAGGTGATTGTCCCAATTACCTCCGAAATCAATTACACAAGCTCTAAGCATATCTTCCATTGTCTGAATCGTCATTTCGCTTTGTCCGTCCGTTTGAGGATGATAAGCGGTGCTTAGATTTAACTTGGTTTCCATTGCTTTTTGGAAACTTGTCCAAAAATGAGAGGTAAAACGGCTGTCTCTATCAGAAACAATTGATAAAGGAATTCCATGTAATGAAACTATTTCATTTACGTACAGCTTAGCTAATTATTCCATACTGTAAGTTTCCTTCATTGGTAGGAAATGAGCTGACTTAGTTAGCTTGTCTACAATCACCCAGATTGTATCATTACCTTTCCTTGTTTTGGGTAATTTGGTAACAAAATCCATTGTTATGAATTCCCATTTCCACACTGGCATTTCTAACTGCTGCAATAAACCTGAGGGTTTCTGATATTCAGCTTTGACTTATGAACAGGTTAAACATTTAGAAACATAAGCTGCTATATCCTTTTTCATTCCCATCCACCAAAAATTATTTCTTAAATCCTGATACATTTTATCATTTCCAGGATGCATCGTATATTTAGACTTATGGGCTTCTTCTAATATACGATGGCGTAGATTTCCTAATTTAGGTATCCACATTCTTTTCTTATGGAATCTCCAAATTCCATCTGTTCTTTGTTCTAATTCCTTAATCATTCCTTTCAGTTTCTCAGTATCATCCTTGATTACTGATTCTTGTGCCTTTCTAATCTGTTCAATTAAATCTATCTGCAGATTTAGTTTAAGTGAATGTACTCTTTTTGGCTTTTCATGATATTTTCGACTTAAAGCATCAGCTACTACATTTGTCATTCCTGCATGGTACTGGATATTACAATCATAATCACTAAGTATCTCCATCCAATGTCTTTGTCTCATATTCAATTCCTTTTGCTAGAAAACATACCTAAAACTCTTATGGTCGGTGAAAATGGTAAACTTACTACCGTAAAGGTAATGTCTCCAAATTTTCAGGGCAAAAATTATGGCTCCCAACTCTAGATCATGGGTTGAATAATTCTCTTCATGATTCTTAAGTTGTCTAGATACATAAGCTATAACCTTTTGACGTTGCATTAACACACATCCATAGCTGTAACACCTCAAAAATTCACGTCCTATAATGTAATGACACGTGTCATAAAGTTTGAACGTGTGAAAGAATGTTCTAGAAGGACTAAAGTTGACAAACATGGAAAGCATGTGAATATACGGGTTTAAAATGTCAACAGTGAATAAATATACTTTACAATAACCCTACATGATGCTCATACCTTCAAACGAATAAATCATGGATCATACGAAGCTAAATAAAAGAAAGTGAGAGATTACAAACTATAGGGGTTAAATGTGTCAACATGTTTAAGTTATACCTCTGAGTGACCTTTTAGCAAACCTGAAGCTTTGTAACGGTTAATTATGCTCACTAGAATGCACGATATAAATTTCATAAAGTTTCCTTATCGTATGAGAAAGTTATGATCAAATTCGTATGCGAGGGGTTAAAAGCGTCAACAATGAAGTTTATGACTTTTCGGGTGACAATAAAGTTAACCGAGGACTAAACAAAGTGGGTATATGTCTTGAAGCCCTTATAAGTTAAATTGAAGGGTTCAAAATGCAAGAAATAAAGTCGAAGCAAAGTTTCCAAGAGCCAAGGACCAAAACATAAAAATCTAAAATTTGATTTGGTGCAGGAGGGGCGTCGCGCGACGCGAGGGCCCAAGGGGGGGTCTACGCGTGACGCCTAGGGTCATCTGATCCGAAAAATTTGCTAGGTGTCTGCCAATTCCATTCTAACCGACTTATAATCGATTTTCCTCATCTTGGACGACCCCTAAACAACCCCTAGGCCCTTAGGGACATCTGGAAATGATCCATGGCCATTACTAGGCTTGTGTGTCAATGATCCATGAGGTTTTGAACACTATAAAAGGCCACAAGGTTGCAACCATTTCTTCACACCTCATTTCTGCATTTCTGGAGCTTCCTGGAGCTTAAGAGCATACCCAAGTCTTTCCTAATCGTGCATAGGACTTCAGTAAGTATGCTTAACCTTTCTTAGTTGAGTTTTTACTTAGTTTTAGCTTAAAAGTCAAACCGTCGTAATTAACGGTTGACTTAGTGATTAATCATTGATGGTCCAGTGATTAGTCGAATTGAAAGTAGTTATAAGTTGGTAATTATGTGGGCATTAAACCCTTAGAAGGGCACCCTCTGATTTCCACTCTAACTAGACCTTTTGTCGGGTCAAAGTTAATTAGAAAAAGTCAACAGAATGCTAATTTTTGATTTAACATGTAATTAGCAATGTAGAGGGCATGTAAACTATTTTATCACACATATAACTTGGTAATAAGTATTATAACTGGTCTAAGCTTGTTTGATCCGACAATTTTCTGTTTAGACCCGGTTCGGAACCGAAAGTCGCATATTTTGACTTTTTCTTTGACTTTCAGTTCTGACCCGTTTAAGCATGTTTTAGAAATTCCTTAGAGCTTTAATTGGACCAGGTTACATGCTAGTATAACCCTCTGTGATTATACACCTTGGTTCAATAGTTATCCAATTAATATGCATGATTCCGTTAATTGCCTATATGTTGACAGTTATGCCCTTTTCACGATAAAACGTGATCTTTGAGAATGTAAAAGAGTAGAAACCTTAGTTACTAATATATAAACTTGTACCCAAATTTTGACATCCGTTTGAGGTGTAGATTGAGAGTTATGCTCATTAGCGTAATTATAAAGCTTCTTAGCGATTTAACGGCGTAATTAGCGTATAGCCTATTTAAACCTACTTTTGATATCAAACTCCTTACCCACTGATGTAATATATTATTTTGTGATTTTTGAAGATTTTTAATTAATTTTAGGCTGAGCATAACTTAGGGTTATAAGCTTGATTCGGTAAATGTCGGTTTTGCCCTTTCGGGCTATAAAATGAGTTTTACATATCTTTTCAACCCCAAACCTTTTGCTACTGATTTTATATGATAAATAAATTATTTTAAACCTTCTGGAATAATAAAAATATCAGCTTTCTATATAGAACCCGGAAACGGCTTCTAATCGCCTTTTTAAGCGTTTTTAACGCATAGTATGTACTAAAACTATTTTAAACATACAAGGGTTGATACCTACTGATATTTTAGGTAAATTATAATATTTTAACAGTAAACAAAAGTTGTTTAACTCAGACTTCAATTTTGAGCTTTTCGGCTTATGTGAAATTACCAAAATGCCCCTACGGTGCATAGTTTGGTTATAATTGATAAGTTTCACATATATGCAATACCCTACTGTTATAACTTATCAAATTAAGTACTTTTGCTGATTATATCAGACTTGTAACTCAGGTTAATACTTGAACTCTTTTATAACCTTATAAATGACCAAACTACCCCTACGGGGCATAGTTTGAGTTTAAATTCGTTTCGGGCATAATAAAGGATATCTTACTGATGTCACAACATATTTGAGGCATATTAACTTAGGAAACCTGTATACGACTCTTATGGTTACCCGTTATGCTTCTTACGCGTTCGGTTCAGTTTATGTAACTAGTTTGCATAAACTAGCCGAAACGGGTCAAACCTTATCGGTTTTATCTCAAAATCCAGAATGTGTTTAGATTACCCATATAAGACAAGTATTTAAACTTGTCGGGTCTAAATCACATTCTATTCCGGTCTTCTCTTAATCACGCGTTCGAACCGTATCATTCCTTAAAACTATTCGGTCTAAGCCTAAGCTTAACTAAAGACCGTTAGGATTCTAATAGGTTATTATAAACCTTTGTTCCAGAATAGGAGAACCGGTAAAAGCTACCCGCAATTGCTAATTGTGAATTATACTTGCAAAGGTAAATACTTTTAACTTATTTTCCCTATACGGGCTTGGGGTACGGTATATAAAATACCGCTTGGTCGGGCATTAAATCTTTCCACGTATGATGGTTAAATTGATATTTGATCGGCCCGTTTAAATTGTTTTGTTTTCTTAAAGCCTTTGGGAGGTTAATGACCATGTCCCGGATATCCTTGTCATCATTTTACGAAATGGCCACGACCTAAGCACGGGGTGTAGGCGTACACCCGTCAGTGCCAAATAAATAATGTGGTGTGTCTATTGATCTTTAACCCGGCACGACCCGGGCTACTGAACGCATAAGGAACATGTAATTCTTTTACGAGATTATATATTTAAATAATTATCCCAAGTTATAAAAGTTTGTGCCACGTGCATTCAAATCAATTTTATTAAACTTTTCAAAATGAGTCGGTTGAATGTATTTACCAGTGTAAACTGACGTATTTTCCCAAAAAGATTAAATGCAGGTACTAATCGTAATTGGCTGGATTTCTCCTTAGCATCGAAAGAGTCTCGCAAGCTTAAGATGCCTAAAGTCTGTTGAACTACTGTTTCCTATTTATTTTGATCCTTCTGTGGATAAACTTTCGACTATTGTGATACTTGATATTACAAATTATTAAAGTTGAATTATATCTTTCATTTGCTTCCGCTGTGCATATTAAATATTGTGTTGTTTGACTGTAATGTTGCCAACCACGTCACGATACTCCCCCACCGGTCCCACCGGTCAAACGTGGAAATATCGGGGTGTGACAGGTTGGTATCAGAGCCAACGCTGAGTGAATTAAACACTAGCCTTTTGTGTTTAATCTCAGTTACACAATTGCACATTCCAAAATTTTCGAGTCTAGACAAAGAACATAGGAACAATCTAAATTTGTTTCAATTTATTTTAACCTTGTCTTTTATTTTATATATTCTTGTTATTATCTTATGTTATATTGACAGGACTAAATATGCCGCCAAGATTTTTCAGACGAAGAGGACGAGGCAAGGGGCCAATCACCGCCCCATATGATCACGAAGCAGGGCCTTCGCACACGCGAGCTCCTTCCGCCACTGCGAGTGCTGATCCTCGAGAGAACAGGAGGAACCTTTTTGAGCCTGCTAGACGGTCTGTTTCACACAGTTCGACGCCTCCCTTTCATAACTCTTATGGGCCACAGTCAGAAAATGAGCCCGATAACCCACAACCTTCTTACATACCTCTTCAGCGATCCCTATCGCACCATTCCTTTGGAGACCCCACTCCTGTCTTTCAAGGCCGGTTTAACCAGGTAAACTACATACAAGAGCCAGTGGGTTTTAACCCATTGGGGCCAGAGGATCATTTCTCCGGCGATCATGCAGAGGACATGGACGAGGACACGGATCCCGTCGAGCCCGCAACCGGAACCCCTAACCATCCTATAGAGGTCTCAGATGGTTCGTCTTTTCATGGATCACCCTACCGTGGTCCAGACAGTTACCAGGAACGATTTAACCAGTTCGAGTGTGTTGGACCGTTTTACGACCTCTAAATGTCAGTTAAGGATGTTCATCTTCAAATACGAAGGCGGAATCAACGTAAAAGAAGTCACAACAGCTAGTTTCACTTTAATCTATCTTTTCTGATTAATTTCCGTGCTTTTACAAGGTATTCTGAAGCAAATCCGGCAACACCTTCCCTTACACACACTAACCAGTTCACTTCAAATGAACAACACACTCACCTATATATAGACTTAGGGGGGTTTCGCTTGAGACTGGAAAACCATAGGGTTTCGCTTGAGACTGGCTTGAAGCGAAACAGTATGTTAATGATGATAAGGTTTCGCTTGAACCATCCAAGAAACTCTCTCAAGCGAAAACCCTTCTTAAAACTCAAACTAAACCTAACTTAGACCCTGTTGTGTGTTCATTCAAACCTATCTAAACAAAAGACTTGAATAAGACAAAGTTAACAGACACTAAGTGCACCAACAGACTCCCCCTTGGATGTTGACGAAGTCTTCGGCTTCAAGTCTTTGTCTTTAACAATCTCCAACTCTGTCTTTTCATCATAACCATTCTATCTTCACAGGTTCACAATCTTGTCCTGACTCCATCTTCAGACTTCCCTTTGATTGTTGATCCAGACTCCCCCTTTCATAGACTCCCCCTCTCGATATGCTAGAATCTGAGGTCTTGATCTGGTTCAATCTTTAAAATTTAGCTTCCATGGGAATAATGAAGTCCAAAACCTGTGTCTCAAACATCAATCATTACAAACTATCTTTTCAACAATAAATCACAAACTCAATCAGTTATAGCAATCCACTCAAGTATTCAGGTCCAAGTTAATGACCCTGATTACTCAATTAATCTACCAAGTCCAATTTAATGACCTTGGTTGATCATTTGACGAATCAAACTGATTTTGAAAAACAACAATTTACACATTTTCTGAAAATAACAAGTATCAAGTTAATGAACTTGTTTTTGACTTTAAAAAAAATCAAACTTCATCAAAGATAAGCTCTCCTCATTCTTCAGTCCAGAATCTCCTGCATCTGCTTCAAACATCTGAGAATCCAACAATCAACTCTCCACTTTGGTTTGTCTAAAATAAAGCAGAAATAAAATCTTTTTGGATTTTATAAAGTGTTCTAAACTAAGAAATGAAATACAGAAAACTTAAATTGCAGAAAGTAAACAAAGTAAACTATTTACAAACATATTTTTTACGAGCGTGTCAGGGAATCATATCAGCTATCAGACAAATCACAAGTACCGTTAAGCTGTGATTACATACTCAGAATTAAACAATTCACCTCGATTGCCGATATACTGATCCATCTTAAATTCTCACACAAAATTCAATTTACTCAGGATACGAATTAGATGAATTATGAACTTAGCTCATTCATGTGTCCCACCTCTTGAATATACTCCCGTATCCAGAATCCCAATTATCAGTCTTACAGGTGAGTATACTACAATGATATCTGTACATAAATTAGGTATGCGAGGGCCGAGGGATCTCAGGTCGATACTTCCGTATACGCAGAGAGATATCAGCTTCGACTTTACGGTATGTCCCCTTTAGAGGATCTTTTTGCTACAACAGCAGCGACTATCAATTTTATTGTTTCATCGGCATGCTGAGGGTTTAATGCTATGTTTCAAGCATTGCAGAAAGTATTATCCAAGGACTAGGTCAGAACCACCGTTTAGCAGAAGTCCCGGAATAATACCCCAGACATCATTGAGTATAAAGACCTAGTATATCAGATTATGAGACCTTTCAAACGAGATTTCAGGGGTTACCTATATATCCAAGTAGTGTTCCCCACGAATTTCACAAGTTTGAAATTTTAGGTTTATATCCCGAATAAATCTACTAAATGTGCGAAAACCTATCGACACATCATCAGTGAGACTGTTTAACTCATTTAAACTTTTACAAATCTTTAGCATACTGTAATTGTCTAGCTGATGTACTATCATTTTCCCTATATACACAAGCTATTTTTCAGATTTTATCATGTTTTTGTATTTTGACATTTTATCATGTTTTTGTATTTTTGCAATTTTTACTGTTTTTGTATTTTCTGAAAACATAAACTATATACAACTATCTACTCCCCCTAAATACCAAAACAAGTAAAAAATTGACAAACCATTGCAGATTGTTTCTCGTCTTCATCCGCAACAGTACGCTCATCAACGCCAATAATGCCATCCGACACTGAAAGAAGCTTCATACCATTCAATTTTAACAAATATTTAAACCGAGTTTTATCAAAAGCTTTGGTATGTAAATCAGCTTTTTGTTCGTCAGTGTGGATTTTCTCAATTCGTATCAACTTTTTCTCAAAGCAATCACGAATAAAGTGATGACGAATTTCGATGTGTTTTGTTTTAGCGTGATGTACTGGATTCTTTGTTATATTTATTGCGGCCTCATTATCAACAAAAAGAGGTGTGTTAAGAAACTGCAAACCGTAGTCGCGCGTCTGTTGCTGTATCCACAGGATCTGAGAGCAGCAACTGCTAGCAGAAACATACTCCGCTTCACATGTAGATAACGCCACAGACGTTTGTTTCTTACACTGCCAGGTAACCAATCTAGGACCAAAGAACTGGCATCCTGCAGTTGTTGATTTTGAATTGACTTTGCAGCATCCGAAATCCGAATCGGAATACCCTTCGAGCGTAAAATCGTCTTTCCTAGGATACCACAACCCCAATGAAGAAGTTCCTTTCAGGTAGCGTAATATCCTCTTCACAATGATCATATGCGAAGCTCTCGGGTTAGATTGAAATCTTGCTGCGAGGCACGTTGGGTACATAATATCAGGACGTGAAGCAGTTAGGTACATCAAAGAACCTATCATGGATCGGTAAAACGTTTCATCAGCCCTGTCTCCGGTGAGATCTGGGTAAATCCCATGATTTGTTGCAAGTGGGGTAGTAGCTGGAGTAGAACTTGACATCCCAAATTTCTCTAGAATATCATGAACATACTTTGACTGATGAATGAAAATTCCCTCAGGAAGTTGTTCAACTTGTAGACCCAGAAAGAATTTCATCTCCCCCATTGATGACATTTCGAACTTTTGCTTCATCATTGATTCAAAATCTTTGCATAGATTTTCATTTGTCGACCCAAAGATTATATCGTCCACATAAATCTGAATTATCAGAAGATGACCGTCGACCTCTTTAGTGAAGAGAGTGGCATCCACTTTTCCACGAATGAACTTGTTGGCTAGTAGGTGTTGAGACAAAGTCTCGTACCAAGCTCTCGGGGCCTGGTGTAAACCATACAACGCTTTGTCCAATAAGTAGACCTTGTTTTTGTGGATTGGATCGGTGAAGCCCGGCGGCTGACCGACATAAACCTCCTCTTTGACCTTCCCATAAAGAAATGCCGATTTAACATCTAACTTATATACTTTGAAGTTCTTCCAAGACGCAAATGCAAGAAAAATTCTGATTGCCTCTAGTCGTGCTACAGGTGCATAGACTTCTGTAAAATCAATTCCCTCATGTTGACTAAAGCCCTGAACAACGAGTCGAGCTTTGTTACGAACAACAACTCCTCTGTCGTCTCTCTTGCATTTAAAAACCCATTTTGTATTGATTTTTCTATGACCATCTGGCAAATCAACTAACTTCCACACTCCCAATTTCTCGAATTGACTAAGTTCCTCCTGCATTGCAATGACCCAAGAATCTTCAGTAAGCGCCTCTTTATAAGTTCTTGGCTCAACCTGCGATATAAAACAACTCAATGAGAATTCAGTTTGCAAAGGAGAAACTTTTGTATAAAAACATGTAAGCCCTTTATCAATCTGATTTCGAGTGCGAACACCAGCTTGCAATTCTCCTATGATCAACTCCTCTGGATGATATGAAAAAGTTCGCGGCATCACTTCACTTAGAACATCTACATTTCCCTCCAGATTAGTAACATTCTGCTCTGCATCTTGTTCACCAACTTGGTTTGTTTGACTTGAAATCTGAATTTGCTCCCCCTCAGAATCTGAATCACCGTGATAAAAAACCGGCATGTTTTCAGTTTCTAGATTATCATTCTGAACCGACTGATTATCCTGAGCAACTTCATTCTGTTGGACATCATCATGTTCACCAGCATTACTCGGTCCTGCTTCATCATCATTCGAAGTTTCCCGTGGCCGCCTTGAATACTCAGCTGGAAACCGTTGCTGTGACTCGTACTCACGCAAAATATCCAACTCATCAAAGAAATCCTCTTCTTCCTCTGATTCTTCTCTCATGTCAAACGAATCCCACAGTCTGTCATAATGATAACGCCATGAATCTCCAGGATTCTGCTGTGGCATAGTATAACCTTGACATTCAACATTATATGCCTCAATAATCCTTTTCAATCTTGGAATGAATACACGTTTCAACGGACTTGCATAACCCACAAATATTCCTTCTAAGCCTTTTTCACCGAATTTTCCTTGAAAATCTAAAACTGTACAGGGAGACCCAAACGGTTCAAGATACTTCAGATTCGGTTTACGATTATTGATCAGCTCAAAACATGTTTTGTTGAACTTCTTGACAGTAAGAACCCTGTTGAGCGTATAGCATGCGGCGGAAACAGCTTCAGCCCAAAAATTTATCGGTAACTTTGAATCTGTGAGCATAGTTCTAGCCGTCTCGATTAGTGTCCGATTTTTGCGTTCTGCAACCCCATTCTGCTGCAGAGTGTATGGAGCACTAAACTCATGCAATATCCCTCTTTCATCACAAAATTCTTCCATCTTACTGTTCTTGAATTCAATACCATTATCACTTCGAATTCTTTTGATACGCCTTTGGTACAAATTCTCAATCTTTCTGAACAACGCCATCAAACTATCAAACGTTTCGTCTTTTATCTTCAAGAAAGAAACCCACGAAAATCTGGAATAATCATCAGTAACCACAAGACAGTAGAGATCCCCTGTAATACTTTTGACGTTTACTGGACCAAACAAATCCATGTGAAGTCTTTCCAGAGGACACAAAACTGAATTGACTTGTTTTGTAGGGTGTGACTTTTTCTTTTGCTTGCCTTTGACACAACTAATGCACTCCCCTTCCAGATGAAAACCTTTGACATGAACTCCCATAACCAAATCATTGTGCACCAAGTGATTCATCTTCCTTAGGTGAATATGCCCCATCTTTCGGTGCCACAACTTTGATTCTTTCTCAGTTGCTTTAGATACAAAACAATGTGCTTGACCAGTAGTTGTAGTTGCTACACTCATATCTAACACATATAAATCATTCACTCTAGGTGCCCACATGATAATCCATTCTTCAGGGATAACAAATCCTGGTTTCAAGATCAAACA